>CM065592.1:308830395-309259383 GCA_033119425.1 Bufotes viridis
TCCTATCCAACAGGATTCAGGGATATATGTTTTAGGAGCATGTGTAAGTGACAAAGATCCCCTAGGCAAATTTAGAATGTTGGTAAGGGAAAACCTCAAAGTTCAGTTGCATCTGTGGCTCCTACATCCTTACCTACAATTGGCATTAACCCCTCCAGGACCCTCGACAAGAATGCTCGTCCTAACTGAGCGGTAATTAACGCATTAGGATGAGCATTCTCGTCCTACAGTTAAACTGTCACCATGTTTCCGGCCAGCGATCACTCTGATTGGCTAGTCTGTACAGGCTAGCCAATCAGAGGATTCTAATGCCGGCTGAAAGGTTCTGATTACCGCCGTCCGTGACTGCGGGAATCCTAACCTTATAAAATGTATAAAAAATATTGCCCACCATATCCCTCAATGTCCCAAGCCCTCAATGTCGTCGTCCCGCCCCCCCCCCCCCCTCTCCCCGGCGGGCAGGCGGTGCAGCGTGCGGGATTGCAATCCCCCGGCCGCCTCCTGTGTAATATTCATTGGTGGCCAGTGGTTAGCAGAGTGTCAGCACATTGCTGACACTCTGCTAAAAACGGCTGTCATCTGTTTTTAGCAGAGGCATCCTGCTTGCCATGGTAATAGTAACTCTGATCAGACTTCTGCTAAAGCCAGTAGTCTAACCAGACAGTTTAAAGTACAAAATACAGTACAGTACACTATATAGTGTACTGTATTATATAGACACCAGATCCACTGGATCTTCAAGAACCAAGTGGGTCTGGGTCAAAAAAATGTAAAAAAAAGTAAAAAAAGTAAAAATAAAAAAAACACATCACTGAATGAAAAAAAAAAATACACTATACATATTAGGTATCGCCGCGTCCGTAAAAACCTGCTCTATAAAAATATCACATGACCGAACCCCTCAGGTGAACGCCATAAAAAAATCACCCAAAAAATGGTGTAAATAAGCCATTTTTTGGCACCTTACATCTCTAAAAGTGTAATACAAAGCGATCAAAAAGGCGTATGCCTCCTAAAATAGTATCAATTAAACTGCCATATCATCATGCAAAAAATGAGCCCCTACCTAAAACAATTGCCCAAAAAATAAAAAAACTATGGCTCTCAGACTAAAACATGATCTTTTTGTTTCAAAAATGCTTTTTAGTGTTAAATGTAAAAAAAATAAATAAAAAGTAGACATATTAGGTATCTCCACGTCCGTAAGAATCTGTTCTATAAAAATATCACATGACCTAACTCCTCAAGTGAAGACTGTAAAAAAATGTAATAAAAACTTATAAAGCCAAAAAGCCATTTTTTTGTCACCTTACATCACAAAAAGTGTAATAGCAAGCGATCAAAAAGTCATATGACCCCTCAAATAGTTCCAATCTTCCCATCACCTCATCCCACAAAAAATGAGCCCCTACATTGGACAATCGCATAAAAAATAAACTATGGCTTTCAGAATGTGGAGACACAAAAAAATATTTTTTTTCAAAAATGCTTTATTATGTAAAACTGAAACTTAACCCCCAAAAAAGTAGTCATATTTTATATTTTCGCGTGCGTAACAACCTGCTCTATAGAAATAGCACACACTCTAACCTGTCAGTTCAACGAACTGTCCCAAAACAGCTATTTTTTTTCAAATTTTCCATTTTAATCCATTTGTCCAGTAACAAAGCAAAGGTTAACAGCCAAACAAAACTCAATATTTATTGCCCTGATTCTGTAGTTTGCACAAACACCCCATATGTGGTCGTAAACTGCTGTATGGCCAAACGGCAGGGCATAGAAGGAAGTGAACGCCATATGGTTTTTGGAAGGCAGATTTTGCTAGACTGGTATTTTGACACCATGTCCCATTTGAAGCCCCCCTGATGCACCCCTAGAGTAGAAACTCCTTAAAAGTGACTCCATCTAAGAAACTACACCCCTCAAGGTATTCAAAACCTGTTTTACAAACTTTGTTAACCCTTTAGGTGTTCCACAAGAGTTATTGGCAAATGGAGATGAAATTTCTGAATTTTTATTTTTTGTTACCTTGCCTCAAAAAAAGTGTAATATAGAGCAACCAAAAATCATATTTACCCTAAAATAGTACCAACAAAACTGCCACCTTATCCCATGGTTTCCAAAATGGGGTAACTTTTTTGGAGTTTCTACTGTAGGGGTGCATCAAGGCGGCTTCAAATGGGACATAGTGTCAAAAAACCAGTCCAGCAAAATTTGCCTTACAAAAACCATATGGCGTTCCCTTCCTTCTACGCCCTGCCGTTTGGCCATACAGCGGTTTACGACCACATATGAGGTGTTTGTGCAATCAGGGCAATAAATATTGAGTTTTGTTTGGCTGTTAACCCTTGCTTTGTTACTGGAAAAATGGATTAAAATGGAAAATTTGCAAAAAAAATAGCTGTTTTGGGACCTTTTTTCTTATTTTTTTTATTTACATTGTTTAACTGACAGGTTAGATTGTGTGCTATATCTATAGAGCAGGTTGTTACGGACGCGACAATACCAAATATGTATACTTCTTTTATATTTATTTAAGTTTTACACAATAATATTAATTTTTTAAACAAAAAAAATTATGTTTTAATGTCTCCATAGTCTATGAGCCATATTTTTTTATTTTTTTGGGAGATTGTCTTATGTATTTTTTGCGGGATGAGATGACGGATTGATTGGCACTATTTGTGGGTGCATATAACTTTTTGATCGCTTGCTATTACAGTTTTTAAGATGTGAGGTGACAAAAATGTTTTTTTTTACATTTTATTTTTTTATTTTTTACATTTTATTTTTTATTATTTACGGTATTTACCTGAGGGGTTAGATCATGTGATGTTATTATAGAGCAGATACTTACGGACGCGGCAATACCTAATATGTATATTTATTTTAAATTTATTTTACTTTAGAAAAAAAAATAATGTTTTAGTGTCTCTATAGTCTGAGAGCCATATTTTTTTGGGCGATTGTCCTATATAGGGGCTCATTTCTTGCGGGATGAGATGGCGGTTTGATTGCTACAATTTTGAGAGGCATACGCCTTTTTGATCGCTTTTTATTACACTTTATGTGATGTAAGGTGACAAAAAATGGCATATTTTACACCATTTTTTTTTTTACGGTATTTGCGTGAGGGGTTTGGTCATGTGATATTTTTATAGAGTAGGTTTTTCGGACGCGACAATACCGAATATGTATAGTGTATTTTATTTTTTTAATTTTTATTCAGTGATGTGTTTTTTTTATTACTTTTTTTTTCACTTTTTCACTTTTTTTCTGACCCAGAACCTTCTGACCTTTGGTTCTTGTAGATCCAGTGGATCTGGTGTCTATCTAATACAGTACAGTACACTATACAGTGTACTGTGCTGTATTTTTTTTACTTTACATAGTCTAAGCAGACTTGTGCCTTTAGCACAAGTCTGTTTAGACTTACAGTACCGTGGCAAGCAGGATGCCTCTGAAAGCGTCCTGCTGCCATGGTAACCATAACCCGCTGCTGTCAGCAGCGGGTGATAGGGAGGGAGGGGGCTCCCTCCCTCTGCGATCCCATCCTGTCAGGGGGCTGCAAAGGCACAGCAGCCCCCGATGGGAGAGGGAGGGAGCTCCCTCCCAGTTGCCCCTTCCATATAGCGGTCCGTACGGCCCGCGGCATGGAAGGGGTTAAAACTGCTGACATCTGCAGCACAGATGTCAGCAGTTTTTTTTTAGCAAAATGTCAGCAATGTGCTGACACTTTGCTAAAACCACTAGACACCAGGGAAGAATACAGAGGAGTGCCTCCCGCACCACCTCTTGCAACCACCCCCCTGCACCCCCGCAGCCAAAATATGATTGGGGGCTGCAGGGGGGGGTTAAAAATTAACACTTTGGAGGCATTAACTCTCTGATCCCCGCGGTCACAGACCGCAGGGGTCAGAGATAGCACAAAGCGCTGCAAACCGCAGGTCTGAATTGACCTGCGGTTTCCAGCGATCACCGATATGGGGGGGGAATGATTTCAGCAGGTACCTTGTTCCGATCACTGCCGGCTGAGCAGCAGTGACCGGAAATACTCATGACTTACCGGTACGTCATGGGTCCTTAACCACTTAAGGACCACAGGTTTATACCCCCCTAGTGACCAGGCCCTTCACAAATTTAACGGTTTATTGCTCGGTCATGCAACTTGGCACCCAAATGAATTTTACCTCCTTTTCTTCTCACTAATAGAGCTTTCATTTGGTGGTATTTCATTGCTGCTGACGTTTTTACTTTTTTTGCTATTAATCCAAAATGACCGAAATTTTTGCAAAAAAATGACATTTTTCACTTTCTGTTGTTAATTTAAAAAAAAAAAACGACATTTCTAGATATATTTTAATCTAAATTTATTGTTCTACATGTCTTTAGTTATAGCGTTTACAAATTATGGTACAAAAAAGTGAATTTCTGCATTTTGAAGCAGCTCTGACTTTCTGAGCACCTGTCATGTTTCTTCAGGTGCTAGAATGCCAGGATAGTATAAATACCCCCTAAATGACACAATTTTAGAAAGAAGACACCCCAAAGTATTCGCGGAGGTGCATGGTGAGTTCATGTATCATTTCATTTGTTTTCACAAGTTAGCAGAAAAATACACTTTCTGAGGAAAAAAAATAATAAAGTTTCCATTTCTGCTAACTTCTGGCAAAAAAAAAAAAAATCTCCCACAGACTCACTATTCCCCTCAGTGAATACCTTGGGGTGTCTACTTTCATAAATGGGGTCATTTGTGGGGTGTGTTTACTGTTCTGGCATTTTGGGCGGGGCTATGTAAAACCTAAAGGTACTCTTTGGACTTTACGCCCCTTTACGCACCTAGGCTGCAAAAAAGTGTCACACATGTGGTATCGCCGTACTCAGAAGAAGTAGGGCAATGTGTTTTGTGGTGTATTTTTACATATACTCATGCTGGGTGAGAGAAATATCTCTGTAAATTGTCAACTTTGTATAAAAACAATTTAAAAGTTGTAATTTACAGAGATATTTCTCTCATCCATAGATGCGGACCCATTCAGTGTGAATGGTGCTGGCGGTGATGCGGAGAGCACACTATGTGCTCCTTGCATCAGCATTTGCGGAGCTGCGGCCGTGAACTTCCGAGTTTCGGCCCCGAAACATCCGGCCGCAGCTCCGCAAAATATAGAGCATGTCCTATTCTTGTCCGCAGCCTGCGGACAATAGGAATCTCTATGGAGAGTGTCGCCATGGTGTTCTGCGGATCCGCAATTTGCGGCTCCGCAGCACACCCCGGACGTGTGAATGGACCTGCAATCGCTAATAAAGATCCAAAAAGCTCAAAAGTGATATTTATAGCGCCGCAGCGATTTTACGGTGTTTTTGCAGTAATCAGAAAAAAAAAATTCTGTCACTGAGGTGGGGCGGACTGAACGCAACTGTGCGCACAAGATCAGGCCTGATCGGGCGAACACTGCGTTTTTTGTAGAGCCCAAGGTGACCGTAATGTACTGATATAGATCTGATTGCGATCAGTCTTGATGAATTACAGATACTATATAGTACTAGTGCTGATTAGCGACAGCGATGACGCTAATGAGCGACTAATCAGTGACTGCGGTGCGGTGGGCTGGGCACTAACTACCTAACAAGTAGCTAACTAACTGGCGGTGATAAGGGACCCTTAGGCCCCATTCATGCATCCGCAATTCTGTCCCACATTTTGCGGAACGGAATTGCTGACCCATTCATTTCTATGGGGACAGACTTTGTCCCGCTCGGATCCGGAATTGCGGATCCGCACTTCCGGGTCCGCATTTCCAGGTCCGCAAAAATATAGAACATGTCCTATTCTTGTCCACAATTGCGGACAAGAAAAGGCATTTTCTATATAGTTCTGGCAATATGCGGATCTGCAAAATGCGGAAAGCACATTGCCGGTGTCCGTGTTTTGAGGATCCGCAAAACACATACGGATATCTGAATGGAGCCTTACAGGGGGGTGATCAATGACATGGGGGCGACAGGGGGTGATCAGGGAGTTAATATGGGGTGATCATGGGTTAATAAGGGGTTAATAAGTGACGGGGGGGTTGGTGTGTGGTGATTGGTGCACTTACATAGCTGCCCGTGTCCTCCGGTGGTCCCAAGCAAAAGGGACCACCAGAGCAGCGGGCAGCAGGCATATCAGACGCTGTTTACAAAACAGCGTCTGATATGCGATTTGGATGCGATTTACTGACATCCACAGCCTGCCAGTGCATGATCAGCGCTGGCAGGCTGTAGACTAAGTTCTTACCTGTCGGGCTGCAGTGAATCTTGGGTCTCACGGGATGACGCCGATAGGCATGATCGAGACCTGAGAGAACCACCTCCTGCACGCCTTTTGGCGTAAGCGTGACGGGAGGTGGTTAAGGACTCGGAAACCATGACGTACCGGTACGTCATGCGTCCTTAAGGGGTTAAGGAACACCCCTTATGTGATGTCATGTCTACTATTTAAGTGAATAGAACTTGAATAAAGGCTCTCTTTTCTTGGGGGATCAGAAGTGCTTTGAATGGAACCAACTTATATGTCTGGTCTCATTATGTAAGAAGTATGGCACGTGCATACTAAGACTTTTGTTTACTAATTTATTTGGCACCACACAAAGAAGATGAGAAGGGCATGAATTGCGCTGACAGGAAGATGGGGGTGTTCAGTGTATGAGGGGAGATACCGTGGAGGATGGGTGTGATCAGTGTATGAGGGGAGACACTGTGTGTGATGGGGGTGCTCAGTGTATGAGGGCAGATATTGTGGAGGATGGAAGTGCTCAGTGTATGAGGGGAGATACTGTGTGGAAGATGGGGGTGTTCACTGTATGAGCTGAGATGCTGTGGATGATGGGGGTGCTCAATGTATGAGGTGAGATGCTGTGGATGATGGGGGTGCTCAGTGTATGAGGGGAGATGCTGTGGAGGATGGGGGTGCTCAGTGTATGAGGGGAGATGCTGTGGAGGATGGGGGTGTTCAGTGTATGAGGGGAGATGCTGTGGAGGATGGGGGTGCTCAGTGTATGAGGGGAGATGCTGTGGAGGATGGGGGTGCTCAGTGTATGAAGGAAGATTCTGTGGAGGATGGGGGTGCTCAATGTATGAGGGGAGATGCTGTGGAGGATGGAGGTGTTCAGTGTATGAAGGGAGATACTGTGGAGGATAGGGGTGCTCAGTGCATGAGGGGAGATGCTGTGGAAGATGGGGGTGCTCAGTGTATAAAGGAAGATACTGTGGAGGATGGGGGTGCTCAGTGTATGAGCGGAGATACTGTGGAGGATAGAAGTGCTCAGTGTATGAGGGGAGATACTGTGGAGGATGGGGGTGCTCAGTTTATGAGGGGAGATACTGTGGTGGCACTAGTGCTGCACTATGTCTTGGCAGCGCACAGCTCCAGGACGTATTGCACATAGGAGCACACTATGACCTGGCGCTGTGTGATGTCAGGACATAGTGCAGCATTGGTGCCAGGAGGAGAAGCAGAAAGGGGAGTATACACCATTTACAGCCATGTAAAATTCATTTTCTAAAACTGATTTGAATGGGATAATAAAAGTAGTGATACATCTATGATCTCTGCCGCAATCCTTCCACTACTTCCCGTGTCCTCGCTGGTCTATGTACTTCTATGTCTCCCTCCACTGAGACAGGAGACCACTGCAGCCAGTGATTGAGAAGTGAGCTGTGAGATCAAAAAAGTTTCACCACTTTTATTATTTTATCAAGTTCTCAGCAGTTTTAAAGTAAGCTAATGTAGGCACATGGGGCAGCACTGGGCATAGTATTGGTGGACACTACAGGGTGGCAGTGTTAAAAGGGGCAACTATATAGGTGGGTTATTTGCTATAGAGGGTCAGGGTGGACTGCAGAAAAAACAAGCCAAAGTCAAAGGTTTAAGGGCTGAATTCCCTTTTCATTAATGCAAAATCTGTAACAGACTTCCTTTACCCTGTGCCATTTATTAATACTGGTGTCTTTTTATGTGGCAGAGGGGGCTGCATACCCCTGGCTAAAGACATGTGCGCAGGAGCTTCTGGAAACACACTGAAAAGAAAAGGAAAGCGAACAAACTGAGATTTGTGGAGACGTCGCCTGTAAGTCACTGGGTTTACCTTGGGTAACTGATTCTTTTATAATAGGTTTCAATCTCTTTTTTAGAAAGTAAGGTGACTAGTGTTGCGCGAACAGTTCGAGCATAGTTCGGGTTCGTACCGAATTTTGGGGTGTTCGGGACACGGACCCGAACCCGAACATTTTCAAAAAAGTACGGTGCCACCCAGTACTAGTCCTTGCCCTTTATGCTTTTTATACGGGGGTCCCTCTTCAAACACTAGAGCACGAAGGCCCCCACTTGCACTAAATTGGAAGCAGTGGATTGCCCTGGCTCCTGCTCATCGCCCAGGAGAATGTTGTCCTCGGTCTCCTCCCCCCAGCCACGGACAACACCAGGGATCCCCGAAAAGTTTAAAGTCCCCTTCAAAGCCTGCTCTGCTTGTTCCACCACCTCCTCCTCCTCCCCCCAGCCACCATCCTCCTCTGACTCCTCTTCAGACTCCTGCCGACTTGTCTCAGATGGAGTAGTTCCCCCTGGGAATTCATTCAGCATTGCGACTTACTCATCTTCCAGCTCCTGCTCCTCGACGGCTTGATCAATGACACGATGCAATGCACGCTCCAGAAAGAAGGCATAAGGTACGATGTCACTGATGGCGCCCTGGCTGTGACTGACCAGTTTGGTGATCTCATCAAATGGCCGCAGAAGTCTGCATGCATTGAGCATGAGCAGCCACTGGCGCGGTGAAAATAAACCAAGCTCCCCAGAACCTGTCCTGCTGCAGAGTTCGTATAGGTAGTCGTTAACGGCACGTTGCTGCTGGAGCAGCCTAAGGTGGAGTTCTAGTGCGTCGGGCTGTGACAAATCGGACCTCTGACGGGCAGGTGGTGTCACCGCTGAACGTCAGCAAGGCGAGCCATGGCCATTTAAGAGCTTCTAAAATGGCCGGAGATTTCCTGGCCTGCCGCAAGACGTCCTGGACCCCGGGGTATTTGGCAACAAATAGCTGCACAACTAAGTTCAGGAAGTGTGCCATGCACGGCATGTGTGTCATTGAGACGTTTCAATGCGCTCAGCAGATTGGCAGATTGGCATTGTTGTCGCACACCACTTTACCAACTGTCAAACTGAGCGGGGTTAGCCACTGATCAACCTGTGACTGCAGAGCTGAAAGCAGTGCTCTGGTAGGCTTATTAGGGCTTCTATCTTTCAGGCAGGTGCACTGATGGTTAATGTATTGCTCAGTGTCTCTCTGCATATGCGGCCAAAAGAACCTTTCTCTGATCAAGTTTACAGTTCTTTCCACTCCTAAGTGACCCATTTCTTCATGCAATTCTTTCAACACCAGTTAATGATACAGCTTGGGTAACACTAGTTGAGAACCTGAGGGTGTTTTCCGTCTCAAAATCCCATCCTCGTCGAGGTATAATTTGGTCCATTGCTTCATTAGTAGGAAGAGATCAAGCGGTCTACCTTGTCGTTCCTGCTTTGATGGGAACCTGTTTTGGTTTTTGTACTTCCACACTGGACCGATCACTGGGTCTTCCTTTTGTGCTGTCCTTATGGTCTCTTTAGGTATATGAGCTACCTTCTTCTGGGTACCATCTATTGTTGACGTTGTACTCGCGATGGTTATTGGACACAGCCAAGGCGTTTCTTCTTTCTGTTGCACTTGAAGTGCTTGGGTTATGCAATTGATGCCTTTGGGGTCGACTTCTTGTGAACACTGCTGCATGTATTGTTCAGGACTTAGTGGCATACGAGAGAGTACATCTGCATTTCTCTTTCCTGGACGATATTTGATAGTGAAATTAAAGTCAGCGAGTTCTGCAACCCATCGATAGCCTGTTGCATTAAGTTTGGCAGTAGTTAGGACATAGGTTAGTGGATTGTTGTCAGTATACACTACAAAGGATGGTCAGTAGTATAGTTATCTTCGGAACCTTTCACATATGGCCCATTTCATCACAAGGAATTCTAGCTTTCCTGAATGCATGTGATCGTTTTTCTCAGCAGGTGTTAGAGTCCTAGAACCATAAGCAATTACTTTCAATTTTCCCTCCTGCTCTTGGTACAACACAGCTCCTAGTCCTTCTTGAGAGGCATCACAGTGCAGAACAAAGGGTTTTCTGTAGTCAGGGTAACCCATAACTGGAGGATGAGTTAAGACGTCAATGAGCTGGTTCAGCACTGCCTGGTGGTGGTCAGTCCAGACTATAGACTGATGAGAAGGTAGTTGACCTTTTAGTTTTGGTGATGGCTTCTTCCTCTTCTTAGATTGTTGAGCTGGCACTGGCATTATGGTGGGTCTTTTATCCGCTGATTGTAATTCATACAGGGGCTTTGCAATCCTGGAAAAGTTTTGGATATAAGGACGATAGTAGGAAATGAATCCTAATAACTTCCTGAGTTCTCCAACAGTCTTTGGCTGGTTGTTCCTCAAGGCCAGCACAGGTGCAATGTCTGCTGGATCCATGGAATGGCCATCTTTGGTCATGATTTTGCCTAAGAATCTGACTTTGTTTCTAAAAAAATTCACATTTTCTCGCTGTTAACTTTATTCCATGTTTCTGATACCGTTGCAGTACCAACCGGACATATTCCACATGTTCTTTGAATGATCTGCTGTGAACCAGGTTGTCATCTAGATATCGGCCACCCTCAGACCTCATCCCCAGACCTCATCTCTCAGTCCCATTAGACAAGTTTCCATGCTGCGTTGGAATTCAGCTGGCGCAGAACTTAGGCCAAAGGGTATTCTAATCCACTCATACAGACCCCAAGGTGTGATGAAGGCAGTCAGTGGTCGACTGGATTCTTCCATAAATCCTTGATGGTAGGCTTTTCCTTGATCTAGCACAGAAAACCATGAACTTCCTCCTAGGCTGTCCAGCATGTCTTGGATCCTAGGGATTGGATGGCGGTCAGGGATGGACTTCTGGTTCAATTCACTGTAATTGCAACACAGTCTTAAACTACCATCCTTCTTTCTCACGCACACAATGGGTGAAGAGTGATGATTTTGACTCTACAATCCATCCACCGTTCAGAAGATCCTGCAGATATTCTTTCACCTCCTGGTGTAGTGGCCTTGGCACTGACATGTAAGTTCTTCTACGTGGTGTATTGTCTTTAAGGCGCAGTTGTAATTGTAGGGAAGGGATGCATCCAACGTCAGAATCCTCTTTAGCAAAGGCGTGGCATTCTTCCCTTAGCATTGCCTTGACTATCCGTTGATCTTCCTCGGGAAGGTGTCCTATAGGTACTGTGGATGCCAGTGTTCTTGATGAGCATAACTTATCAGTGACCGACTTGTGTTTAAATTGTCCATTCGACCTTCTGGCCCTGATCTGGATGACTGTGGACTATGAGTCACCGGGTGAGTGGCAACATGCACTGATTCTTTTGGTTTCACCTGAGTTGGGTATGTTGTCTTGGTGGGTTCGAGGCACCCAATCCTGGTCTGACTTGGCAGGATAATGTCTCGCTGGGTGGTGTTTCAAACCGGGATGGATAGTTTGGAAAACTGTCCCTTATTAAGTGACACTAATGTTTCTCCAATATACAGTCCTTCTGGCACATCCTGAATAGAGATGGCCTGAACTATCCGCCGGCGAACATAGCTTGTTCACGTTCGCCGCAGCCGGCGAACACATGCGATGTTCGGTCCGCCCCCTATACATAATCATTGAGCAAACTTTGACCCTGTACCTCACAATCAGCAGACACATTCCAGCCAATCAGCAGCATACCCTCCCATCTCCTGAACAGCATCGATTTTAGATTCATTCGGAATTTGCAGTCTTAGTGAGAGGAGGGAGAGTGTAGCTGCTGCTGATTTAATAGGGAAATCGATAGCTAGGCTAGTGAATTCAGTGTCCACTCCAGTCCTGAAAGACTCATCTGATCTCTGCTGTAAGGACAGCGTCCTGACAGCACCCCAAAAAGCCCTTTTTAGGGCTGCAACATTAGTCTGCTTTTTTTTTTCTCCATATACATATTGCAGTTGCCTGGCCTGCCTGTGTGTGAGGAGCTGCAGGCCCACAGACTGTAGTGTGCCCACTGCCAGTGCCCACCCCTGTCATCCCATGTGGCACAGGACTTTGCATAAAAAAAGGCATTTAATTTTTACACTTTAATCTAAGGTTAGTTGCCTGCCAGTGTGTGTCAGGTTGACTTCCACTGACTGTAGTGTGCCCACTGCCAGTGCCCACCACTCATACCGGCTGGCACAGGACTTTGCATAAAAAAAAGCATTTAATTTTTACACTTTAGTGTAATTTCAGCTGCTTGCCTGCTGCTAGTGTGTGTCAGGCCGACTTACACTGACTGTAGTGTGCCCACTGCCAGTGCCCACCCCTGTCATCCCGTGTGGCACAGGACTTTGCATCAATAAAAGGCATTTAATTTTTACACTTTAGTGTAATTTCAGTTGCTTGCCTGCTGCCAGTGTGTGTCAGGCCAACTTCCACTGACTGTAGTGTGCCCACTGCCAGTGCCAACCATTGATACCGGGTGGCACAGTAGCTTGCCGATAAATAAGGCATTTCATTTTTAGACAGGAGTCTAAATTCAGTTGCTTGCCTGCTGCCAGTGTGTGTCAGGCCCACTTCTACTGACTGTAGTGTGCGCACTGCCAGTGCCAACCACTGATACCGGCTGGCACAGGACTTTGCATAAAAAAAGGCATTTAATTTTTACACTTTAGTGTAATTTCAGCTGCTTGCCTGCTGCCAGTGTGTGTCAGGCCGACTTCCACTGACTGTAGTGTGCCCACTGCCAGTGCCAACCACTGATACCGGGTGGCACAGTAGCTTGCCGATAAATAAGGCATTTAATTTTTAGACAGTAGTCTAAATTCATTAGCTTGCCTGCTGCCAGTGTGTGTCAGGCCCACTTCCACTGACTGTAGTATGCCCACTGCCAGTGCCAACCACTGATACCGGGTGGCACAGTAGCTTGCCGATATATAAGGCATTTAATTTTTAGACAGTAGTCTAAATTCAGTTGCTTGCCTGCTGCCAGTGTGTGTCAGGCCCACTTCCACTGACTGTAGTGTGCCCACTGCCAGTGCCAACCACTGATACCGGGTGGCACAGTAGCTTGCCGATAAATAAGGCATTTAATTTTTAGACAGTAGTCTAAATTCATTAGCTTGCCTGCTGCCAGTGTGTGTCAGGCCGACTTCCACTGACTGTAGTGTGCCCACTGCCAGTGCCAACCACTGATACCGGGTGGCACAGTAGCTTGCCGATAAATAAGGCATTTCATTTTTAGACAGTAGTCTAAATTCAGTTGCTTGCCTGCTGCCAGTGTATGTCTGGCCCACTTCCACTGACTGTAGTGTGCCCACTGCCAATGCCAACCACTGATACCAGGTGGCACAGTAGCTTGCCGATAAATAAGGCATTTAATTTTTAGACAGTAGTCTAAATTCAGTTGCTTGCCTGCTGCCAGTGTGTGTCAGGCCCACTTCCACAGACTGTAGTGTGCCCACTGCCAATGCCCACCACTGATACCGGGTGGCACAGTAGCTTGCCGATAAATAAGGCATTTCATTTTTAGACAGTAGTCTAAATTCAGTTGCTTGCCTGCTACCAGTGTGTGTCAGGCCCACTTCCACAGACTGTAGTTTTGCCCACTGCCAGTGCCCACCACTGATACCGGGTGGCACAGTACCTAGCACGCGTAGTACCACTTATCTAAAAAAAAATGACAGGCAGAGGCAGGCCACCCCGCAGGGGCCGTCGTGGTCGTGGTGCTGTGATTTCCACTGTCCCTGGAATAATGCCTAGTGTTCAGAGGCCACGTACCCTGAACCCGAAAAATTCTGAGGAGATAGTTGACTGGCTTAGACAGGACACCCAATCTTCAACAGTTTCCGCTAAGAACCTTGACGCACCATCCTCCTCCAGCTCAGCTTCGGTCACCTGCTCTCAAGTTACCACGCACCCGCCCGCCGCCACCACCACCACTACCACCACAGCCACCACAGCCGCTTCACTTGATCCGTCAGAGGAGTTATTTACACATCAGTTGGATGCAATTAGTGATGCGCAACCATTATTGCCAGATGATGTAGATTACAGGGATATGTCTCAGTCAGGCAGGATGAAGCGGTTGATGATGACGATGTGTCCACGGATGCCACGTGGGTGCCTGCTCGAAGAGAAGAAGAGGGGGAAAGTTCAGAAGGGGAGACAGAGAGAATGAGGAGACAATTTGGAAGCAGGGGGAGGTCGTCGCAAGGAGTTAGTGGCACAGTCAGACAGCATGTATCGGCACCTGGGGTCAGCCAGACAGCACGCCAGTCAACGCATGCTGTTGCCACCATCAGCAGTGTGGCATTTTTTTTGTGTGTCTGCCTCTGATAACAGCAATGCCATTTGCAACCTGTGCCAAAAGAAACTGAGTCGTGGGAAGTCCAACACCCACCTTGGTACAACTGCTTTGCGAAGGCACATGATCTCACATCACAAACGCCTATGGGATCAACACATGAGTACAAGCAGCACGCAAACTCAAAGCCACCATGCTCCTCCTGGTCCAGCATCTTCAGCCACGTCAACCACTGCTGTCCTCCCTGCCCCCTCTCAACCACCCGTCACTCCTCCTCTCACCTTCAGCAGTTCCTGCTCATCTGCCCACAGTCAGGTGTCTGTCAAGGACATGTTTGAGCGTAAAAAGCCAATGTCACAGAATCACCCCCTTGCCCGGCGACTGACAGCTGGCTTGACGGAACTCTTAGCCCGCCAGCTTTTACCATACCAGCTGGTGGAGTCTGAGGCCTTCAAAAAATTTGTCGCTATTGGGATTTTTTCAAAAAAGGCAATCCCAAACCTCTACCATGTCATTGAAAAGGAAGTCATGGCATCCCTGGCATACAGTGTTGGGGCAAGGGTCCATTTGACCACTGATACCTGGTCTGCAAAGCAAGGTCAGGGCAGGTATATTACGTACACTGCGCATTAGGTCAACCTGCTGACAGCTGACAAGCATGGAATGCGTGGCTCCGCAGCGGAGTTGGTGACTCCACCACGACTTGCAGGCAGACCTACTGCCAGCTCCTCTACTCCTACTCCATCATCTTCGATATCCTCCTCGGCTGAGTCCTCCTCTGCTGCGGCGTCTGGCTGCACATCAACTGAATCACCTCAGCTCCCCAGGGGTTATTCCACATCCCGGATACGACAGTGTCACGCTGTCTTAGGGTTGACTTGCCTGAAAGCAGAGAGCCACACAGGACCAGCACTCCTGTCCACCCTGAACGCACAGGTGGATCAGTGGCTGACCCCGCACCAATGGGAGATTGGCAAAGTGGTGTGTGACAATCGAACAAATTTGTTGTCGGCATTGAATTTGGGCAAGTTGTCACATGTGCCGTGCATGGCACATGTGTTGAATCTCATCGTACAACGTTTTGTGTCTAAGTACCCAGGCTTACAGGACATCCTCAAGCAGGCCAGGAAGGTGTGTGTCCATTTCAGGCGTTCCTACACGGCCATGGCACACTTTTCCGATATTCAGCGGCGAAACAACATGCCAGTGAGGCGCTTGATATGCGACAGCCCGACATGTTGGAATTCAACACTCCTAATGTTCGACCGCCTGCTCCAACAAGAAAAAGCCGTCAACGAGTATTTTTATGATTGGGGTGCTAGGACAGCCTCTGCGAAGCTGGGAATCTTTTTGCCACGTTACTGGACACTCATGCGCAATGCCTGTAGGCTCATGCGTCCTTTTGAGGAGGTGACAAACCTAGTCAGTCGCACCGAAGGCACCATCAGCGACCTCATCCCATTTGTTTTCTTCCTGGAGCGTGCCCTGCGAAGAGTGCTGGATCAGGCTGTAGATGAGCGTGAAGAGGAAGAGTTGTGGTCACCATCACCACCAGAAACAGCCTTGTCATCATCGCTTGCCGGACCTGCGGCAATGCTGGAAGAGGAGTATGAGGAAGAGGAGTCAGAGGAGGAATGTGGCGGCTTTGAGGAGGAGGAAGACCAACCACAGCAGGCACCCCAGGGTGCTCGTTGTTGTCACCTATCTGGGACCCATGGTGTTGTAACGTGGCTGGGGGAAGAACAGACCGTCAATGACATCAGTGAGGACGAGGAACGGGAAATGAGTAGCTCTGCATCCAACCTTGTTCAAATGGGGTCTTTCATGCTGTCATGTCTTTTGAGGGACCCACGTATAAAAAGGATGAAGGAGAACGACCTGTACTGGGTGGCCACGCTACTAGACCCCCGGTATAAGCAAAAAGTGGCAGAAATGTTACCAAATTACCGAAAGTCGGAAAGGATGCAGCAGTTCAAAACCAAACTAAAAAATATGCTTTACACAGCTTATAAGGGGGATGTCACAGCACAACGGGAATCTAACAGGGGAAGAGGTGAGTGTAATTTTCCTCCTACCACGGCGGGAAGGACTGGACGATTTACAGATGTGTTGTTGATGGAGGACATGCGGAGCTTTTTCAGTCCTACTCATCGCCACAGCCCTTCGGGATCCAGCCTTAGAGAACGACTCGACCGACAGGTAGCAGACTACCTCGCCTTAACAGCAGATATCGACACTCTGAGGAGCAATGAACCCCTTCACTACTGGGTGTGCAGGCTTGACCTGTGGCCTGAGCTATCCCAGTTCGCGATAGAACTTCTGGCCTGCCCTGCTTCAAGTGTCCTGTCAGAAAGGACCTTCAGTGCAGCAGGAGGCATTGTCACTGACAAGAGAAGTCGCCTCGGTCAAAAAAGTGTTGATTACCTCACCTTCATAAAGATGAATGAGGCATGGATCCCGAAGGGACTGACAGTGGGGGATACGTTTGACTAACAAAAGGCCTGATTACATGCCTTGCCCTCAAAATGGTCCCCACGCTGCTGTATTTAATGTCTGCATACCGGATGACTTTCGTGAATTCTCCACCACCAACTAGGGTTCAAGCCGCAATGTTTTAGTCACTTTTCTGCCTGGAAAACATAAATTTTTCCGGCCGCTGCTACAATAGCGGCTGCAACAGTGCGATTATTTTTCAGGCATGTGTACATGCCTAATTTTTCTGTCCTATGGTGCAGCACTGTGGCTGCAAAAACAAACCAAAAAAAAAAGGCACATACAAGTGTCAATTCCCCTTCGTGATCGTTACTTTGTTGTGGTGAAGGGGCTTGCGAATCACAATGGAGCAATCATCACCTCTATGAGTGTGTTGGCAATGTTGCCACACCCCAGATGATAAGGCCGTTGCTTCATTATGGTCAGATCAAAAGCGATCGGACGGCTGGATAATATTTCATAGAAAAAACATTAATTTACCTTTTTTTTTTATATGTTGTATGGGTTTTTAATACATAAAATAAAAAATCATAATAAAGTCTCTTAATTGTTTATTAGAAATGATGCAGACAATTAAAAAAATCCCCATCAATTCCAATACAAAGCAAGTACAGAGCTCAGAACTAAATTATTTCATGATGTCGTAATGGTTCGCTAATTCGACAATGGTTAATCAATTCGACCGGATAGGGTACGTAACAGGGATTAAACTGATAGGAATAGTACTAGTTAAGACACCACTCATATAGGGTGTCACAGCACATTGCTCTGTGCACGCGCAGTGCCCCAATTTGGGAGAATGAGGACCGACCAAGCTGCTTTTTCCATGTCCCGGTTCCTGAAATCAATTCAGTTTGGTGTATGAGAGTTTGGTCTGTCACTGTGAAGGCAGTCGAAGGTACCCGGCCGAAGGCAATCCCTGATATGGGACGTAACAGGGATTAAACTGATGAGAATAGTACTACAGAAAATACCACTCATATCGGGTGTGACAGTAAATTGCACGGCGCAGACGCAGTGACCGTGGATTAAAACAGAGTGGAGGGAGTTAGCGTTTTTTTTAACCATCTCCCCGTTCGAAAAATCTATTCAATAAATGGCCCCCAGATTGGGGACGTTAGAGGGATTAAACTGATGAGAATAGTACTACAGAAAATACCACTCATATCGGGTGTGACAGTAAATTGCACGGCGCAGACGCAGTCACCTTGGATTAAAACAGAGTGGAGGGAGCCAGCGTTTTTTTAACCATCTCCCCGTTCGAAAAATCTATTCAATAAATGGCCCCCAGATTGGGGACGTTAGAGGTATTAAACTGATGAGAATAGTCCTACAGAAAATACCACTCATATCGGGTGTGACAGTAAATTGCACGGTGCAGACGCAGTCACCGTGGATTAAAACAGAGTGGAGGGAGCCAGCGTTTTTTTAGCCATCTCCCCGTTAGAAAAATCTATTTAACAAATGGCCCCCAGATTGGGGACGTTAGAGGGATTAAACTGATGAGAATAGTACTACAGAAAATACCACTCATATCGGGTGTGACAGTAAATTGCACGGCGCAGACGCAGTCACCGTGGATTAAAACAGAGTGGAGGGAGCCAGTGTTTTTTTAACCATCTCCCCGTTCGAAAAATCTATTCAATAAATGGCCCCCAGATTGGGGACGTTAGAGGGATTAAACTGAAGAGAATAGTACTACAGAAAATACCACTAATATCGGGTGTGACAGTAAATTGCACGGCGCAGACGCAGTCACCTTGGATTAAAATAGAGTGGAGGGAGCCAGCGTTTTTTTAACCATCTCCCCGTTCGAAAAATCTATTCAATAAATGGCCCCCAGATTGGGGACGTTAGAGGGATTAAACTGATGAGAATAGTACTACAGAAAATACCACTCATATCGGGTGTGACAGTAAATTGCACGGCGCAGACGCAGTGACCGTGGATAAAAACAAAGGGGAGGGAGACAGCGTTTTTTTAACCATCTCCCCGTTTGAAAAATCTATTCAATTCACCTTTTGGGGACGCTTGGTGTTGTACGTGGCTGGGTGGAGGAAGAAACCTTCAATGACATCACCGGGACGTGGCTAGCTTGGTATCCAACCTTGTGCAAATGGGAAGTTTGCGGTTGTGCAAATTAACTGTTTGCGGTTGTTTGCGGTGCATTAAAAGGGGAGTTTGGTCTGTCAATGTCTGTAAAGTGGGCTTAACCCTTACACTACCTGATCGATACAACATCATACCTGATCGTATACATACACTGGATGTTTTAAAGCATGTTATTCCAAATAATTTAGGAATGTTAGTTGATTTATGCCCTTTACGGATTAAAACCCGACTCTGCGTCCACTACAAAATTTTACATGGGAGTTTTGACATAGATCCCCCTCCGGCATGCCACAGTCCAGGGGTTAGACCCCTTGAAACAACTTTCCCATCACTATTGTGGCCAGAAAGAGTCCCTGTGGGTTTTAAAATTCGCCTGCCAATTGAAGTCTATGGCAGTTCGCCAGTTCGCGAACATTTGCGGAAGTTCGCGTTCGCTGTTTGCGAACGGAAAATTTTATGTTCGCGACATCACTAATCCTGAATCTCATCAGGATTGCAAGGCTGGTTTAGCGTGAGCCCTACATCTGAGACATGTCAGTGTTTGCCGGAATCCTTTGGTTCTTTGTACCAGTCTTTAGCACGGTACCACCAGTTTCTCTCAGGCTGGCTTGTAGTTGACTCACCAGGAGTTCTGCTTTGGGGGTCGGCAACTCCAAGGCGGCTCCTAGTAGGTCCACGAACCCTGTAATGGTTCTCCTTCCTTTGGCAGCTGTCTCCTTGAAGAGTTCTTCTATGACATTATATCCAATGATTGGCATCTCTGCGACTTTCTCCTCTAATGATACCACAAGTGGCACTACTAGCTGCTTGGTGTTATTACATCCCGCTGTTAGTTGAACAACTACCTCAATCCAGCCGGAGAAAGAAATTTCAGGCTCATTGGCCGCCTTCCCACAGAGGACTCCTGGCCCCAGCAATTCTTCCAAAGATCGGAGCACTGTATGTGGCAGGACCCGCTGTCTCCAGTTCTCATTGATGATGCTCACCTGGGAACCAGTGTCCCATAGGGCTTGGACAGGAGTATTGTCTATTTCACAGTTCACAAGGCACCTTTTTCCAACAAGACTTAGTAACTTTCTGTTCGGTCTCATGGTAACACTTTCCATGTGAGTTGGTAATTTTTCAGCCATCTGGAGAGATTTTTGGTTACAGGAAGTGAGCACTCTTTGAATGGAGTGTGGATTCCCTCTACCAGTCGTGGTTTTAAAGCTTGCTGGCTTGCTACCTACAGGGGATGCACTTTGGGACACAGGGTTGGTTCTAGTGCAGGTTACTGTCGGTCCCTTGACAGCAACCCTCTCCCATTTAAATGGTTTGGTCTGGGTGTTTGGCAATATCTTGCTCTATGTCCAGATCGTCCACAGTTGAAGCAATGATCGCAGGCACTTGTCTGACCACTCCTTTTACTGGATTGACAACATCCTTTACTCGTACCCACTGTTGCCTGAGGCCCTCATAATTCACTGTCTCGTTGGGTTCTTGAATCTTGGAGAAGTTTCTTCATCTCTATCATCTCTTTTTGCATCTGCAGAATCAGCTTTTCCAGGTCAGAGTTGCTCTTCGATAGCTGTTGAATCGTTGGGCTACTTGCCTGTGGTGGAGACCAAGGTGTGGTGTTGGCAGTTGTTGTCAGGACACTTGGTTCCTGAGGACACTGTAAGGTGTTAGACTGACATTCTTTGCCTTTGGTTGAACTGCTATGTTGAGCTTTCTTTTGCTTCTGTTCCCTTTCAGTCTCCATATTAGCTGCTTCATTTGGTTTCTCTATGAGCATCTTATCTGGAATGGAAGGGTCATCTAAATACTGTTTTTATTCGGAATTTGATGTGGTCATTTCTCAGTCCAGTACCCACTGATCTTAGAAATTTCTTCTGGATCAGCTCAGTCCCAAAATGTTCTTCCGAGCCTTCACCTTGGGAGACGAATAGCAGCCGATTTTTCAATTCAAAAGGTCTGAACAGGAAATTCTGTGGAGTCTTGTCGCTTTTCTGGGAAATATTAAGGAGTTGCTGGTACAGTTCTGAGGCATTCTCCTCCTTATAGTGACTTTTCAAGATTCATCTAAGTTGCACTAGAGTCAGTACATTTTTCATTTCCAGCATACCTCTGAGGCTTAGACCGGGGCTAATAGCTTTGACCTGCAAACCCAAAATAGAGGGACACCCACCCTCTAATTGTAGATATCGTAAAGAAGAACCAGAATGATGGGTGAGCACTTTACAGTTGGTCTTAATAATGAACAGTTTAATCAAACATCAGAAAATCAAATTCTTATATCATAAAAACAAAAATGAAAATAAATAAAATAAACTTCACATAAATTACGTATAAAAATCACCGATATATATAGTCTCTCGTGTCCGACAACAAGTACATTGTAGGGAATTCTGTGTTCCAGCAGAGTAGCGAAGCAGTAAAGTCAGTGCTTTATGGTGGTTTGCAGTTAGGTTATATATATATCCAGTCTGATCGCTGGTTTGCTAACAGCCGCCAAAAGGTAAGTTTTCACTCCATGTGGTGTTGCACATATGGTTAAGTTCCTTATGTTTCTATATGGTGGTGGCTATCAGTGGATGTTATGGCAAATCATATGTTGCATTCGACTGTGGTCACTCATGTGCCAGTAATTTACAGTCTCACATAGACTAGTTACTCTTACCTTCCTTTTATTTTCTTTGTGGCTCTGTTCGGTTTGGCAAGGGTCAGGCGGCGCGGGACAAACCTGGCGTCTTGCTACGTGCTCCTCGAGCCAACTTACCCGAGATCTCGTGAGAGTTGGAGCGAAGTCTCGGTTTTAGCTGGATCACGTGACTTTCATCCAATGTAATAGAAAAAGAGAGTATCTGTCTCGATTCTTAGTGTCGGTTATGATTGTTGAGGCATTACTTTCGTTCAATTGTACAGCATGGCCATGCTTGATGTTGCGGAGGTATTTCCAACACCTGATTGGCGTGCAAATTGACTGCAAATTATAATGACACTGCTGCAGAATGCTGCAGAATGCTGCAGAATAAAATAAAAAAACCTTGAAGTGAAGTGGACATCAGAGGCACGAAGCAGTAACATGATAGATACTGCTCTGTGCCCCTCTGTGACCCTTTCACTACAAAATCGCTGTGAAATAAAGTTGTCACAGTGATTTTGTAGCGAAAGGGTTACAGAGAGGCATGGAGCAGTATCTATCATGTTACTGCTTGGTGCCTCTGATGTCCAAGCGGGTAGCTTGGCTCTCATTCTCTTGCTGCGGATAACATGCAGGAGATCCACTTGTCTGCAACAGCCCTTATACATGTATACCCCTGTCTAATCATCCTCCCAATAGTAACCCTTAATTAGCATGATATCCACCACCCTACCACTGTATGACTCGTTGGCGATATTCTCTTTAAAAAACAGCAGCCAATTTGCCGTTTTTTCATCTCTTCATCAGCCTAAAACAAATTAATAAAAATGTCATACACACCAAATTGGTAATAAAAACACAAAATGAACAAATCATCCCACAAAAAATGAACCCTCAAACATAACTACAAAAAAAAGTCAGAATATGGTGATGCAAAGAAGAAAACTATTTTATCCAAAGTTTTTATTTTTTTCAGGTATTAAAACTATAAAGTTTGGTGTCGCTATAATCAGACTGACCTGGAGAATGATGGTAACAAGTCAGTTTGACCGCATAGGGAACACAGTACGAACAAAACCCATACATGGTGTGTGGTGCTATTGTGGGACAACGCTCCAGCGAATGGCAGCAGTACAGCAGCAGAGAGAACAGGAAGAGTCCCTCTGCATGCAGCCATTCTAGACATTCTTTGCTGGATGCAAAGTGGACCTGTGCCCCTCTGTGCTGTATCTGCCCTGCTGGGATGTGTGTTTCACCACCACAGCTTTTACTGGTACTTGTAAAAAAAGAAGAGAAGAAGAACATCGGCAACATCTGCTGCAGTGATTTAATTTTATTTTTTTTGCAGCAGAAGTGCCAGATCCCTAATCCACCCCCCCCCTTCCCAAGCCCTAAACTCCGTCCAATTTTAGTTAAGTAGTGTTAGTGTAGGTTTTTGCACGCAAGCAACATCTTTGTGGTGTAGGGATTAGCTCTGGTCTCGGGGATCATTCACACACAGATTGTCATCCACCGCTGCTTTAGGGGCCAAACATTGCTTTATTGTCCCAGCATCAACATAAATAAATCAAAAACAAATGCCTGCCCGGCTGGGCCCTAACTAAACATATATAAATAAGATCCTACCTCACTTATAGGGCACAGTTCACACCTGCAACTCAGTCCGGCTTTACTCAAATAATCCACCCTGGGAAGGTATCAGGCATCACATAGCCTTGTGGCCCCTTAGCCCTCGTGACTGAGACCACCCAGAGCCTCCGCAGGACTCTGCACACTTCTTCCCCCAGACTGACACCTTGGGAGGTGCTTTATTCCCAGCCTGATTAGAGCAGGCCTCACCTGGGAATCCCTTCCTGCTAGGGAAAAACCTGCCCCCGACTGGGGAGGTGGATTGGGAGGTCCCACTGCCAAAACCTACCAACCCAATCCAAGTAAAATCCAGCCCTGAATAAATAAAGGATGCCACTTTGCTCTATTCCTCTATCCCCTCATCATCATCGGGTGATCCATTATCCATCATCTAGTGCCACTAGAAAGTACCCCAGGGTAGCAGCGGAGGCAGCCCCTCAGAGTAAACCCTTATGGACCCCACCCCGACGATTATCAGCCCCAAATTCCGGATTTTGAGGGCAGCTCCGGAATACAGATAGACTGTGCGGGCTTCACTGAACTCAATGTTTTCAAAATCTTCTTCTCTGAAGATTTTATAAATTTAATGGTGGCCCAAACCAATTTTTACGCCCAACAATTCATTCATCAGAACCCTACATCACCATATGCTAGACCTCTAGGTTGGACCCCAGTAAATACATCAGAGAATATGAAGTTTTAGAGACTTGTGCTGCATATGGACGTTGTAAAAAAAAAAAAAATGTCAGGCAATATTGGAGTTTGGACATTTTCTACCAGACTCCAATTTACAGTACCACCATGACCCGAAAGTGATTCAAATCAATTCGGAAATTCCTACACTAAAACAATGCACAGTGCCCACCCCATAACGACCGTCTGTTCAAGGTTAGGCCTGTCCTTGACCACTTTAACCCCAGGTTTGCTGAGGTTTACACCCCTAATAAAAATGTCTGTGTAGATGAGTCCCTATTACTTTTCAAAGGGAGAATTAGATTCTGCCAGTACCTGCCTAGCAAACGGGCAAGGTATGGCATTAAGATTTACAAACTTTGTGAGAGTAGATCTAGGTACACCCACAAGTTCCGCCTTTACGAAGGGAAAGATTCTCGGAAAGAACCACCAGAATGCCCCCGCCCCCCCCCCCCTTCCTAGGAGTTAGTGGGAAGATAGTGTGGGACTTACTGCACCCACTGCTGGATAAGGGTTACCACCTCTATGTGGATAACTATTATACCAGCATACCCCTATTCATGTCCCTGCCAGAGGTACTGTGGCTTGCGGCACAGTGTGCAAAAATCAAAGAGGCCTCCCTAGATCCCTGGTAGGGCCACCACTGAGAATGGGTGAAAGAAGGGCTCTCCTCCATAATAACATGCTGGCGATTAATTACAAGAACAAGAGGGATGTCCTTTTACTGATCACCATTCACAGCAACACCAGATCCCCTGCCGCTGTACGAGGTACCACTACCACTTCACCTAAACCAGTTTGCATCCTTGATAACAGGCACAACCTCTGAAGCCCTACAATGCCACATGAAAAACGAAAGTGTGGTACAAAAAGCTGGCCGTACAATTTTGCAATGTGCAATGTGTATGTGCTATTTCAATCTGCAGGCCACACAGTAATTTTCCTTCAGTTCCAAGAGGTGTTATCAAGGCCCTAATTTTTCAAAGCCAGTACTTCAGGAAGTCATGGTGCCCGTGTTGTACTAGGGCAACATTTTCCAGGTCAAATCCCCCAGACAGCAAGGAAGGTAAGGACCCAAAAAAGATGCAGGGTGTGTTCCAAAAGGGGGATAAGGAAAGACACCATTTACCACTGCGAAACCTGCCCACTAAAACCTGGCCTATGCATCAAAGATTGTTTCAGAATCTACCACTCATCCATGGAGTATGAATTTAATTTAATTCTTGATGTACCCTGTAGCAGTGGCGTACATATAGGGGTCGCAGGGGTCGCATTTGCGACCAGGCCCGGCACTCCAGGGGGCCTGGCCGCCTGTGGACCCACCCCCAGGCCGGCAGGCCACCCTAAAGCCTGTTAAATACTGCTGTACTCACATGTAATGGAGCACTCTGATGGGGCCCAGCATGAAGTACAGTGGCAATTTCGGGCCCCATCAGAGTGCTCCATTACATGTATAATATGGGGGGGGAGAGCGCGCACTCACACACCCGGCTGGTCGGCATTTCGCTTCCATAGTGAAGCAGGGAAACCTCTCTCATCCCTGCTTCACTGATCTTCGCAGCTCAGGAGCTCCCCCTGCTGGCCGGATATCGCGCTGCTGGCTGTGGGAGGAGAGCTGAAAACCCGGGAAGCTGCCTTCAGCACAGCCAGCAACGTGATGTGATGGTGGGAGCCTGTCATCAGGGAAGAAGGTAAGTATGTTTTTTTTCTCTCTAAGGCTGCAGACCGGGGGCAAAGGGCAGGAGGGGGGCCATAACTAATTTGACCGGGCACCTAAGCTGGCATAACTACTGTGAGAGGGGCACATATGAAGGCATAACTACTGTGAGGGGGCAGGTAATCTGGGCATAACCACTGTGAGGGGCACATATGTGGGCATATCTAATGTGAGGGACACATAATGTGGCATAACTACTGTGAGGGGCACATATCTGAGTATAACTACTGTGAGGGGGCACATATCTGAGTATAACTACTGTGAGGGGGCACATATCTGAGTATAACTACTGTGAGGGGGCACATAATCTATCATTACTACTGTCAGGAGGCACATAACTGGACATAACTACTGTAAGGGGGCACATATTTGGCCTAACTACTGTGAGGGCGGCACATATCTGAGTATAACTACTGTTACAGGAACAAAGGTGGGCATTAGTACTGTGTGTTAGCACCAGATTACCCTGCTATACATTGGCATGGCTCAGTCTTACAGGCCAGCACAGCTGTAGGTGGTGATTTCACAGGGGCAGTCACCATCCCTTCCTGATGTGATTATTCTTTTTTTTCCTCACCACAGGGACCTTGTTCTGGATCCAGTGGACATCACGCCGACGTCAGCGACACCCTGGATGAGGTAGGACCAGATTTTATTAGGATGGGGTGAGTGTAGCCATTGGACTTAGGGCTCTTTAACACGAGCGGATCCTGTGTTGGCAATCTGCTGTGTGAAAGAGAGCCAAGCCCCATTCTGGACAGCAGAGACATGGAGCAGTGACATGATAGATACTGCTCTGTGCCGCTCTGTGTCCTTTTTATTACAAAATCACAGTGAGATAATGTTGCCACCGTGATTTTGTAGTTAAAAGATAAAAGATCACAGTCAATCATGTTACTGCTCCGAATCTCTGCTGTCCAGAATGGGGCTTGGCACACATTCACACAGCGGATTAGCCACACAGAAAGAGCCCTTAGTAGCCCAAAGTGTAACTGCCATATCATTTTTTTTTTTTTTTTTTTTATAAAGTGTAGGGTAAGTGATAGGTAAAATTTTTGTAATATACTTTTTTTTAGCCAAAACGTTTAATTTTAGTAGTAAACTGGGGCTGAAATGGCCCTTAGCAGCGCTCTCAGAAATGGGGAGGGGGCCCCATGAATCAGTTTCGCACCGGGGCCCCATGGATAGTGTGTACGCCACTGCCCTGTAGTTACCACCTTATATATCTGATTTAGTTCGCATAGCTTACATATCCACTTTTCACCAACCACTACATATTCATTTCTATGAAACACCTATTAGTGCCCTTTCAACCCCTTTAAAATGTTCGTACGGGGGTGCACTTTCCAAAATGGGGTCACTTCTTGGGGTTTTTAATTTCTGGGGACTTCAAGAATTGTTGAAATGCGACATGGCACCTAGAATCCATGTATGCCAATTCAGGCTGCCAGCAAAATCCATATTTTGCTGTTTGCCTGCTGTGCACCAATACAGCAGGCTACAAGCACATATGGGGTGTTTCCTGAATGGGGAGAAAATGGGGAACAAAATGTGGGGTGCATTTTCTCATTTAACCCCTTGTGAAAGTGTCATTTTTCATTTTCACAGTCATGTGCTTGTAAATCCTTTGACAAGTGTTTCTGCCTTCTGTGAGACACCTGCTGAAAAGTACCCTTTCCACCTCTTACAATGTTTGTACGGGGGTGCACTTTCCAAAATGGGGTCACTTCTTGGGGTTTTTATTTTCTGGGAACCTCAGGAATTTTTGAAATGCGACATGGTACCTAAAATCCATGTCTGCCAATTCAGGCCAGCAAAATCCATATTTTGCTGTTTGCTTCTAGAACCCTGCTGTGCGCCCATACATCAGTTTTATTAGCACATAAGGAGTGTTGCCGTATTTGGGGGCAAATGGGGAACAAAATGTGGGGTGCATTTTGTCAAGTTACCCCTTGGGAAAGTGAAAAATGTGGGTGTAAAGCAGCTTTTTATTGAAAAAATTGCAATTTTTCAATCTCACTACCAAGTGTTTCCTAATTCTAAGAAACACCTTTGAGGTCAAAGTGCTCACTACACACCTTGAGAGATTACTTGAGGGGTGTAGTTTTCAAAGTGGGGTCACTTTTTGGGGGTTTCCACTGTAGGACCACCTCAGGGTGTCTTCATATGCGACATAGCTCCCAATTACCATTCCAGCTAAATCCGCTCTCCAAAATCCATATGGTGCTCCTTCCATACATCAGTTTTTAAGCACATAGGGGGTGTTTCTGTCAACTTCAGAATCAGGGTAATAGATTTTGAGTTTTGTTTCAATGTTAATCCTTGATGTGTTGCAAGAAAAGTGGATTAAAATGGAAAATCTGCTAAAAAAAAGGAAATTTCGAAATTTCATTTCTATTTTCCTTTAATTCTTGTGGGACATCTAAAGGGTTAACTAAGTTTTCAAAATCTGTTTTGAATAGCTTGAGGGGTGTAGTTTCTAAAACAGGGTGATTTATGGGTGGTTTTTAATATGTAAGCCCCACAAAGTGACTTCATAACTGAACTGGTCCTTAAAAAATTTGCTTCTACACTTCTAAGCCTTCTAACGTCCCAAAAAAAGAAAATATCATTTACAAAACGATCCAAACATGTAGACATGGGAAATATAAAGTAATAACTATTTTAGGTATTACTATCTATTTTAAATGTATAGAAATTGGAATTTGGAAAGTTGCAAATTTTTGGTAAATTTGGTAATTTCTTTTAATAAATAACAATGAAATATTTTGACTCAAATTTACCACTGTCATGAAGTACAATATGTGATCAGAAAACAATCTCAGAATGACTTGGATAAGTAAAAGCGTTTTAAAGTTATCACCGCATAAATGGCCTGGTCCTTAAGGTGAAAAATGGCACGGTTCTGAAGGGGTTAAAGTCAGCTGCGGTGTTCTGAACCATGCCAACACAAGGGGGCAGCAGAGTGTTTACTTTCCGGCAGAAGAGGAAGTAATTCTTTGAAGGGAAGTGCTGCTCTGATCTGACAGGTTCTGGCTTGTTACAATTGGATTTGACACTGAACGTTTTTGTCTTCTGCGCCACTGGTAGCAAAAGGTTAACAGGTATGTCAATTTACGCATATTAAGAAGTATTAGTAGTAAGTGTGTGACGGCAGCCTAAAAAAAGTAGCCTAGTTTTCATACTGCTTTTAGTCGGGTGAGAATGGCGCAGCAGGCACTGTGCTTATGTTGTATTGGATTAGTACATGTTTAAACTTTAGGTTTCGCCTTTTCTTTGTTGTGGATCTTGATGCATGCTGACTCGGATTATCTCAGGCACTCGCATCTGATGGAGTTTTGTCAGTCCAATTTGCTGGCACTGCTGGTTCATTACATAAGGTGATCTGATGTTGTAATCATGTAATGTAATAGTATGTCCGGGTGACATGTATTTTTCCTTCTCACGTGCATAACTTTACTTTTGTCAGTGTTAAACTAGCAAACAATCTCTCACCAACAGGTACACTACACAAAAATAGCATCTGGGAGCCTATTTATAGGAAAGTGGGGGAAGCACATTGCTCCCTCTTGTGGAAAGACCCACTAATCAGACCCCATCTGTAACCATTTACATATTTGCCTGAGACATTAAGTAGAGCTACATGGCGACATTTCATATAATGTATTTCAATGGTGTCGCAATGCGACATGCTGTGACTGCAATACGACATTTACAACAAATCCATCCAGTCACAACATGTTGCATTGCGACACCATTGAAATACATTCATGAAATGTCACTATGTAGCCATACCCTTTTGTGTCGTGTGACTTGCTGTTACCATGTACCTGTACCCTAACTGCATGCCAAGTTTTGCAAATATCTGACATTTTTATCTTAGGGGAGAATTTTTGGAAAAAGAACTGATTCAGTGTAGGGTATCATGCACACTATTTTTTTTCTGCATCTGATTCGCATTTTTTGTAGATCTGATGTAGACCTATTCATTTCAATTGGTCAAAAACTGCTGTCTGCATCCGTATATTTGCATGTCTGTCCCGCAAAAAATAAAATATGTCCTATTCTTGTCCATTTAGTGGACAAGAATAGGCATCTTGATAATCGGACCTTTGAAAATTAAAGAGATGCATATGGCTGGTATCTGTATTTTGCAGATTTGTGGTTTGCGCACAGCAAATGTGTTTGTGTGAATTAGTGTGAAAGGCCTAACCTGTACAACATTTCATGCATTTTAATCTAGGAGTCATATTGGCAGTGCTAAACAGTGAAACTGTAGCTGTATGCACAGTCCTGCTCTATAACATGCCATCTGTAGACAGGGGCGTAGCTAAAGGCTCATGGGCCCTGGTGCAAGAGTTCAGCTTGGGCCCTCCTACTCTCAGTGCTATATGGCAAGGGGCAGGGGTGCACCTAGCCTTTCTACTGCCTGAGGTGGGAATTAAAACGCCCGCCCCCCCAACCCATGACAAATTCTCAACCTAACCCCTTCCCTCCAGCTCCACTGTTCAAGACAAACTTGGAAAACATTACATACAGCCATACAAAACATACATGAGAATACAGCACCACACAATTCGTACATCCAGTGATGTCTCCTCTGATGTAGATGTTCTCTTTCCTCATCCTCTCCTTTTAGACCAGACCGCCATGATGATCTCTTTCAATCTCTTGTCTCTGCAGACATCTTAGTTTCCTACTTTTCCATCACCCAACCACCTTCTGAACACCCCAGTCTACCACCCCTAATACTGTGCCTGTTGTGCTCCCAAATACTATACTGCAAAATACTAGTACCACACATATAAACTAGTGCCCTCTTCAATAATCATTGCCAAACAATTCAAAACAAAAAATAACTCTTAGTGCCCCCAGTAGAGCCAATCTCCCATAGTGCTCCCTATAATGTGGGAAAGTATAAAATGCCCCTACTTTGTGCTGCTATTATAAACAATACCTTCATACTGCTCCTTAATGCCCGCCACCCCCATAGTGGCCCAATAGCATGGTGCCAAATAAACTCACCTCAATGCAGCTGTTAGCGATGCAGTCAGGGCTCTTCCAGCCTGTTTCCTGAGCTGTATGCTGCCCGGCTTAGGCCTCTTTCACACAGCCGTTGTCCCTCCGTGTCCGTATTGCGGCCCGCATACAGGGGGTCCACAATACATGGGGCACCGGCCATGTGCATTCGGCATCATGAATGCGGACCCATTCACTTGAATGGGTCCGCAAATATGGAGTTGCGGTGCAGAAGGAACGGAACCACAGGTTCCGTTCCGTGTTTCCGTTCCGCGGACCCCATTTAATTTGCGGTCCACAGCACGGGTACTGCGGGACAACGGCCGTGTGAAAGAGGCCTTAGGCAGCTTGATGATTATTATGTCATCACGCCACCTGTGTCAGCCCCTGATATGCTACAGGTACTAGGCCTGAAGCCTATCGGAGGGAAAGGCTGAACATGGAGGCGTTGCTCCCATGCCCTGTCACAACCTCTAACTCCTGAGGACAGTGATACATAATTGGCAGTACGCCACTGGCAACCTCTGTAACCCCTATAGTTATGCCACTGCCTATAGAGTACACTGTATTTTCATGGAGACAGGTTCCCTTTAAATGGGTTGTAGAGAATTAGAAAACATGTCTGCTTTCTTGCAAAAACAGCACCACATCAATCCACACCACAAGACATTTGTTGTATTGCATCTTGGCCCCCAATTATGCCGAGTGCGGACATTACAGCATTTAGATGCCGTGTTCAAGTGTGACCACGACATCTAAAGAGTAAATAACCCTGAATCGTGTGAATCTGTGTTAAGACTGGCATCCCGTGTGGCGATCGGGGATGGCGGTCATTATTTCTAATAGGCTGGGTCGAAAACGGCTGTCCAATGCGGTGAATTTGCCATTTTTTTATCACTTCACTTCCCCCCAAAAACAGAATAAAATGTGATCAAAAAGACGCACACACTCCAAAATGGTATTAATAAAAACTACAGATTGTCCAGCAACAAATGACCACTTACAAGCTTAGTAGACTTAAAGGGGTTATCCGAGTTATATAAATGTATGGTAAGGAGTATTATGTTACTATATTAAACTCTATTCTAAATCACTAACACTATTTTTATTGGGCTGTTTCTCCTGTTCAGATTTGGGTCATGTGACCCCCGACGTCATCAACCCTGCTGAAGCCGTGATGTCTCGTTTACAAGCTTCTCCCTACTTGAGGGAGTGGTCCTGCTCTGTAAACTAGACGTCAGAGCCTTTTGTGCTGCCCCCTTCCTCTCCCTGTATCTCCTCACCACTTCGGCAGCCTTGTGAAACAGCATCTCCCTTATCCACTGTAGTGCCCTCCCCCCTCCCTCTGCACTTTAACGGAGGCCAGTGGCATACCTACCATATAGGCAGACCACGCAGCTGCTATGGGGTCTGTGAGGAAGACGGGCCTGTAGTGGAGGAGAGGCCCCGCCCCCTAATTGTTCCTGTCTATCTTTCTAAAGCTAAAGGACCTTTGATGATATCACAGGTCCTGTAAGGGAACTGGACAGTGTAAAGTGTAGTTCCCAGGTAAAAACAGTGCATCTGGCAGGACCTGTGATGACATCATCTTCAACATCACAGGTGCTGCAGAATCTAGCAAAGGAACTGCACCCAAAAATGGTGTAGTTCCTAGGTTTGAAAGGTACATCTGCCACGACCTGTGATGCCATCATCACAGGTCCTTCAACCCCTAACAGCAAGTATTAGAAGTGCACAATCAGCTTTGTATTGATCCATACAGACTGGAATGGAGTGGTAAGAGGAGGTCCTCCACTTTTCTCTTCACTTGCATTCCCCCCCCCATGCCCTATTTTTACTCATTGCTCACTTATATATACTACTTCAGACAGTTACAGTGTCCGCTACCTCATGTACCTCACACACACACACACACACACACACACAGTGACCATAATGTATAACTGACCACATATTTCTCTACACACTGCATCTGCAGTATTATACCTCGTATGTCTCACATCAATACACTGCTCTGGGTATATATATGCACACACACAGACTGCATAGATTACACAGTATTATAGATGCAATATGTACAGATATATAGTATATACAGCAGTGTACTGATATGTGAGGTACGAGGTGTAATACCTCATGTCAATACACTGCTGTATTTACTATATACCTGTACACACTGCATCTATTATACCTCATATGTCAGTACCTGCTGTATATACAATGCATCTATTATACCTCATACCTCACATATTACAGTACTGTATATACTGTATACCTGTACACACTGGATATATTATACCTTGTACCTCATATATCAGTACACTGTTGTATATACTATACATCTGTACACACTGCATCTATTATACCTCTTGTGTGCCAGGGCTGTTTTGTAATCCCAATCCGGCCCTGATGGCATAAATTATAAAATGCAGCAGCAAGCATAGTTCATGGAATGAAGGGAGAGGCTTGGAATGGGTAGTGAGAGGGGCTATAAAAGGGGAATGGGGGCCCAATTTAGATTCATGCTATGGGGCCCAAGGATTTCTATGTATGCCCCTAAAAAAAAAAAAATTAATTTTTTCAGTATATAAAGGGACTCTCAGGGCTTTTAATATTGATGACCTATCCCCGGGAGAGGTCATCAATATCAGATCAGCACCCGGCACCTTGATGGCTGAAAGTACAGGAGAATTGCGAGCAGAAAGGACAGGTGCCAGTCCCTAATGAACTGATCGATGTAGGTGTGACAGCAGTCATTATTACAGGGTCCGGACCAGTAGAGGATTATAGTAGGGGTGTTTGGGTTGGCAGACCGGGCCATCGCTGCCCCAAATGCCCCTTATTGGTTTGCAGTCACACAGTGTAAAGCAGAGCCCTGCTGCTAACAACCTGCAGCGAGGTCTACAGTGATAATGTCTGGACACTTGAGTCAGGACTAGGGTGACCAGACGTCCGGTTTTAGGCCGGAGAGTCTGGTTTTCTGGCTCCCTGTCCTCCGTCCGGCGCAGTGCCTGGACAGAACGCAGGGAGGTCCTCCTTTTCAGTAGCTAACGCTCAGAGAGCAGCACTGTGCTATCTGAACGTGAGCTGCAGTAACTGACTGAGGCTTCTCTCACCCCCAGTCAGTCACTAGAGCCGCAGACATGTTTCCCTGTGGCTGACTAAGGCCTCTTGCACACGAACGTGTGCACCCCGTGCCCGTGCTGCGGGCCGCAAATTGCGGCCCGCAATGCACGGGCACCCGCAGCAGATCGCGGACCCATTCACTTGAATGGGTCCGCGATCTGACCGTTCCGCAAAAAGATAGGACATGTTCTATCTTTTTGCGGGATGGAAGTACTGAACGGAACCCCGGGAAGCACTCCGTAGTGCTTCCGTAGTGTTCCGTTCCGCCATTCCATTCCGCACCGTTCCGCATCACCGGATTTGCGGACCCATTGAAATGAATGGGTCTGCATCCGTGATGCGGAATGGCCACGGAATGGTGCCCGTGATTGCGGATCCACAAATGCGGTCCGCAATACGGGCACGGGGTGCACACGTTCGTGTGCAATAGGCCTAAGGGGGAGAGAAGCGCATTGGGCTGCCCCCGCTCACCTTCCTGTGTCATAGTTCTTGTTCTTCTCCGCCACTGGTAGCAAAAGGTAAACAGGTATGTCACTTTACACATATTAACCCCTTCAGTATCGAGCCACTTTTCACCTTAAATCCCGAGCCGATTTTTGCTGGCAGGCCTGAATTGGCAGACATGGATTTTGGGTGCCATGTCACATTTCAAAAATTCCTGAGGTTCCCAGAAACTAAAAACCCCAAGAAGTGACCCCATTTTGGAAAGTGCACCCCCGTACGAACATTTTAAGGGGTGGAAAGGGTATTTTTCAGCAAACCGGTGTCTCACAGACGGTAGAAAGTCTTGTTAAATGATTTAAAAGCACTCGGCTGTAAAAATGAAAAAGTACTAGCGGACCCCAATTTTTCACATTCACAAGGGGTTAAAGGAGAAAATGCATGCCACATTTTGTTTCCCATTTGCTCCCCATTCAGGAAACACCCCATATATGCTTGTAGCCTGCTGTATGGGATCATAGCAGGCAAACAGCAAAATATGGATTTTGCTGGCAGGCCTGAATTGGCAGACATGGATTTTTGGGTGTCATGTCGCATTTAAAAATTCCCAGAAATTAAAAATACCAAGAAGTGACCATATTTTCGAAAGTGCACCCCCTATACGAACATCTTAAGGGGTGAAAAGCTCACTGTTGACTGAACTGGCGTTTCAAAGAAATGAATATGTAGTGGTTAGTGGTTGTAGTCAAGGATGAAATTTAATTAATGCTCCATGGAGGAGTGGTAGATTCTGAAACAATCCTTGATGCACAGGCCAGGTTTTCAAGGCAGGTTTCGCAATGGTGAATGGTGTCTATCCTTATCCCTTTTTTGGAACACAACCTGTATAATTTTTGGGTCCTTCCCTTCCTCGCTGTTTGGGGGACTTCACCAGGGAAATGTTGCCATGTTCCAACTCCAGCACTGTAACTTGCAGAAGTACAGGGGCCCTCCATTGCTTGGTTTGGAAGAATTAGGGCCTTTATCACCACCTTTTGAAATTGTAGGAATGTTCTTGTCTGGCCTTTAGATCTAAATAGTACATTCGCATTGTACAGCGCCATCTGTACGAGGTGCACTGCCAGCTTTTTGTACCACACTTTTGCTTTTGTGTGGCACTGTAGGGCTTCAGAACTTGATTTGAAAGATCAACCCCGTGCATGTTTTAGTCCAGAATGAGAAGAGCACAGCTGTCTCCTTTTCTTAGTGGTTCCCCTACCAGGGATCTAGGGAGGCCTCTCTGATTTTTCCATACTGTGCCGCACACCACAGTACTTCTGGAGGTTAGGGACTGGAACAGTGGTAGACTTGTGTAGTAATTATCCACGTAAAGATGGTAACCCTTATCCAGCAGTGGGTGCAGTAACTCTCACACTATCTTCCCACTAACTCCTAGCACAGGGAGGCATTCTGGGGGTTCAAACCGGGTGTCCCTCAATTCATAAATCCGGAACTTGTGAGTGTACCCAGAGCTACTTTCACAGATTTTATATATATTTATGCCATACCTTGCCCGCTTGCTGGGCATGTACTGGCGGAATCTACTATCCCTTTGAAAAGTAATAGGGATACGTCTATATGCAGACATTTTGTTCTGGTGTGTACACTTCTGAAAACTTTGCGTTCAAGTGGTCAAGGACGGGCCTAATTTTGAACAGAACTGTGCATTATCGTTGTAATTGCAAAAACGTCATTATTGTTTGGAATCAATTACCGGCCATGGCACTACTGTAAATTTGAGTGTGGTACAAGACATCCACACCCCAATACTGATTAATCTTTGTTTTTTTTAACAAGGCCCATATTCAACACAAGCCCCCAAAAGGTCATCATCTTTGCTGCATTTACTGGGGTCCAAACCTTGCGGCATTGTGGGGTTCTGGTAAATAAATTGCTGGGCATATAAATTTGTTTGGGTTAACATCAAATTTATAAAATCTTCAGAGAAAATGATTTAAAAAAAAAAAATCTATTTCTGTGAAGCCAGCACAATCTATCTGAATTCCTTAGCTGCCCACAAACTCAGGAATTTGGGGCTGATAATCCTCAGGGGGAGGGGTCCATGTGGGCTTACTCTGGGGGTCTGCCTTAGCTGTTGTTCTGGGGAGCCTTCTACAGGGTCCCTCAACAGCTGATGATGATGTGGGGGTAGAGGAGTAAAGGAAAATGGCATCCTCTTCTCCCTCACTGGCAGACTCAGTATCAGAGGCAAGGATGGCGTATGCCTCTTCAGCTGAGTATACTCGTTGGGACGGACGAGCCTTTTTTTTTTTTTATTGAAGTGTGATGTGTGAAATGTGTAAAGTTTTATTTAGGTCTCATGCACATGACCGTATGTGTTTTGAAATTAAATTTAGGAGAAAAAAAAATGATTTTCTGTAAAAAAAAAAAAAAAGAAAAAAAATCTTTTCTGCAAAAAACTTTTTTCTGCACAAAAAAACTTGCAGTGCAAACTGAGCAGACGTGATCAGTAATAGACACTACTGATCGGTGCTCAGTGGTTGCAAAATGTACGTATGCAGATGGTGCGTTCGTGCAAATTTCTAAACTGACACTAACTAACTTTTTTCACACAAATTTTTTTTTTTAAACCCTCAAAAATGTGCAGATGTAAATGAGCAAACTACTGATCGGTGCTCTGCAGCAGCACACACACAGATTCTATATCTATTGTGGCAGTGGAGCTGCCAGAAGGCCATAGAAAGGCCATTCAAGTGGTGTATCTCACCCAGAGAAAGCTGGGTGAGAACAAGAAAGGTTGGGAAAATAGTTTTTCCCACTGTCTGCAGCAGTCAGGCTGGTAATGGGGATAATTATCAGCCAGCTGAGGAGTTCGGATTAATCTGGGCTGAGCTTCTCAATCAGGGCTCCCAGTCTGGGAAAGGAGCAGGCTGTGTCAAGGCCTGTGGGAGCCGGAACCCGGAACCCGGAACCCGGAACCCGGAACCCGGAACCCGGAACCCGGAACCCGGAACCCGGAACCCTCTAACCCTGTGTGTGGGGTAAGCACTGGTGATGTTTCTTGGGGAGCTGGGTGGTAGACCCAGATCCTGATAGCGAGGGAAAGACTGTTTAGTCAGTGGCCAGACGGCCGAGGATTTATTTTTATGATTTAGTTGTACTGCTGTTGTTACAATAAAGCTGGTCGTGGCCAGTTTGCACCCGAATCTACAGTGGTGGAGTGGCTTCTTGATGTGTGCCAACCGTCTAAGGTGTTAAGATGGCGATCTGGAAGAGCTAAATGACCCCGTGTTGTTACATATGGTGGAGGATGCCATGGCATGAAAATGGCACACGAATCTGGGTGCTGCAGAGCTAAAAGGGCAAGACAACAGGTTGCTAAGGGCACCAGGAAGCGTTGTCTGTGCTGAATGCTGTGGGATTGCTGGACGGAAAGTGTCCGTGCTGAAAAGTTAAAAACACTTGGTTGCTAGGGGCAATGACGAGACAGCAGGTGCTGCTGAAAGTTGTTCTTTGCTGTGTGTGAAGTTAAAGGGCCGGAAGCCTGTTTTGTCTAGTGAAGCAGATGCTGCTCATAAGCGTGTGGACTATTTTGCTGTGGTGTGAGTAAAACTGCAGTGAATTAAAGGGCCAGTAGCCCAGCAAAGGGGACTAGTTGCTGACAATTTTTCCTGCTACCATGGGTCTTATGGAAGAGTACGTCCGCCGGCGCTGGCGCATACAGCAGGGAGAAGAAATGGCCATAGCAATTGGCTATACTAAAAATGTATTGGCAAAATTTGATGTAGAGCGAGAGGCTCTGGAGGTGCAGCTGCAGCTGGCCCTAAAAATGGGGTCCTCGACACTGTATGGACCCTTCACAAAGTTCCCCGAGGACGGACGTGTGGCCGGAGTTCCCAAGGAGAAGAAAAGGTGTGCTGTTGCCATGGGCAACCGTCGGGAAGATAAAGAGAAGACAAACGGTACAATTCTCAGGAGTTCCCATATCCCCTGCAACTGTGCACGGAGCCCAAAAAGGTGCGGATGGAGTGACCGTCTGGAAAAAGACAGGAGACAAGTCCAAGGCGTCTCCCGTGGCAACTACTGCATTGAGGAAAAGGGAGGTGACCATGCTGGAGATATTCCTGGACTACCCTTATCTTCTGGGAGTGCTGAGTCAGTGACAACAATCGGTAAGACTGTTCCTGTTGATAATTTTGTGGCAGTGACCCGGCGGCAGTTGCTACCTGCCGGGCCGGTGAGTGACAAAGCGCTGCGGCCAGAAAATGTCTAAAAAATGAGTGACTATGGGAAAAATGCTGTGTCTGAACAGGCTGTAAAGCCTGTTGCAGTTGCTCCCTCGCAGGAATCTGCAGGGGAGAAGCTCACTGTGTTGTCTAAAGTGCCTGTGACCAAGGCTAGATTTGGGATGGCGAAAATCAGAGATCCCATGCTAGCCTGGGTAAGAGGTAGAATGATGAATGTTCGGGACAATTATGTGAATACTGTGGACTATCCGGTGGTCCTCACTGAGGGTGAGACCATGGTGGGAACAGAGACTCATGGACTTGATGTTGCAAATAGACTCATGCATGACATAATGTGGGGCAATGGAGACACTTCTGTAGAAAGTAATGAAGCTCCTACAGAACCTGTACCCGTCCCTTTAAATGAAGGTGTAAGGGAAAGGCAGATAGAAAGCAATGGTTTAAGTGAAATGACTATTGGAAACAATGGTGCAGACACGGTACCAAGTGAAGGTGCAGAGTTTGTTGAAATGTATACTGATAATGTGGATCTAATAATAATGTGTAGTGTAAGGCTGAAGGTCTGTCCATCCAGTTTAACTTGTTAAGCTGCAAATTGATCCAGAGGCAAAAAAAAAAGATTTCCTTCCCGACTCCAGTCAAGCAATCAGAATACTCCCTGGATCAACGACCCTTCTCCAGAAATCTAATAACTATAACCTGTAATATTATTACATTTTAGAAGTACATCTGTCATGTACCGGTTGCCCAGGCAGACCACCAGGACTTTATGCAAACATGGCACAGGCAGATACAGACCAGGAACCGACAGAGTACTTTATTACACATGTTATAAATGAACATGACAGTACTGAAAAGCAGGTTAGGCAATAATGGTAGCTCTACTACAGAATCAAGTGCACCGGCAGGCCAGAGGCAAAACACAGGAGAGCGAAGAGCGAGAGAGCCCCTGGTGGTGGGGATGAACTGGGCCCGAGGGCTTACTGGTTGCACCTCCAGGAAGGTCCCGGTATACTTGGCCCCTACCTGCAGAGAACCACGCTGGTGCAAGCACCAGCGGAACAGACAACAACAGAGCTACAGACAACAGAAGGACTGGAACCCAAACACAGGACATGGATCAGACGACAAACAGGAACCAGCACACAAGCAGATGCCTGGACCCCAAGTGAAATGGAAGCATGGCGTCTCAGGCAGAGCTACAAACAGACTATAGATCCTCCCTCCGGAGAACCCAGGAGCCCTCTCCTGAACGCAGGACATACAAAGGACAGGAACAGAAACAGTTGAGCACTGTCAAGCTATACATGGAACAGACATGATACAACATCAAAATGACATAGAACAGGTATAGAAGATCAGGCAAGGCATATATATAATCACAACAATGCTTTACCAGGCAACACCACACAGAAGGGCAGAAGGCAAAACCCCCTGGGTCAGCTACACCCAGCAAAGCACAAGACAGAATGACTACAAGCCCCACAGCTCATAGGTGGAAATAGCTGCAAAAACAAGGGCACCTGATAAGCCACGGCCAGGAAAAGACCAGGGAATGTTAACCCCACCAGAACCAGGAGTACCAGAAGCAGAGAACACACAATTACAAGTGTCAATTCACACCAGTCACAGAATACTATAGCCAGCACACCCCAAACGACAACCAGCAAACACAGGATAAATGTAGCTGTTAGGAATATTCATTTCTTCCCCTCTTATTGGTACCCCTGGTACTAGACTTCGGTATTCAGCTTGATTTGATTCTTATCTGACGTCAGAGAGAGCAGCATTCACACACGACACAATTAGGTGTTATGCAATACCACTCTGACTTGTTTATTGCTTACATGAGACATATATAGTCGTAGTCCAATGACATGATGTTTAAGTTATCCAATCACAGAGCTACACATTTCAGTTATCTTATCTTTAGAGTCAAAGCTACGTCAGCAAAATAGTTTCTCCCTCCATGTGCCTCCTGATATACTAATGCATATAGACCTTGGACTGTAATGTAAACATATTACAGTCCAATGTCCAGTCCACACCGATGTATAGATGAATTTAACCACTCCCGGACCGCCGTACGCAGGATTGCGTCCTGCGGGCGGCCGGGATCTTCTGAGTGGACGCATCGGCGCGTCCTCTCGCGAGACCCGTGAGTTCCTGTGAACGCACGCGCAGGCGCACGCGCGTTCACAGGAGCGCGCGTCTGGAGAGTTATACTACAGCCTGCCAGCGATGATCAATCGCTGGCAGGCTGTAGATGCGATATAAATCGCATAAAACATGTATACCAGACGCTGTTTTGTGAACAGCGTCTGGTATACCTGCTACCTGGTCCTCTGGTGGTCCCATTTGCTGGGATCGACCACCAGAGGACCAGGTAAGACAGTAAAGTTGCACCAAACACTACACTAACCCCCTCCCCACCCCCCCCTCACCTATTAACCCCTTGATCACCCCATCTAGACCCCCTGATCACCCCCCTGTCACTGATCACACCCCTTTATGTGTCCATATGTGTTTTGCGGATCCGTGGATTCACGGATCCGTGGATCCGATCCGCGGATCCGATCCGCGGATCCTCAAAACACGGACACCAGCAATGTGCTTTCCGCATTTTGCAGATCCGCACATTGCCAGAACTATATAGAAAATGCTTTTTCTTGATCGCAATTGCGGACAAGAATAGGACATGTTCTATATTTTTCCGGAACGGAAGTGCAGACCCGGAAGCGCGGATCCGTAATTCCGGATCCGAGCGGGACAAAGTCTGTCCCCATAGAAATGAATGGGTCCGCAATTCCGTTCCGCAAACAGAATTTCGGACGTGTGAATGGGGCATAAGGGTCCCTTATCACCGCCAGTTAGTTAGCTAGCTAGTTAGGTAGCTAGCGCCCAGCCCACCGCACCGCAGTCACTGATTTTGGCAGAGATTTTTTCATCCACATTGTGAATGAAAAAATCTGTGCCGTTCATTTTTTTTTTTTTTTCAGCGCAGAGGCTGAACGGAAAAAAAAAATCTCATTACCCGTATGCTCAATATAAGGAGAATAGCAGAAACTCCTAATGCTGGCCATACGTGTAATGATTGCGGAGACCCTCAAATGCCAGGACAGTATAAATACCCCACATGTGACCACATTTTAGAAAGAAGACACCCCAAGGTATTCAGTGAGGGGTATGGTGAGTTCATGGAAAATTTTATTTTTTGTCACAAGTTAGTGGAATATGAGACTGTAAAAAAAAAAAAAAAAAAATCAATTTCCGCTAACTTATGCCAAATTTTTTTTTTTCTGTGAACTCGCCATACCCCTCACAGAATACCTTGGGGTGTCTTCTTTCCACAATGGGGTCACATGTGGGGTATTTATACTGCCCTGGCATTTTAGGGGTGCTAAAGCGTGAGAATCCAAATGCGTAAAAATGGCCTGTGAAATCCTAAAGGTACTCATTGGTTTTAGGGCCCCTTTGCGCATCTTGGCTGCAAAAAAGTGCCACACATGTGGCATCGCCGTACTCAGGAGAAGTAGGGCGATGTGTTTTGGGGTGTATTTTTACATATACCCATGCTGGGTGAGAGAAATATCTCTGTAAACTGACAACTTTGAATAAAAAAATGTAAAAAGTTGTAATATGTAATATATGTAAAAATATCGTTTACAGCGATATTTCTCACACGCAGCATGGGTATATGTAAAAATACACCCCAAAACACATTGCCCTACTTCTCCTGAGTACGGCGATACCACATGAGTGACACTTTTTTGCAGCCAAGATGCGCAAAGGGGCCCTAAAACCAATGAGTACCTTTAGGATTTCACAGGCCATTTTTATGCATTTGGATTCTCACAGTTTAGGGGCCCCTAAAATGCCAGGTGAGTATAAATACCCCACATGTGACCCCGTTTTGGAAAAAAGACACCCCAAGGTATTCCGTGAGGGGCATGGTGACTCCACAGAATTTTTATTTTTTGGCACAAGTCAGCGGAAATTGTTTTTTTTTTTTTAATTTAAAATTTAAAATTTTACATGAACTCACCATACCCCTCACAGAATACCTTGGGGTGTCTTCTTTCCAAAATGGGGTCACATGTGGGGTATTTATACTGTCCTGGCATTTTAGGGGCCCCTAAAGCGTGAGAAGAAGTCTGGAATCCAAATGCGTAAAAATGCCCTGTGAAATACTAAAGGTACTCATTGGTTTTAGGGCCCTTGCGCCCCAGGCTGCAAAAAGTGTCACTCATGTGGTATCGCCGTACTCAGGAGAAGTAGGGCAATGTGTGTTGGGGTGTATTTTTATATATACCCATACTTTGTGTGAAAAATATCTCTGTAAGCGACAACTTTTAAAAATTTTATACAAAGTTGACAATTTACAGAGATATTTCTCTCACCCAACATGGGTATATGTAAAATACACCCCAAAATACATTGCCCTACTTCTCCTGAGTACGGCGATACCACATAAGTGCCGCTTTTGCAGCCTGGAGTGCTAAAGGGCCCAAATTCAACAGTACCTTTAGGTTTACATGGCGGCTCACAATTAGCCCCGCCCAAAATGCCAGAACAGTAAACACACCCCACAAATGACCCCATTTCGGAAAGTAGACACCCCAAGGTATTCACTGAGGGGCATAGTGAGTCCGTCTGAGATTTTTTTTTTTTTTGCCAGAAGTTATCAGAAATTGAAACTTTTTTTTTTTTTTTCTCAGAAAGTGTCATTTTCCGCTAACTTGTGAAAAAAATGAAATGATACATGAACTCACCAAGCCCCTCCGTGAATACTTTGGGGTGTCTTCTTTCTAAAATGGTGTGATTTGGGGGTATTTATACTTTCCTGACATTCTAGCACCTGAAGAAACATGACAGGTGCTCAGAAAGTCAGAGCTGCTTCAAAATGCTGAAATTCACTTTTTTGCACCATAGTTTGTAAACGCTATAACTTTTACCCAAACCAATAAATATACACTTATTGGACTTTTTTTTTATCAAAGACATGTAGAACAATAAATTTAGAGAAAAATTTATATAGAAATGTAGTTTTTTAAAAAAAAATTTACAACAAAGTGAAAAATGTCATTTTTTTGCAAAAATTTCGGTAATTTTTGATAGCAAAAAAAGTAAAAATGTCAGCAGCAATGAAATACCACCAAATGAAAGCTCTATTAGTGAGAAGAAAAGGAGGTAAAATTCATTTGGGTGGTAAGTTGCATGACGGAGCAATAAACGGTGAAAGTAGTGTAGTGCAGAATTGTAAAAAGTGGCCTGGTCATTAAGGGTGTTTAAGCTAGGGGGGCTGAAGTGGTTAAAAAAGCCCATACACAATTGATCAGTAATAGAACCCTTCAGTAGCCAGTACAAAGTTGCAGGCAGCCAGCTTATACAACTAGGAATGACAGAACCACACAGTGATAGAAACACAAAAGCATCCATACACAGACCCTGTTCACACACAAGGTCGTAGCCAGCAGGCATTGCAGAACCAGCATACATGGGAACACCCACAGCCAGTACACAAAGCGCATGCAGCCAGCAAGACACCAGTGACAGGAGACACAGAGATATAGACGTGGGGATACACAAACACAGGAAACAGACGAACACCGCAGACAGCACAAAGCACCAAGCAAATGGCATACACAGGAGTCAGCCTGCAGCCAGTACACAAGAGAGCATGCAGCCAGACTGCACTGCCACAACTGTCACAGTGAACCACACTGTGACAACGTCCAGGCCCCTCTTGAACTCTTTTACTTAATTCACTAAATTCAGGCAAAGAGTAGAGATGGCCCGAACTATCCGCCGGCGAACAGTTCCCGGCGAACATAGCTTGGTCGCCGCAGCCGACGAACACATGCAATGTTCGGTCCGCCCCCTATACATCATCATTGAGCAAACTTTGACCCTGTACCTCACAGTTAGCAGACACATTCCAGCCAATCAGCAGCATACCCTGCCTCCCAGACCCTCCCATCTCCTGAACAGCATCTATTTTAGATTCATTCGGAATTTGCAGTCTTAGTGAGAGGAGGGAGAGTGTAGTTGCTGCTGATTTAATAGGGAAGTCGATAGCTAGGCTAGTGTATTCAGTGTCCACTCCAGTCCTGAAAGACTCATCTGATCTCTGCTGTAAGGACAGCGTCCTGACAGCACCCCAAAAAGCCCTTTTTAGGGCTGCAACATTAGTCTGCTTTTTTTTTCTCCATATACATATTGCAGTTGCCTGGCCTGCCTGTGTGTGAGGAGCTGCAGGCCCACAGACTGTAGTGTGCCCACCCCATCATCCCATGTGGCACAGGACTTTGCATCAAAAAAAGGCATTTAATTTTTACACTTTAATCTAAGGTTAGTTGCCTGCCAGTGTGTGTCAGGCTGACTTCCACTGACTGTAGTGTGCCCACTGCCAGTGCCCACCACTCATACTGGCTGGCACAGGACTTTGCATAAAAAAAGGCATTAAATTTTTACACTTTAGTGTAATTTCAGTTGCTTGCCTGCTGCCAGTGTGTGTCAGGCCGACTTCCACTGACTGTAGTGTGCCCACTGCCAGTGCCAACCACTGATACCGGGTGGCACAGTAGCTTGCCGATAAATAAGGCATTTCATTTTTAGACAGTAGTCTAAATTCAGTTGTTTGCCTGCTGCCAGTGTGTGTCAGGCCCACTTCCACAGACTGTAGTGTGCCCACTGCCAGTGCCCACCACTGATACCGGGTGGCACAGTACCTAGCACGCGTAGTACCACTTATCTAAAAAAAAAATGAAAGGCAGAGGCAAGCCACCCCGCAGGGGCCGTCGTGGTGCTGTGATTTCCACTGTCCCTGGAATAATGCCTAGTGTTCAGAGGCCACGTACCCTGAACCTGAAAAATTCTGAGGAGATAGTTGACTGGCTTAGACAGGACACCCAATCTTCAACAGCTTCCGCTAAGAACCTTGACGCACCATCCTCCTCCAGCTCAGCTTCGGTCACCTGCTCTCAAGTTACCACGCACCCGCCCGCCGCCACCACCACCACTGCCACCACAGCCGCTTCACTTGATCCGTCAGAGGAGTTATTTACACATGAGTTGGATGCAATTAGTGATGCGCAACCATTATTGCCAGATGATGTAGATTACAGGGATATGTTTGTCAGGCAGGATTACACACATGGACGTACAGTGTGATGATGATGATGTTGTACCCGCTGCTGCTTCCTTTGCTGAGGTGTCAGATACAAGTGAAGCGGTTGATGATGACGATGTGTCCACGGATGCCACGTGGGTGCCTGCTCGAAGAGAAGAAGAGGGGGAAAGTTCAGAAGGGGAGACAGAGAGAATGAGGAGATGAGTTGGAAGCAGGGGGAGGTCGTCGCAAGGAGTTAGTGGCACAGTCAGACAGCATGTATCGGCACCTGGGGTCAGCCAGACAGCACGCCAGTCAACGCATGCTGTTGCCACCACCAGAATGCCATCATTGCAAAGCTCAGCAGTGTGGCATTTTTTTTGTGTGTCTGCCTCTGATAACAGCAATGCCCTTTGCAACCTGTGCCAAAAGAAACTGAGTCGTGGGAAGTCCAACACCCACCTTGGTACAACTGCTTTGCGAAGGCACATGATCTCGCATCACAAACGCCTATGGGATCAACACATGAGTACAAGCAGCACACAAACTCAAAGCCACCATGCTCCTCCTGGTCCAGCATCTTCAGCCACGTCAACCACTGCTGTCCTCCCTGCCCCCTCTCAACCACCCGCCACTCCTCCTCTCACCTTCAGCAGTTCCTGCTCATCTGCCCACAGTCAGGTGTCTGTCAAAGACATGTTTGAGCGTAAAAAGCCGATGTCACAGAATCGCCCCCTTGCCCGGCGACTGACAGCTGGCTTGACGGAACTCTTAGCCCGCCAGCTTTTACCATACCAGCTGGTGGAGTCTGAGGCCTTCAAAAAATTTGTCGCTATTGGGACACCACAGTGGAAGGTACCCGGACGAAATTTTTTTTCAAAAAAGGCAATCCCGAACCTCTACCATGTCATTGAAAAGGAAGTCATGGCATCTCTCGCATACAGTGTTGGGGCAAGGGTCCATCTGACCACTGATACCTGGTCTGCAAAGCACGGTCAGGGCAGGTATATCACGTACACTGCGCATTGGGTCAACCTGCTGACGGCTGACAAGCATGGAATGCGTGGCTCCGCAGCGGAGTTGGTGACTCCACCACGACTTGCAGGCAGACCGACTGCCACCTCCTCTACTCCTACTCCATCCTCTTCGATATCCTCCTCGGCTGAGTCGTCTTCTGCTGCGGCGTCTGGCTGCACATCAACTAAATCCCCTCAGCTCCCCAGGGGTTATTCCACATCCCGGATACGACAGTGTCACGCTGTCTTGGGGTTGACTTGCCTGAAAGCAGAGAGCCACACAGGACCAGCACTCCTGTCCGCCCTGAATGCACAGGTGGATCAGTGGCTGACCCCGCACCAACTGGAGATTGGCAAAGTGGTGTGTGACAATGGAACAAATTTGTTGTCGGCATTGAATTTGGGCAAGTTGTCACATGTGCCGTGCATGGCACATGTGTTGAATCTCATCGTACAACGCTTTGTGTCTAAGTACCCAGGCTTACAGGACGTCCTCAAGCAGGCCAGGAAGGTGTGTGGCCATTTCAGGCGTTCCTACACGGCCATGGCACACTTTTCCGATATTCAGCGGCGAAACAACATGCCAGTGAGGCGCTTGATATGCGACAGCCCGACACATTGGAATTCAACACTCCGAATGTTCGACCGCCTGCTCCAACAAGAAAAAGCCGCCAACGAGTATTTGTATGATCGGGGTGCTAGGACAGCCTCTGCGGAGCTGGGAATCTTTTTGCCACGTTACTGGACACTCATGCGCAATGCCTGTAGGCTCATGCGTCCTTTTGAGGAGGTGACAAACCTAGTCAGTCGCACCGAAGGCACCATCAGCGACCTCATCCCATTTGTTTTCTTCCTGGAGCGTGCCCTGCAAAGAGTGCTGGATCAGGCTGTAGATGAGCGTGAAGAGGAAGAGGAAGAGTTGTGGTCACCATCACCACCAGAAACAGCCTTGTCATCATCGCTTGCCGGACCTGCGGCAATGCTGGAAGTGGAGTATGAGGAAGAGGAGTCAGAGGAGGAATGTGGCGGCTTTGAGGAGGAGGAAGACCAACCACAGCAGGCACCCCAGGGTGCTCGTTGTTGTCACCTATCTGGGACCCATGGTTTTGTACATGGCTGGGGGGAAGAACAGACCGTCAATGACATCAGTGAGGACGAGGAACGGGAAATGAGTAGCTCTGCATCCAACCTTGTTCAAATGGGGTCTTTCATGCTGTCATGTCTGTTGAGGGACCCATGTATAAAAAGGATGAAGGAGAACACCTGTACTGGGTGGCCACGCTACTAGACCCCCGGTATAAGCAGAAAGTGGCAGAAATGTTACCAAATTACCGAAAGTCGGAAAGGATGCAGCAGTTCAAAACCAAACTAAAAAATATGCTTTACACAGCTTATAAGGGGGTTGTCACAGCACAACGGGAATCTAACAGGGGAAGAGGTGAGTGTAATCCTCCTCCTACCACGGCGGCAAGGACTGGACGATTTACAGATGTATTGTTGATGGAGTATATGCGGAGCTTTTTCAGTCCTACTCATCGCCACAGCCCTTCGGGATCCAGCCTTAGGCCTATTGCACATGAACCGTGGGGCAGCCGCAGCCCACTTGAATGGGTCCGCGATCTGCCCGTTCCGCAAAAAGATAGGACATGTTCTATCTTTTTGCGGGACGGAAGTACGGAAGGAACCCCGGGAAGCACTCCGTAGTGTTCCGTTCCATCATTCCATTCCGCACCGTTCCGCATCTCCGGATTTGCGGACCCATTGAAATGAATGGGTCCATGTGGCGAAACCCACCTCGCCACTGTGAACTGGAGAAGACTGATTGACCGCCTCCTCCCCTGCGACTATGGCCCCTGGGACACTATTTGGGCATATGGGATTTTAAAGTTACTGTTTCTGCCCCTTGCACTGTTAACTGGAACAGAACACCTGTTATTGCCTGGATTCCTAACTTTTATTTTGTTGATTGTATCACGGGCAATGTCATTGTGTTGTTGATTGGATCACGGGCAATGCCATTGTGTTGTTGACTGGATCACAGACAATGTCATTGTGTTGTTGATTGGATCACGGACAATGCTCATTGTGGTTATTAAATGTACATTGACGAATGGGTTCTGTTTAAAATGTGAAACTGTAAATGATTGGCTGCTATGTTTATACCACGTGGGTGGTAACCTTGTTGGAAAATGTGTATAAAAGGAAATGCTTGTGTGGTCATTAAAGGAGTTCCTGCTTGACCCTCAAAACGAAGTGTCGTCTCGTTATTGGGGGGGATTTGACTGTATGCCGACTGCCAGGAGTGTACGCTGTTCATATTGCTTTTCCTGTTCGGCTGCTTCCAGGGTTCGTGTGTCTCTTGTTCGGAAGTTGGGGAATTCGTGTGGTTTGCAGTTCGGGAAGTTGGTGATTGCAGTAACTACCGGTGTGTCGGAAAAGGGAATATCGCCTAAACGGAGTTGGGTGCGTAACGGTCCGTTACAGTCCACATCCGTGATGCGGAATGGCCACGGAATGGTGCCCGTGTATTGCGGATCCGCAAATGTGGTCCGCAATATGGGCACGGGGCACACACGTTCGTGTGCAATAGGCCTTAGAGAACGACTCGACCGACAAGTAGCAGACTACCTCGCCTTAACAGCAGATATCCACACTCTGAGGAGCAATGAACCCCTTCACTACTGGGTGTGCAGGCTTGACCTGTGGCCTGAGCTATCCCAGTTTGCGATAGAACTTCTGGCCTGCCCTGCTTCAAGTGTCCTGTCAGAAAGGACCTTCAGTGCAGCAGGAGGCATTGTCACTGACAAGAGAAGTCGCCTCGGTCAAAAAAGTGTTGATTACCTCACCTTCATAAAGATGAATGAGGCATGGATCCCGAAGGGACTGACAGTGGGGGATACGTTTGACTAACAAAAGGCCTGATTACATGCCTTGGCCTCAAAATGGTCCCCACGCTGCTGTATTTAATGTCTGCATACCGGATGACTTTCGTGAATTCTCCACCACCAACTAGGGTTCAAGCCGCAATGTTTTAGTCACTTTTCTGCCTGGAAAACATTAATTTTTCCGGCCGCTGCTACAATAGCGGCTGCAACAATTCTGTTATTTTTCAGGCATGTGTACATGCCTAATTTTTCTGTCCTATGGTGCAGCACTGTGGCTGCGAAAACAAACAAAAAAAAAAAGGCACATACAAGTGTCAATTCCTCTAAGTGTCGCTAATTCGACAATGGTTAATCAAGTCGACCGGATAGGGTACATAACAGGGATTAAACTGATAGGAATAGTACTAGTTAAGACACCACTCATAGTGGAGGGAACCGGCATTTTTTTAACCATCTCCCCGTTCGAAAAATCTATTCAATAAATGGCCCCCAGATTGGGGACGTTAGAGGGGATTAAACTGATGAGAATAGTACTACAGAAAATACCACTCATATCGGCTGTGACAGTAAATTGCACAGCGCAGACGCAGTGTCCGTGGATAAAAACAAAGGGGAGGGAGACAGCGTTTTTTTAACCATCTCCCCGTTCGAAAAATCTATTCAATTCACCTTTTGGGGACCCTTGGTGTTGTACGTGGCTGGGTGGAGGAAGAAACCTTCAAAGACATGACCGGGACGTGGCTAGCTTGGTATCCAACCTTGTGCAAATAGGGGAGTTTGCGGTTGTGCAAATGAACTGTTTGCGGTGCATTAAAAGGGGAGTTTGGTCTGTCAATGTCTGTAAAGTGGGCGTATACCTTACACTACCTGATCGATACAACATCATACCTGATCGTATACACACACTGGATGTTTTAAAGCATGTTATTCCAAACAATTTAGGATTGTTAGTTGATTTATGCCCTTTACGGATTAAAACCCGACTCTGCGTCCACTACGTCATTTTCCATGGGAGTTTTGCCATAGATTCCCCTCCGGCATGCCACAGTCCAGGTGTTAGACCCCTTGAAACAACTTTCCCATCACTATTGTGGCCAGAAAGAGTCCCTGTGGGTTTTAAAATTCGCCTGCCAATTGAAGTCTATGGCGGTTCGCCCGTTCGCGAACATTTGCGGAAGTTCGCGATCGCTGTTCGCGAACAGAAAATTTTATGTTCGCGACATCACTAGCAAAGAGTTCCATAGTCTCACTGCTCTTACAGTAAAGAATCCTCTTCTATGTTTGTTTACAAACCTTCTTTCCTCCAGAAGCAGAGGATGTCCCCTCGTCAGTTACAGTCCTGGGAAGAAATAGATGATGGGAGAGATTTCTGTACTGACCCCTGATATATTTATACGTAATTTTTAGATCTCCCCTCAGTCGTCTTTTTTCTAAACTAAATAACCCAAATTTTGATCTTTCTGTGAAATGTAGTCCAGCCATTCCAGTTCTTACTTTAGTATTCCTCCTCTTAACCCTCTCCAGCTCTGCTATGTCTGCCTTGTTCACAGGAGCCCAAAACTGTACACAGTACTCCATGTGTGGTCTGACTAGTGATTTGTAAAGTTGCAGGACTATGTTCTCATCACAGGCATCTATACCACTTTTAATGCAACCTATTACCTTACTGGCTTTGGCAGCAGCTGCCTGACACTGGTTTCTACAGCTGAGTTTGCTGTCCGCTAAAATTCCTAAGTCCTTTTCCATGTCAGTGTTACCCAGTGTTTTTCTATTTAGTATGTATGGGTGACTTGCATTATTCCTTCCCTGTGTTATTTTACACAGTTTAGTGTCATATGCAAAACTTGATTTTTATTGTGCATCCCCAAATGCAAGATCAGTAATAAATATATTGAAGAGAATAGGGCCCAATGCTGACCCCTGTGGTACCCCACTAGTGACAGTGACCCAATCTGTGTACCATTAATAACCACCCTCTGTTTTCTATCACTGAGCCAGTTACTTACCCACATACTGTACAGACATTTTCTCCCAGTCCAAGCACTCTCATTTTATATACTAACTATTTGTGGTACAGTATTTAAATGCTTTAGAGAAGTCAAGATATACGACATCCAATTAATCTTTGCAGTCAATTGTAGAACTTACCTCCTCATAGAAACTAATTAAGTTAGTTTGACATGACCGATCCCTCATGAAGCCATGCTGCTATGGCGTTATTTACATAGTAACATATTTGCTTATTTCCATTGAGGTATTCCAAGATAGCATCTCTTCACCTTCAAACAGTTTACCCATGACAGAGGTTAAACTTACTACTGTTGGGCACGAATATTCGAATCACGAATTTTAACTGTGAATATCACAACTTTGAGAATTCTCGAAGATTTAGAATATAGTGCTATATATTTGTATTCGCGAATATTCTATATATTTTTTTCCTCTGAATCCATAATCCCTCCCTGCTTCTTGCTTGTGGGCCAATGAGAAAGCTGCAATGTCTTTGTCTGAGCTTAGCAACATCCCTAGAAACCAATAGGAAAGTTGCCTACCCTATTACTATATAAGAATCTCCCCAGTAGCTATTCTCTGCAGTTTTTTACAGTTCTGAGAGAGCTCTGTGCTTTGCTGTGTCATTACATTAGATAGTTAGTTAGTTAGTTAGCTTATATATATAATACAGATAGTTAGTGGGAGATAGTCAGTGTAGGTTAGATCGTGATAAAGTGTAGTTGATAGGTTCCAGTGCAGGGTGTAAGGTAGTGCGATAGGTTCTGCTGTTCTTAGATACATGCTACAGACATAGTACTGTGATGTCACAAGTTCATAACAATAGTTAGTATACCAATCACTAATATGTAGTCAGACCTGCTAAAATGTCAAGTTGCACGTATTGCGCAAAAATATGTGCATCATTAATTGACGATTTGCGCAATCGTGAATATATCTGCATATAAAGCTATTGTAATGTTCTGCCATGCCAACCATTTTTACCAGTCTCAGGAAACTTCTAGCAGCTTGGAAAATGTAGCAATAGTGACCCATGTCTGTATTGCGCACGCAATACCCGCATATTACATTGCCTATTTTCGCAATTAAGAAAATAATTGCGAATTCGCAAATTTATTATGAATATTTGCGAAATATCACAAATTCGAATATTGCCCCTGCCGCTCATCACTAAAACGTACCGGCCTATAGATTCTGGGATCTGCTTTTGGACTTTTTTTTTATATTGGCACCATATTTGCTAATTGTCAAACCTATTAAATATCATAAATAAGGGACTGTGTATGTTATTACTTATTTCTCTTAGGATATGGAGGTGTATGCCATCTGGTTCCGGCAATTTGTCTATTTTAATATTTTTAAGACACTGCTGTATTTCTACCTGGGTCAGACAGGGCACTTTTAATGGGACAGTTTATTTTCCTTAGTAAATACAGTGGATCAATACATTTAATAGTTTTGTTTTCTCCTCATTACGCTCTGCAACTCCATCTTATCATTCTGTAAAGGGCTGACACCTTCAGATTTATACGTTTTACCATTTATATAATTGAACATTTCAGGGTTAGTTTTACTCTTTTTTGCCTGCTTTTACTTGTCTTTTACATATTCTATTATTTTCCTTTATAGTTTTTCAATGCTTCCTCGCTACCCTCCTGTTTTAGTAAATTAAATGTTTTCTTTTTGTCCTTTATTGCTTCCTACATTTCTATTTATCCACATTGTTTTTATTTTTGTTCCTTACCGTTTTATTTCCATAAGAGTTTAGTATGATTTTAAAAATATCCCATTTTGCGGCTGCCTTTTTATTTTTGAGGACATTGTCCCAATTAGTCTACTTTCACACTAGCGTTAATATCTAAAAACGCTTTAGTTTTGTCCCCATTCATTGTTAATGGGGACAAAATGTAACTGAACATAACAGAATGCTCCAAAATGCATTCCGTTCTGTTCTTATCCAAGAGAGCAAACCACTGCATGCTGCTGTTTGCTTTCCGTCCTGGGATGCGGAGCAAAACAGATCCATCATGACCCACATTGCAAGTCAATGGGGACGGATCCGTTTTCTCTGACACAATAGAAAACAGATCTATTCCCCATTGACTTTCAATGGAGTTAATGACAGATCCGTCTTGGGTTTGTTAAAGATAAAACAACATGATCCGTTCATAACTGATGCAGATGGTTGTATTATCAGTAACGGAAGCATTTTTGCTGAACCCTGCGGATCCAGCAAAAACGCTAGTGTGAAAGTAGCCTTAGTAAGGCCAATGGCCTCTCTTAGCTGGTCAAATTTAGCTTTTTTAAAGTTTGGTATTTCTCTGCCTCCCAGAAGAAACACTCTTTTGAATGACAAATGAAAGGTTATGGTTTTATGGTCACTATTTCCCAGGTATCTCCCAACCTGCATATCTGTTTTTCTGTCAGGTTTATGGGTTAGTACTAAGTCCAGTATGGCCGTCCCTCTAGTCGGGTCCTCAACTAGTTGTCTTTGGTTATTGGCAAGAACCTGTTTCCTTTATGAGATTTACAGGTGCCAGTTTGCCAGTCTATGTCGGGGTAATTGAAGTCCCCCATAATAATGACCTCATGATTTGCTGCCTCATCTATCTCATTTAGTAGTGGATTTTCTGTGGACTTATTCATTTCCTTCACTTATATCTTCCCACAGTGTGAGCTTTAGACAGGAATTTACATAAAGGCAAACCCCCTCACTGGTATGACGATATTATCTACACATAGACTCTAACACTGTAGGTTAACCACCCAGTCATAGCTATCATCTATAGGGTTGAGCAGATCCGGATGTTCGGGTTCGGCCGAACTTCGAGTCAAAGTTGGGTTTGGTACCCGAACTCGAACCCGAACCCCATTGAAGTCAATGGGCACCCGAACTTTGGTGCACTAAAATGTCTGTAAAATAGTCATAGTGAGGGCTAGAGGGCTGCAAAAGGAAGCAAAATGGGGGTAAGAGCAGGACAATTGCCCTGCAAACAAATGTGGATAGGGAAATGACTTAAAATAACATAGAATATAAAAAAATAATAATCTTGAACTAGGAGGTGGTGGGCGTGGCGGTGGAGGAGGAGGTGGTAGCCAACACTGTTTTTTTTTTTTTTATTTTTATTTTTTATTTTTATTTTTTAAATTTTTTTTTTTTTTTTTTTTTTTTTTTTAATGTGGGAAGATCCCAAAACATTGGGAACTAGAAAAGAGAATGCAAAGAGAGAGTGTGTTGGAGTCTATCAATGGAGTGGTGCATCCGATATACTTGTCTATTCAGCACAAGGTACAGACAAGTCCTGTGGGATCCATGCCTGGATCATTTTAATGAACGTGAGCTTGTCCACGTTGGCTGTGGACAGGCGGCTGCGCTTGTCTGTGATCACCCCCCCCCCTGCCTTGCTAAACACACGTTCGGCCAATACACTGGCCACAGGGCAGGCCAGCACCTCCAAGGCGTAAAGGGGAAGCTCAGGCCATGTGCCCAATTTGGAGACCCAGAAGTTGAATGGGGCAGACAATCAGTCAGTACGTGTATGACGCATGCACACATACTGTTCTACCATATTGCTGAAATGCTGCCTCCTGCTAAGACTTTCCATATCAGCTGGTGGTGCTGGTTGTTGAGGCGTGCTGACAAAAAATTTTCACATTTCGGCCATGCTAACCCCCTCTTCTGAGGTGCGGGCGGTGCCCAAGCTGCATTGGCAACTTCTTCCTCCTCCTCTGCCTTCACCTTGTGCTTCCAGTAAGCCCCCGCTGTTAGGTGGGAATACCATCAGCAGCACGTCTACCAGCATGCGCTTATACTCGCACACCTTCCGATCATGCTCCAGTGACAGAATTAAGGACAGCACATTGTCCTTGTAGCGGGGATCCAGCAGGGTGGCCATCCAGTAATCAATCAGCACTCATTAGAATGTGGGCAACTCAAGGGTTGTTGCGCAGGCACTGTAGCATGTAGTGGCTGCCCAGATGCAACGACAAGCTGTCCTCTGTGGTAGGTGTATCGTCTATGTCCTCTGTATCCCCCCCCCCCCAGCCATGCTGCTGTGAACACGGTTCCTCCTCATCATTATCCTCCTCATTCTCCAGTACTGTGTGTAGTTGTGTAACCTGGCCTCTGTTGGTGCAGGAACCCACCCTCCGAGCAACTTGTGAATGACTGGCCTAATAACCGTGGAAATGGCCCCTCTTCCTCCTCCACTTCCTCCTGTACCAAATCCTCTTCCATCATCGCCCGAAGAGTTTTTTTCAAGGAGACATACAAGTGGGAGAATAACGCTGAGGATGGAGTCATCGGCACTGGCCATGTTGGTAGAGTACTCAAAACAGTGCAACACGGCACACACGTCCCTCATGGAGACCCACTCGGTGGTGAAGTGGTGCTGTTCCGCAGAGCAACTCACCCGTGCGTGCTGCAGCTGAAACTCCACTATTGCCTGCTGCTGCTCACACGGTCTCTCCAGCATGTGCGTGTGGAGTTTCTTCACCTTGTGGGTACGACGCTTATGAGGCGGTGAGTGGTAAGGCCAAAGTTATGCTGCAGCGCAAATACAGGCGAGCAGCAGCAGGGTGAGAACGCTGAAAGCGTGCAGAGACTGCCCGCACTTTGTGCAGCAGATCTGACATATCGGGGTAATTTTTCAGGGAACCTCTGTATCTCTAAGTTAAGCAAATGCGCCAGGCAAGGAATGTGCGTCAAACCAGCTAGGCTGCTACGAGATTTTGCCGCTTAAGGATCAGTGGCACCAACCACTCATCGGTCTATTGCTCCATGCCTGTCCACCTTTTTTGATGCTCTCCTCATTCTTTGAGGTCACCCATCGAACTAACAGATGGATTAACTAGATTTATTTTCCTGTCATGTATGAAGTGCAGGTGTACCTCACACAAACAATGGGTATTTGGTCACCCACCGAACCAATTTAGGAGATTGCTTTTTTGGCAATTGAATTTCACCCCAGAAAAAAATATATCCTTTGCCGGACACTATTAAACTTGCCCAGCCACAGCTTAAACCACTGATTTACTGTATTTCTATTTTGGCAATTAAATTTCACCCCAGAACAAAATATATCCTTTGGCAGACACTATTAAACTTAGCCAGCCAGTGCTGGGACACCAGATTTAAGGCAATGGTATTTTGGCAATTGAATTTCATCCCAGAACAAAATCTATCCTTTGCCGGACACTATTAAACTTGGCCAGCTACAACTGAAACCACTGATTTACGGTATTGCTATTTTGGCAATTGAATTTCACCCCAGAACAAAAACTATCCTTTGCCGGACACTATTAAAATTGGCCAGCCACTGCTGGGACACCAGATTTAGGGGATTGCTATTTTTGCAACTGAATTTGACCCCAGAAAATAATATATCCTTTGCCGGACACTATTAAACTTGGCCAGCCACTGCTGGGACACTAGATTTAGGGGATTGCTATTTTGGCAATAGAATTTCACCCCAGAAAAAAAACTATTCTTTGCCGGACACTATTAAACTTTGCCAGCCACAGCTGAAACCACTCATTTACAGTATTGCTATTTTGGCAATTGAATTTCACCCCAGAAAAAAAAAAATTTTCTTTGCCAGACAGTATTACCACTGCTGGAACACCAGATTTAGGGGATTGCTATTTCACCTCTCAATAAAATATAGAAAATTCTATCTTGAGTTTCTAGTTTCTAGGGGTGACAATAAGCACAGCCAAGCCCCTGATGTAGGACATAGCGCAAAAAAAACCCTACTATTGATGGATTAATGGACTTGGTGGCAGCTTGTGCTGGCGCACCACAAGACACAAAATGGCCACCGATCACCCCAGAAAAAAGTGACACAAAAACGCTCTGGGCAGCCTGAAAACAGTGAGCAATTAACTAGCAGAAGTTGAATGATTCAGAGCTGTAGATCGATCACTTCATTAAGTGTTTTTGCTGAGTTAATCCTTGCCTAATCTCGCCCTAACAGCAGCTGCATCCTATCCCTACACTAATCAGAGCAGAGTGATGTGCGGCGGGATGTGACTCCAGCTTAAATAGAGGCTGGGTCACATGCTGCACTTGGCCAATCACAGCCATGCCATTAGTAGGCATGGCTGTGATGGCTTCTTCGGGCAAGAAGTAAAACGCTAGCTGATTGGCTGCCGTGCAGCCCTTCAGAAAGCGGGAAGAAATCGCCGAACACCGAACCCGAACTTTTACGTAAATGTTAGGGCCCGGGTCCGTGTCACGAACACCCCAAAATTTGGTATGAACCCGAACTATACAGTTCGGGTTCGCTCATCCCTACCAATAACTCTTGTGGAACACCTAAAGGGTTAACAAAGTTTGTAAAATCGGTTTTGAATACCTTCAGGGGTGTAGTTTCTTAGATGGAGTCACTTTTATGGAGTTTCTACTCTAGGGGTGCATCGGGGGGCTTCAAATGGGACATGGTGTCAAAAATCCAGTCCAGCAAAATCCGCCTTCCAAAAACCATATGGCGTTCCTTCCTTCTGCACCCTGCCGTTTGGCCATACAGCAGTTTACGACCACATGTGGGGTGTTTCTGCAAATTAAAGAATTGGGGCAATAAATATTGAGTTTTGTTTGGCTGTTAACCCTTGCTTTGTTACTGGAAAAAAAGGAATAAAATGGAAAATTTTCCCAAAAATCGAAATTCTGAAATTTTATCTCCATTTGCCATTAACTCTTGTGGAAAACCTAAAGGGTTAATGATGTTTGTAAAATCAGTTTTGAATACCTTGAGGGGTGTAGTTTCTATAATAGGGTCATTTTGGGTGGTTTCTATTATGTAAGCCTCACAAAGTGACTTCAGAGCTGAACTGGTCCCTAAAAAGTGGGTTTTTGAAAATGTCTTAAAAATTTCAAGATTTGCTTCTAAATTTCTAAGCCTTGTAACGTCCCCAAAAAATGAAATGGCATTCCCAAAATGATCGATACATGAAGTAGACATATAGGGAATGTAAATCAATAATTTTTTTTGGCGGTATTACTATGTATTATAGAAGTAGAGAAATTGAAACTTGGAAAATTGCAAATTTTTCCAAATCTTTGTTAAATTTGGTATTTTTTTGTAAATAAAAATGAAATTTTTCAACTTCATTTTACCACTGTCATGAAGTACAATTTGTGACGAAAAATCAATCTCAGAATGGCCTGGATAAGAAAAAGCATTTTAAAGTTATCACCACATAAAGTGACACTGGTCAGATTCGCAAAAAATGGGCAAGTCCTTAAGGTGAAATAGGGCTGAGTCCTTAAGGGGTTAAGGGACAGGCACTGTGAAGGTCACTGTTAAAGAAGTGGCCACTATGAAAGTCACTGTTAAAGAGGAAGGGGCAGTCACTGTTATAGGGGCGCGCAATGTGGAGGTCACTGTTAAAGGGACGGGCACTGTGGAGGTCACTGTTAAAGGGGAGGTCACTGTTAAAGGGGCAGGCACTGTGGAGGTCACTATTAAGGGGCGGGCACTGTGGAGGTCACTATTAAGGGGCGGGCACTGTGGAGGTTACTGTTAAAGGGGCGGGTACTGTAGAGGTCACTGTTATGGGGGATACTTTTGATATCTTTTTACAACACAGAAACACGAAATGAAAAAGATGAAATATAGCCGTGCAAAGCCGGGTCCTTCTGCTAATATATATATCTATATAGACATAAGCACATACATAGTATCTCACAAAAGTGAGAACACCCCTCACATTTTTGTAAATATTTTGTAAATTTATTCTATCTTTTCATGGGACAATAATGAAGATCTGACCCTTTAATACAATGTAAAGTCATCAGTGTACAGCTTGTGTAACAGTGTGAATTTGGTGTGCCCTCAAAATAATTTAACACACAGCCATTAGTGTCTAAACGGCTGGCAACAAAAGTGAGTACACCCCTAAGTGGAAATGCCCAAAATGTCAGTATTTAGTGTGGCCACCATTATTTTTCCAGCACTGCCTTAACTCTCTTGGTTATGGAGTTCACTAGAACCATTGGAACTAGCGGATGTTAGAGAGCTTGCGCTCCTCCACCTTCCGTTTAAGGATGCCCCACAGATGATCAATAGGGTTTACATCTGGAGACACGCTTGGCCATTCCAGCATCTTTACCCTCAGTTTCTTTAGCAAGGCAGTGGTCGTCTAGGAGTTGTGTTTGGGGTCGTTATCATGTTGGAATACTGCCCTGCGGCCTAGTTTCTGAAGGTAGAGGATCATGCTCTGCTTCAGTATGCCACAGTAGATGTTGGCATTCATGGTTCCCTCAATGAATTGTAGCTCCCCACAGCAAGCAGCTCTCATGCAGCTCCAAACCATGACACTCTCACCACAATGCTTGACTGTAATCCATGTCCTTAGTCTGCTTGTCTTTAGAAAACTGTTTGCGGACTCTCTTGTGCATCATCTTTCTGGGATGACAGCCATGCAGACCAATTTGATGCAGTATGTGGCGTATGGTTTGAGTACTAACAGGCTGACCCACCACCCCTTTAACCTCTGCAGCAATGCTGGCAGCACTCCAGCTGTGTTAAAACGACGACTCCCAAGAACTCCATAGGAATTAATGAAGCATATTGGGAGTCGTGGTTTCACCACAGCTGGAGTGCCAGAGGTTAGCCATCACTGGCCTAGGCCATCTTTATGTACAGCAATAATTATTTTTTTCAGATCCTCAGAGAGTTCTTTGCCGTGAGTTGAACTTCCAGTGACCAGAATGAGAGAGTTTGATAGTGATAACAGCAAATTTAACACACCTGCTCCCTATTCACACCTGAGACCTTTAAGGCCTCATGCACACGACCGTTGCCTGCCTCCGAGTCCGCTCCTCCTTGAAATTTCGCGTCCGTCAAAAAAAACGGATGACGGACCGTTTTTTTTGACGGATCCGATTTTTATGGCAGATCATTGTAAAAATGCCTATCCTTGTCCGAGACCGTGAAAAAAATAGGACATGCACTATTTTTTTGACGGAATGAAAACACGGATCACGGAAGCGGAAGGAAAACGGTTGCCCATCCGCATTTTTTGACGGACCCATTGAAATGAATGGGGAAGCATCCTATCCGTGAAAAAAAAAACGGAACGGACGCGGAAACAAACAACGGTCGTGTGCATGAGGCCTAACACTAACAAGTCACATGACACTGGGGAAGAAAAATGGCTAATTGTGCATAATTTGGCCATTTTCACATTTTAATATTTTAATGGTTGTGTGTTGTTATTTTGAGGGCACACCAAATTTACACTGATATATATGTCATCAGTTATATTATCTCAGAAAAACCATTTAAATATACGGTATATTGTGAGTTGGATATTTAAAGATGGCGCCCACTCACAAGCACAGCAGGTGCTATAGCCACTAAGTGCTTGCTGTTTTAAACAGCAGACGCCGAGGGCTAATGTATGCAATTGACAATAACGTCAGTCACACACTTGTAACCCCTCAGATCCCATGGTCAAATGTGACTACAACATCTGGCAGCTCAAAAAACAAGTGGGGATTGGGGCACCCAGATGATGCTCAGTTTTTCTGAATGATCTGAGGATGCAGCAGCTATGTTCCCAAGAAGACCCTGCCTGAAACTCTGATAGACTCCAATGCTAATGGTTTGAGTCTATGTAAGAAGCAATCTAATAATTTCTTGTTCAAGTTCCCTAGGGGAATTATTAAAAAGTAAAAAAAAAAAGAAAAAAAAAAATGAAAATTGAATAAAAAGTGAGCAAACAGTCATACACACTCCAACATGGCATCAATAAAAACTATTTTGTCCAGCAAAATAATGAGCCCTAACACAGCTCCATAGACATAAAAACAAAAAGGTTATTGATGCCAACATGGCAATGCAAAGAAAAAAAAAATTTTTTTCAGTATTAAATCCAAGCATATGTGGTAGAGATGTAATCATACCGACCCAGACAATGAAAGTAACAAGTCAGTTTTACTGCATAGAAAATGCTGTGAAAACAAAACTCATAAAACTGTAGCGGAACTTTTTTTTTTTTTTTAAATAATTCTTCCCCATTTAAAAAAATGTTCCCATTTCCCACTACATTGTATGCAACCATAAATGGTGCCGTTAAAAAGTACTTATCCCGCAAAAAACAAGTTGTCATACAGCTATGTGAATGGAAAAATAAAAGTTATGGCTCTGGGAGGGCTGGAAGTAAAAAACCTGCAACTGTCCCAAGAACAGACATGTCCACTTTTGATGCAGTGCCCTTTCATGGCTTTGCTCCATTCAATGAAGCGTATATAGCAGCAGAAGCCACAGCAGTTTCTTTCATAGTATACATGGTGGGAATAGGCCTAGGAGTATGGCATTTTGCAGTGAGGAAAACTACAACTCTCAGCAGTTCCTGAAGGTCTGCATCTGACAGGGCATGCTGGGAGTTGTAATTTTCAGAGAGGGGAAACAGTAAAAACATGAGCATTTATTTTTATTTTATTAGTAAATACTAGTGATGAGTGAGCATGCTCGGCCGAGTATTGGTTCGGCTCGAGCATCGCTATGCTCGGCTCTTGGCTTTACTCGGCCGAGCACCACGTGTATTCGTCACATTGCTCGAGTCTCTTCCCCGCACGTTTGGCGCCTTCTAAGCAGCCAATGAAGGTCCAGGTAAGTAATTCCCCTCCGTGTAAGGCCATAGCCATGTTAGCTGTAAGACTTACACTGATTAGCTGGCCGGAACATGTGATACCATTTTATATAGGAGCTGAGGTCTGGCGCTCGGATCATTCAGCTTTAGGGAGAGCAGACAGTAGGCGGGGACAGATAGCGTTTTGCTCTAAGCTTCGTGATTTCACTCCAAAAACCTTATTAAAAGACCTAACAGTCCTTTTAAGGACTAGAGCAGGGGTCCTCAAACTTTTTAAACAGGGGGCCAGTTCACTGTCCCTCAGACCGTTGGAGGGCCGGATTATAATTTAATGGGGTATTCCCATCTTGGACAATGGGGGCATATCGTTAGGTGCGGGTCCCACCGCTGGGACCCGCACCTTTATAGAGAACGGAGCCCCGAAAGTGAATGGGAGCGTACCGCGCATGCACTGCCCATGCTCCCATTCATTTCTATGAGGCCGACGGAAATAACCGAGCCAGCGCTTGGCTATTTTCGGCAGCCCCATAGAATTGAATGGAGGGCAGCTGCCTCCTTATAGGACAATGGGGGCATATCCTAGCGATATGCCCCCATTGTCCAAGATGGGGAAAACCCCTTTAACTATGAACAAATTCCTATGCACACTGCATATATCTTATTTTGAAGTGAAAAAACAAAAAGGTAACAAATACGATATAAATAAAATAAATAACTTGTAAAGTTAAATCAACAGACTTACCAGTACTTCAATGGGAACTGTGGGCCTGCTTTTGGCTAATGAGATGGTCAATGTCCGGTTCCATATTTATCACTGCTAGTCGTAACAAGTGATGCAAGTGTGCATCACTTAATCTAGTTCTGGTTGGAGATTTCAGATGTTTCATTCTGGAAAAAGTCTGTTAACAGACATAAGTGTTGCCAAAGATGGTTACCATTTTGAGTGCATGGTTCCTGAGATTAGGATATGTCTCAGAGGGGAGAGATGCATAGAAATTAGGAAGGCTGCTTGACTTGAATGTGTCTTTCAGAGAGTCACAATTCTGCAGTTCAGCCAGTTCCATTTGGTAAATTGTATAGATATTTTCAATGTGAATAGAAAATGGGTTACGGAAAAGCTGTATGTCCTGTTCATGGAGATGAAGCTCTTTAAATCTAAATTCGAACTCCTTTTGCAACGTTTCCAGCGAATCCACACATGTTTTGTTCGGGATTGCAGTCAATGGTTTTTCCGCTAACAGGTTTTGAGTTGTGGGGAGATGGCAGGAGGCCTAATTTTACTTCAAATGCTTTCACATGTGATTGCATATCACAGATGAGCTTCCCTCTTCCGTGAAGTTGCAGATTAAAACTGTTGAGTAGCTCTGTTATATCTGTCAGAAAGGCAAGGTGCCATTTCCATTCTGCATCATTGAGCTCTGATACTTCTTTATTTTTTGAAAGTAGAAAAGCTGTAATCTGTGGAAGTAAGTCATAGAAACGTTTCAAAGCTCTCCCTCGACTCAACCAACATACTTGTGTGGTACAGAACATCTACAGAGGCAAGGTGCCATTTCTATTCTGCATCATTGAGCTCTGATACTTCTTTGTTTTTTGAAAGTAGAAAAGCTGTAATCTGTGGAAGTAAGTCATAGAAACGTTTTAAAGCTCTCCCTTGACTCAGCAAACATACTTCTGTGTGGTACAGAACATCTACAGAAGCAACATTTAGCTCAGAATGAAATTCTCGAAATTGTCTGTGGTTTAGTGCATGAACTCTAATAATGAAGTTAACACAAGATACCACAATTTTCATAACAGACTCCCACTTCAGTGATTTACAACACAGCGCTTGTTGGTGGATGAGGCAGTGTATGGTTATTGGATGAGGATGGTTATGTTCGTTTAGACCCCACCATGCTAGGAGCACCATCAGTTGTCACACTGGCTAGTTTAGCCCAATCCAGCTTGAAACCATTCACAGTTTGGCAAAGCTTTTCATATATATCTGCTCCTGTAGTTGTACCTTTGATGCTCTGCAGTGCAGCAAGCTCTTTTGTGACTTCGAAATAGTCATTCGTCCCACGAATAAAAATGAGAAGTTGGGCAGAATCACGAACATCATTGCTTTTGTCGAGTGCCAAGGAAAAATAGCAAAGTTTTTTTGCGTAGTTTTGCAAATGCTGATGCCATTTCCCATTTCTTCAATCCTTCGTGTAATTGTAGGTCCTGAAAGACTCATTGTACTAAATAAATTGGCCTTCTCTGGACACATAAGAGCAGTGAGACTATGGAACTCTCTGCCTGAGGAGGTGGTGATGGTAAGGAATTCAAGAGGGGACTGGATGTATTTCTGGAGTGTAATAATATTACAGGCTATAGCTACTAGAGAGGGGTTGTTGATCCAGGGAGTTATTCTGATTGCCTGATTGGAGTCCAGAAAATAAGTGGGGAAAATTGGCTTCTGCCTCACAGGGGTTTTTTGCCTTCCTTTGGATCAACTTGTAGGAAACAGGCCGAACTGGATGGACAAATGTCTTTTTTCGGTCTTATATACAGTTGTGTTCAAAATTATTCAACCCCCACTGAAATTGAGTGTTTTGGCCAGTTTGACATTGATTTTGATCATTTCAGTCATCTTGTTTACAATTAAATCAAAGAGGCACTTGTAAGTCAGACAAATATAACATAACATTTATAAAGAAATAACCGCAAATGTCTTTTCTGTGCTCACATCATTATCAGTTTTATTCAACCCCCAAGTGACATTCAATCTTAGTACTTAGTACAACATCCTTTTCCAGTTATAACAGCTTTTAAACGTGAAGCATAGCTTGACACAAATGTCTTGCAGCGATCTACGGTATCTTCGCCCATTCTTCATGGGCAAAAGCCTTCAGTTCAGTCACATTCTTAGGCTTGCGCTCTGCAACTGCTTTCTTTAAGTCCCACCAGAGGTTCTCAAACGGATTTAAGTCTGGTGACTGCGATGGCCACTTCAAAATGTTCCAGCCTTTAATCTGCAACCATGCTCTAGTGGACTTGGAGGTATGCTTGGGATCATTGTAATGTTGAAAGGTCCAACGTCTCCCAAGCCTCAGCTTTGTGACGGACTGCATCACATTTTCATCCAATATCTCCTGGTACTGAAGAGAATTCCTGGTACCTTGCACAAGCTGAAGCTTCCCTGTACCTGTAGAAACAAAACAGCCCCAAAGCATGATTGACACCCCGCCATGCTTCACAGTAGGCAAGGTGTTCTTTTCTTCATAGGCCTTGTTCTTTCTCCTCCAAACATAGCATTGATCCATGGGCCCAAACAGTTCTAATTTTGTTTCATCAGTCCACAGAACACTATCCCAAAACTTTTGTGGTTTGTCCACATGACTTTTGGCATACTGTAGTCGACTCTTCTTATTCTTTGGAGACAGCAAGGGGGTGCGCCTGGGAATTCTGGCATGGAGGCCTTCATTACGCAGTGTGCGCCTTATTGTCTGAGCTGAAACTTCAGTACCCGCATCTGACAAATCTTTTTTCAGTTCCTTAGCAGTCACACGGGGACTTTTCAACACTTTGTGCTTCAGGTAGTGCACAGCAGTCGAAATCAGCATCTTCTTTCTGCCACGACCAGGTAGCGTTTCAACAGTGCCCTTTGCCTTGAATTTGCGAATGATGCTTCCTATGTTGTCTCTTGGTATGTTTAACATCTTTGCAATCTTCTTATAGCCATTGTCCTTCCTGTGAAGAGAAATCACCTCTTCTCTTGTCTTCCTGGACCATTCTCTTGACTTCACCATGTTTGTAAACACACCAGTAAATGTATAGAAGGAGTGGAGTATCACAGTCATTTTAAATCTGCTTAATTGGTGATTATTATGCTTGATTGCTGCTCCTTGACATCCACAGGTGTTTTTTAATACCTGATCGAAAACACTTGAATGAACCTCTGTTCTTAAGAGTGGTAGTCTTTAACCACTTCAGCCCCCCCTAGCTTAAACACCCTTAATGACCAGGCCACTTTTTACAATTCTGCACTACACTACTTTCACCGTTTATTGCTCCGTCATGCAACTTACCACCCAAATGAATTTGACCTCCTTTTCTTCTCACTAATAGAGCTTTTATTTGGTGGTATTTCATTGCTGCTGACATTTTTACTTTTTTTGCTATTAATCAAAAATGACCGAAATTTTTGCAAAAAAATGATATTTTTCATTCTGTTGTAATTTTTTTTTAAAAATCTACATTTCTATATAAATTTTTCTCTAAATTTATTGTTCTACATGTCTTTGATAAAAAAAAATCCAATAAGTGTATATTTATTGGTTTGGGTAAAAGTTATAGCGTTTACAAACTATGGTGCAAAAAAGTGAATTTCAGCATTTTGAAGCAGCTCTGACTTTCTGAGCACCTGTCATGTTTCTTCAGGTGCTAGAATGTCAGAATAGTATAAATACGCCCCAAATGACACCATTTTAGATAGAAGACACCCCAAAGTATTCGCGGAGGGGCATGGTGAGTTCATGTATGATTTCATTTTTTTTCACAAATTAGCGGAAAATGACACTTTCTGAGGAAAAAAAATAATATAAAGTTTCCATTTCTGCTAACTTCTGGCAAAAAAATAAAAAATCTCAGACGGACTCACTATGCCCCTCAGTGAATACCTTGGGGTGTCTACTTTCCAAAATGGGGTCATTTGTGGGGTGTTTGTACTGTTCTGGCATTTTGGGCGGGGCTAAATTGTGAGCAGCCATGTAAAAGCTAAAGATACTCGTTGGAATTTGGGCCCCTTTGCGCACCCAGGCTGCAAAAGTGGCACACATGTGGTATCGCCGTACTCAGGAGAAGTAGGGCAATGAGTTTTGGGTGTATTTTTACATATACCCATGTTAGGTGAGAGAAATATCTCTGTAAACTGACAACTTTGTATAAAAAATTTAAAAAGTTGCCGTTTACAGAGATATTTCTCACACCCAGCAGAGGTATATATAAAAATACACCCCAAACACATTGCCCTACTTCTCCTGAGTACGGCGATACCCATGAGTGACACTTTTGCAGCCTGGGTGCGCAAAGGCCCAAATTCCCATGAGTACCTTTAGGATTTCACAGGGCATTTTTACGCATTTGGATTCCAGACTTCTTCTCACGCTTTAGGGGCCCCTAAAATGCCAGGGCAGTATAAATACCCCACATGTGACCTCATTTTGGAAAGAAGACACCCCAAGGTATTCCGTGAGGGGTATGGTGAGTTCATGTAAAATTTTATTTTTTGTCACAAGTTAGTGGAATATGAGACTTTATTATAAAAAAACAAAATAAAAAAAAATATATATCAATTTCCGCTAACTTCTGCCAAAAAATAAAAATTCTATGAACTCGCCATGCCCCTCACAGAATACCTTGTGGTGTCTTCTTTCCAAAATGGGGTCACATGTGGGGTATTTATACTGCCCTGGCATTTTAGGGGCCCTAAAGCGTGAGAATCCAAATGCGTAAAAATGCCCTGTGAAATCCTAAAGGTACTCATTGGTTTTAGGGCGCCTTTGCGCATCTTGGCTGCAAAAATGTCACTCATGTGGTATCGTCAAACTCAGGAGAAGTAGGGCAATGTGTTTTGGGGTGTATTTTTATATATGCCCATACTTTGTGTGAGAAATATCGCTGTAAACGGCAACTTTTTACATTTTTTTATTCAAAGTTGTCAATTTACAGAGATATTTCTCTCACCCAGCATGGGTATATGTAAAAATACACCCCAAAGCACATTGCCCTACTTCCCTGAGTACGGCGATACCACATGTGTGCCACTTTTGCAGCCAAGATGCGCAAAGGGCCCAAATTCCAATGAGTACCTTTAGGAGGGCATTTTTACGCATTTTTCTTCTCACGCTTTAGGGCCCCTAAAATGCCAGGGCAGTATAAATACCCCACATATGACCCCATTTTGGAAAGAAGACACCCCAAGGTATTCTGTGAGGGGCATGGCGAGTTCATAGAAGATTTTTTTTTGGCACAAGTTAGCGGAAATTGATTTTTTTATTATTTTTCTCACAAAGTCTCCCTTTCCGCTAACTTTTGACTAAAAGTTTAATTTTTCATGGACTCACTATGCCCCTCAGCGAATACCTTGGGGTGTCTTCTTTCAAAATGGGGTCACATGTGGGTATTTATACTGCCCTGGCATTTTAGGGGCCCTAAAGCGTGAGAAAAATGCGTAAAAATGCCCTCTAAAGGTACTCATTGGAATTTAGGCCTTGCGCATCTTGGCTGCAAAAGTGTCACTCATGTGGTATCGCCGTACTCAGGAGAAGTAGGGCAATGTGTTTTAGGGTGTATTTTTACATATACCCATGCTGGGTGAGAGAAATATCTCTGTAAATTGACAACTTTGAATAAAAAAATGTAAAAAGTTGTCGTTTACAGCGATATTTCTCACACACAGTATAGGTATATGTAAAAATACACCCCAAAACTCATTGCCCTACTTCTCCTGAGTACGGTGATACCACATGTGTGACACTTTTTTGCAGCCAAGATGCGCAAAGGGGCCCTAATTCCCATGAGTACCTTTAGGATTTCACAGGGAATTTTTACGCATTTGGATTCTCACGCTTTAGGACCCCTAAAATGCCAGGGCAGTATAAATACCCCACAAGTGACCCCATTTTGGAATGAAGACACCCCAAGGTATTCTGTGAGGGGCATGGCGAGTTCACAGAAAAAATATTTTTTGGCACAAGTTAACGGAAATTGATATATATATATATAGATATATATAGATATATAGATATATAGATATATAGATATATAGATATATAGATATATATATATATATATAGATATATATATATATATATATAGATATATATATTTTTTTTTTTACAAAGTCTCATATTCCACTAACTTGTGACAAAAAATAAAATTTTACATGAACTCCTTATACCCCTCACGGAATACCTTGGGGTGTCTTCTTTCTAAAATGGGGTCACATGTGAGGTTTTTGTACTGCCCTGGCAATTGAGGGTCTCCGCAATCATTACACGTATGGCCAGCATTAGGAGTTTCTGCGATTCTCCTTATATTGAGCATACAGGTAATGAGATTTTTTTTTCCGTTCAGCCTCTGGGCTGAAAAAAATAAATAAAATGAACGGCACAGATTTTTTCATTCGCATCGATTACTGTGGATGAAAAAATCTCTGCCAAAATCAGTGACTGCGGTGCGGTGGGCTGGGCGCTAGCTACCTAACAAGTAGCTAGCTAACTGGCGATGAGAAGGGACCCTTAGGCCCCATTCACACGTCCGCAATTCTGTTTGCGGAACGGAATTGCGGACCCATTCATTTCTATGGGGACAGACTTTGTCCCGCTTGGATCCGGAATTACGGATCCACGCTTCCGGGTCTGCACTTCCGTTCCGCAAAAATATAGAACATGTCCTTTTCTTGTCTGCAATTGCGGACAAGAAAAAGCATTTTCTATATAGTTCTGGCAATGTGCGGATCTGCAAAATGCGGAAAGCACATTGCCGGTGTCCGTATTTTGAGGATCTGCGGATCCCTGTGGATCAGATCCGCGGATCCGTTGTTCAGATCCGCGGATCCGTGAATCCACGGATCCGCAAAACACATATGGACGTCTGAACAAGGGGTGTGATCAATGACAGGGGGATGATTAGTGACAGGGGGGTGATCAAGGGGTTAACAAGGGGTTAATAAGTGAGGGGGGTGGGGGGGGGGTTAGTGTAGTGTTTGGTGCAACTTTACATACCTACCTGGTCCTCTGGTGGTCGATCCCAGTAAATGGGACCACCAGAGGACCAGGTAGGAGGTATATCAGACGCTGTTAACAAAACAGCGTCTGATATACCTGTTTGATGCGATTTAATTCGCATCTACAGCCTGCCAGCGATGGATCATCACTGGCAGGCTGTACTAACAGTTCTGAGACGTTCGGTACTGTGAACGCGCGCGTTCACAGGAAATCTCGCCTCTCGCGAGATGACTCACCGATGCGTCTGATCAGAACTACAGGACCGCCCGCCGGACGCAGCCGTGCGTTAGGCGGTCCTGTAGTGGGGGATTGAATAATTGTGTCAATGAAGAAATCACAAAAAAAAACATTTAATACTGTATTACAAAAACAATTGATGTCATTTTAGTTGCATTTGGTTCTTTAAAAAGTCCTTGTAAGATTTCATTCTGAACACAATTACAAATGTACACTAAATTCCCTAAAACCCTTTACAGCATTGGGGGTTGAATAATTTTGAACACAACTGTACAATGTTACTATATTACATCTTTTTGGCAACAGAAAGAAGGCATTCTTTAACAAATTCTCCCTCCACAAATGGTCTGCCAGTGCGCACTATTAGCTTGGCAACTTGAAAACTTGCTCGCAGTGATGAAATATTTAGCTGCTTCTGCTTCACAAAAGTATTTTGTCAATGTATTTTTTAGTTTTAATATTTTATCTTTTCTCACTTCTCCAACCAAACAATCATTTATCTTTATGTTGAGTTTGATAGTGGCGACGCAAATTGTATTCTTTGAACACAGCAACTATATTCTGGCATATCAGACACACAGCTCTTTCCTTGTACCGCATGAAAAAGTAATCATAAGTCCACTGTTCTTTGAATATCCTACACTCGGAGTAAATTTTTTTTTTCTTGACATCATTGTTTCCTAGGGATTCCAAATTGCTATTAGTAAAATACCAATATGTGTGTGTATATATGTATATGTATATATATATATATATATATATATATATATATATATTAGTAAGGCTGATTAATCAGCTTGCATTTGTGGGAGGGGCGGAGGCTCTTCATAAATATGAGACACAGCCTCACTCATGGGCGTGTGTTCTCAGGTGCACAGCTGCTGCTGGGTGTCATTAGCAAACTAGCTTCTCTGGTGGTAGTGGTAGGATCCTTACTTTGCAGCATGGAGCTTGTTATTTCCTCTCTGCTACCGTAGCATGCAAGCGCCATAATACATAAGTAAGTTGGGCCGGGGCCATCTCTCCTGGCCGGTCGGAATCGACTTTGCTAGCTAACGGGTGACTTCGCCTCAGTATCTGCTACCTCAGCTTTGTTGGTTGAGGCTAAATATTTCTATTTCTTTTCAACTTTGTTTGTTTGGTAATAGGAGTTAGTTCCTATAAGTCTTACAAGTTTTACTTTGCTTTGTTCGTCTCGTATGAAAAGTTACTTCATCCGGTTTGCTGTAAAGGTAGAGTTACCCGGGCTGCACGTGACATCATGTTGGGAGATCGGACGTAGCTGTTATTGTTCAGACCTCTTGCTGTAGCTGTTCCTTGCCATGTGTCTCCCCCCCTCACCCCGCTACCACCATCTTTAGACTTCACGTATTTCACTTCTCATGTACTTAAAACCCTGCCGCACTTTTATGCTCTGCTGTTATCCTGAGCAGCATTGACACCTTTGGCTTTCATTTCATGTATTATGCTTCTTATGCCTACTATTGCACCATGCTTCATACTCCTCCGACGCACGTCTTTTACTGTCACAGCACTTTCCTACTCTGCTCATTCCCAGACAAGCCTTTACATTTGACTGTTACGCCATGTTTTACTCCCTGCTCACCTGAGCTGTGTCCACATGTCTGCTATTTTCATCATTCTTCACCTGTTAATCACATTCAAGCTGCGTTCACCTGTTGGCTTTTACATCACATTCCGTACCCACCGGACATCCGGATCCGTATTACACGCCTGTTATTACATGTTGTATACTCGGCTTTCAGCCATAGCTGTTACTGTTACTCAATTTTTATTCTCTGGACGCATCACACTGGTGTTCACACCTTGCTCCTCACAAACAGAGCTGCGTTCATGCGTTGACTCGTATACCATGCTTGCTCTGCTCACAGTGAGAGCTGTGTTTACATATCCACTGTCACTACATGTTCATACTAGGCTTGTTTCAGAGCTGCATTCACTTTCGCTGTTACATCATGTTTATGCTCCACTCACATTTAGAGCTGCTATTCTACCAATTTCATTCTCGGCCACACCCAGAGGTGCATTCACACCTATGCTGTCAAATAATTTTTATTTTTTTTTGCACTCCACCCACGACCAGAGTTGCATTCATACGTCTATCGGTATATCATGTTTGCTCTACTCGCACCCAGAGCTGCGTTCACATGTCCTATGCTACTACAGGTTCTTTCCAGGCCTCGCCAAAGCTGCTTTCCATGTCTGCTGTCACATCAAGTTAATATTCCGTTCACATCCAAAGCTGCGTCTGCATGTCTGCTTTTACATCTTGTCCTATACTCCATTCAGTAATAGAGCTGCATTCACGTGTCCGCTTTTGCATCACGTCAATACTCTGCTCACTTTCAGATTGCATTTATATGTCTGCTTTATACCATGCTTTTCATGCTCTACCCATACTCAGAGATGCGCCCATACCACGTGTTTTAGGTAACACTCACATCCAAAGCTGCATACACCCATTTGTAGTTACATCATGTGTTGTACTCTGCTCCCACTCAAAGCTGCATTCTCCTGTTCATTGCTACTTCATGGTTTTACCCAATAATCTCACCGGGGCAGTCTGCACCTTACGCTCTGGTACCTCTCTCCCGACAAACATAACTGCGCTCTTTTCAGGCTTACGTTCCTTTCCTTGGTGGTCTGTTACATTCCATAGGCACACTTTTCTGTTCACCAGTTAAAAAAAAACAAAAACTTGGCCCCATGGCTTTGGGAGCCCGATGACAGCTTCGGCCCCATGGCTTTGGGGGCCCGATGACAGCTTTGGCCCCATGGCTTTGGGGGCCCGATGACAGCTTCGGCCCCATGGCTTTGGGGGCCCGATGACAGCTTCGGCCCCATGGCTTTGGGGGCCCGATGACAGCTTTGGCCCCATGGCTTTGGGGGCCCGATGACAGCTTCGGCCCCATGGCTTTGGGGGCCCGATGACCGCTTCGGCCCCATGGCTTCAGTGAAGAGATCACTAGTATGGTGGACAAAGGAGGAAAATCTCTCCCAGGGAGTCATATGGATCAAGTCTCCTACCATAACAATAATTACGGAATGCACAAAAAAGGCTGGGGAGCGAAGATAGACAACGAGTATTTCCAGGGATCTTGGAATCAGGAGGTATCGGTTCAGTCCTCAAATTTCAGGGAACTATATGCGGTAATGAAGGCTCTGTTAGCCGCCATTCACGTGATAAGTGGACAGCATGTGAAAATACTCTCGGACAATACGACAGTAGTTGCAGATCTGAATCACCAAGGGCGGACCAGATCAGGGAAACTACAGAATATCACGAAGAAAATTTTCTCCTTCGCAGAAAAACAATGCACCTGAATGCACCTGAAAGGGTCACACTGAATCTGGTAGCTGATTTTTTTAAGCAGGCAGAAGATAGACCAGACGGAGTGGGCTCTCAATCAAGAACTCTTCAACATGTTGGTCGACAGATGGGGCCTACCCATGATAGACCTTTTCGCATCAAGAAAGAATGCAAAACTAAAAACATTTTGCTCCCTAAGTATAGAGGATCGACCATAAAAAGTAGACGCCCTTTCCCTGAGGTGGGATTGGGATCTGGCATTTCCACCTCTCCCTCTAGTACCAAGAGTAATCCAGAAGATTTTAGAGCGGAGGACGACGGTGATATTAATCACTCCTTTCTGGCCAAAGAGGAGCTGGTTTGCTCCACTCATGAGACTAGCGGTGGACGATCCATTCAGACTTCCTCCCAGGAGAGATATCTTGCATCAGGGGCCTATACTACATCCTCATCCCGAATTTTTGAAACTGACAGCCTGGATCCTGAAGTCTCCATCCTGAAGGTCCAGGGCCTTTCAGATAGGGTTATAGCTACGTTTAAGTGTTCCAGGAAAAAGGTAACATCCGCAATATATTTGAAGATGTGGAGAAAGTTTTGTTCTTGGTCAGGGGAAAAGAAGCCCAACCTTATGAAACCTAATATTCAATCAATTCTGGAGTTTCTGAAGACTGGTCTTGAGATGGGGCTTACACCCTCCACCTTGAAAGTACAGATATCTGCATTAAGTGCCTTTTTTATACCAGTCTGGCGGACCATCGATGGGTTAAAAGGTTCATAAAAGCTGCTACCAGAATTAGACCTACCTTAAGATCTCGTACACCTTCTTGGGACCTGAACATTGTTCTCAATAATCTTATGCGTCCTCCGTTTGAACCTTTGGAGGACTGTTCTGTGAAGCTCCTTTCATTCAAAGCTGCCTTCTTGATAGCGATCACATCTGCTAAGAGACTAGGGGAGATTTAGGCCCTTTCGGTTCGGGAACCATATCTCTCTATTTTAGATGACAGAATTTCTTTAAGATTGGATCCCGGTTTTCTGCCAAAGGTGGTTTCTAACCGCAACAGGAGTCAAGAGATCATTTTACCTTCCTTCTACAGTAATCCCAGTAATAAGGAAGAGGAAACCTTTCACACATTAGATGTCAGGTGAGGCGAACTGTCTTAAGATACCTGGAGGTCACAAAGGAGTTTAGAAGATCGGACAGCCTTCTTATACAGTTTGCGGGCAGAAATAAGGGATCCAGAGTCTCCAGGTCCACTATAGCTCGTTGGATAAAGGACACTATTTCCCTTTGCTATAAAAATCAGGATCTAGAGCCTCCAGCTAATATTCATGCTCATTCCACCTGGGCTGTATCCACTACCTTTGCTGAGAGAGCGGGAGCTTCCCTAGAGGATATATGTAGAGCTGCTTCTTGGTCCAATATACATACCTTTGTGAAGCATTATCGCCTGGACTTGTCTGGTTCTAGGGGCCTTTCCTTCGGTTGGAAGGTTCTCCAGGCAGTCGCCCCCCCATCATGAGTAATTTTATAACTCTCCTGTGTGGCCGTCATGGTGATTACATGGAAAAACCGGAATTAGACTTATCGGTAATTCAGTTTCCATGTAATCACCATGACGGCCCATATTTCCCTCCCCTATAAGACGATGATAATAATTTTTTTGTCCGGTATGAAGTAATACCGGTGAATGGATTCGATTTCAAAACTTTTTCTGCCACATTCTATATATTTGGAAGCACTGAGGTGTGGTGGTGGGAGGGGGCAAATTAATCTCTTCTCTGTTCCTGCCCCCACAGAGGTCATGGGTCAATCTCCTGTGTGGTCGTCATGGTGATTACATGGAAACTGAATTACCGGTAAGTCTAATTCCGGTTTTTCAATCAAGGAAACCCCTTTAATCAGTAATGTTTTTTTTTTTTTACCCTCTAGTTGACTTTCTGGTTTGGAATGGCTATGCTACAGTGGTCTGAAGCAGAAGTCTCCGTCTACTCATAGTGAACATGCCATTACTGCAGCTCAGCTCCCATTCAAGCAAGTGAGAATGATCGGCCCAGTTAACCTGTCGTAGCTGTACTGAACTAAACTGGCCACTAAGTTAAGGGTCCTCAAACTACGGTCTGGTTGAGATCATATCTCCCACCATTATCTGACCTGTTGAAATGCAGACTGGCACCCTGATATTTCATTATCAAAGTCTCTTTGAGGAAGAAGTGAGAGCATGCAAACCCAGCCAACTGCCAGTTTTCTTTCCATAGGCCAACCATGATAATAAAATAGGATCTTTCTGCTTATATAGCCATTCCAGCCAGTCTCCTCTCTGCTGCCACCCCCCCATGTGCCAATAATAAGTGCCAATTCTCCCCCCATTATGTGACAGTCTCCTCTCTGCTGCCACCCCCATGTGCCAGTAATAAGTGCCAATTTCCCCCCCACCCATCATGTGCCAGTCTCATCACTGCTGCCACCCCCCCATGTGCCAATAATAAGTGCCAATTCTCCCCTCCCGCATCATGTGCCAGTCTCCTCTCTGCTGCCTCCCCCCCATGTGCCAGTAATAAGTGCCAATTCCCCCCCCCATCATGTGCCAGTCTTCTGTCTGCTGCCACCCCCAATGTGCCAGTAATAAGTGCCAATTCTCCCCCCATCATGTGCCAGTCTCATCTCTGCTGCCAACCCCCCATGTGCCAGTAATAAGTGCCAATTCTCCCCCCCATCATGTGCCAGTCTCCTCTCTGCTGCCCCCCCATGTGCCAGTAATAAGTGCCAATTCTCCCCCATCATGTGCCAGTCTCTTCTCTGCTGCCACCCCCCAATGTGCCAGTAATAAGTGCCAATTCCCCCCCATCATGTGCCAGTCTCCTCTCTGCTGCCACCCCCAGGTGCCAGTAATATGTACCAATTCTCCTCCCCCATCATGTGCCAGTCTCCTCTCTGCTGCCACCCCCATGTGCCAGTAATATGTGCCAATTCTCCCCCCCCCCATCATGTGCCAGTCTCCTCTTTGCTGCCCCCCCCCCCCATGTGCCAGTAATAAGTGTGGCAGAAAAATTGGCCGATTTAATAAAAAATAAAAAAAAACACTCATACTTAACTCCTGCGATGTGGTGTGATGCAGGCCTCTTCTGGCCTGTGTCCCGCTCTGTACTGACGTCATCGCGCCGCCTGCACTGGCCTCTGATAGGCTGAGAGCCTTGTGCAGGCAGCCTATCAGAGGAACAGGGAAGGGAGACGCATCTCCCTCCCCTGCCGCAGCACAGAAATCTGTATCGCTGTCCTGAGAACGGCGATACAGATCACTATGGAGATGAGCGCAATGGAAGCACAGCACTTATCTCCTGCTGTGCCCTGCCGCCACCACCACTGCCTACAGAAATGCTGAAACGGCCAAAAGACCCGGTGGGCCGGATCAGTTTCCTCTTCGGGCCGAATTGGGCCTGAGGGCCGAAGTTTGAGGACCCCTGGGCTAGAGTGTGTGTTTGACAGCAGTACACCTTTTTTCTTTTTCTTTTTTTAAGAAGAGGCTTGCTTCAGCACTATCAGGGACAGGCGTCAACAGGAAGGGACAGATAGTGCAGGGCTTGAAAATCACTTTTTTAATTTCTAAAAGACAGAAAGATTTCAGATTAGTGACATCTACAATACGCCATCATTAAACAGTGTGTTGGGCAGATATTATAAAAAGGGGCTTATTCACTGCAGTGTGTCTGCTACTGAGAAATACACTGCACCATCAGAGAAATTATTTGTTCTGGGGAAATTAACCTAACTTGTGCCACATCTGTGTGTGCATTCAATCCGTAACCGTTATATTAATTACTCCAGCAGAGAGTGATTTATATTTTGGCCATAGTTAACTAGTTTTGGGCACATCTGTTAGGCCTCAACCGTATATACAGTATTCCCGCAGAGAATACATTTGATTTGGGACAAATTATCTCTGGGCTACTGTAGTGCAGAAAATCAGTATTTTTCTGTATCCAGTACCTTACTGGAAACCAATAGAGTGTGTATTGTAAAAAATGACATTATCTCTGTGCTAGTGTAGTGCCGAAAATTTTATTTTTCTGTATCCAGTACATTACAGCAAGCAAATACAGTGTGCATTGTAAAAATTACATTATCTCTGAGCTAGTGTAGTGCTAAAAATCTTTATTTTTCTGTATCCAGTACATTACAGCAAGCCAATACAGTGTGTATTGTAAAAATTTAATTATCTGTGGCCTAGTGTAGTGCCGAAAATTTGTAATTTTCTGTATACAATACATTACAGCAAGCCAATACAGTATGTATTGTAAACATTTCTCTGTATCCAGTACATTACAGCAAGCCAATACAGTGTGTAGTGTAAAAATGTCATTATCTGTGGCCTAGATTAGTGACGAAAATTTGTATTTCTCTGCATCCAGTACATTACAGCAAGCCAATACAGTGTGTAGTGTAAACATTTCCTTATCTGTGAACTTTTGTAGTGCCAAAAATGTGTATTTCTTTGTATCCAGTACATTAGAGCAAGCCAATATAGTGTGTAGTGTAAAAATTTAATTATCTGTGTCCTAGTGTAGTGCCGAAAATATTCATTTTTCTGTATCCAGTACATAACTGCAAGCCAATACAGTATGTATTGTACAAATTTCGTTATCTGTGGCCCAGTGTAGTGCCAAAAATCTGTATTTTCCTGTATCCCGTATATTATAGCAAGCCAATACAGTGTGTATTGTACAAATTACATTATCTCTGGGCTAGTGTAGTGCCAAAATCTGTATTTTTCTGTATCCAGTACTGTCCTGCATCAGAAAAATTTGTCTTTAGAGGACAGTAAATCAATTTGTGCCACATCTACAGACAAAACCATTAATATGAAGAAGGCGAGCAGAAAGGGAGGGGGAAGTGGGAGTGATGCTGATGGTGCAAGCAGAGGCCGTGGACCTGGGCAACACAGTCCAAGTTGGACCAGTGTGAACAGGTGGTCGGTTGGATTGCAGAAGATAATGCTTCCAGTCGGTTAAGCACAACCCTCTCTTCCACAAAGTCCAGTCTCTGTAGCCAAGAGTTTGGTCAACCGAATCCTCACTCTGATCCTCCTTCCTCCCACCATGTCGTGTCTGGCCAAACAAGTGATCCCACACTTGGATATTCACATGACCTCTTTTCATCGCCAGTACTTGGTTTGGCTCTCTCGCCAAGCATGCTTGAAGAGGTACCTGAGATACTGTGCCCTGATTCCCAACCTCTTCTTCAGCCTTCACAGTCTCAAGAAGATGACGGTGGTGAACGGCAATCATTCGTTCATGAGGTGAATGATGATGAGACACAGTTGCCAATCACTGAGGTGGTGGTTAGGTCATGTCAGGAGGATGAGCAGAGTGAGGAAGTGGAAGAGGAGGTGGTGGACGATGAGGTCACTGACCCAACATAGGAAGGTGAAAAGCCGAGTGAGGACAGCAGTACAGAGGGGGAGGGATTCGTAGCACCACAACAGTCTGGAAGAGGCAGTGGGGTTGCAAAAGGGAGACGTTGGCCCACACCAAACAGGCCCGCAGCCGTTACACCGAGCACCCCCATACGTAAATGCCAAGGGGTAGGTGTTCTGCATTATGGCGCTTTTTTGAGGAAAGCGCAGAGGACAAAAGAGTGGTAGTTTGCAACTTGTGCTGTACCAAAATGAGCCGGGGAGCGAACACTAGCAACCTCACCACCACCAGCACGATCCTCCACATGGCATCCAAGCACCCTAATAAGTGGGCCGAACACCTGGGTCCACAATCTGCATCTGCGGGTCCCACCACTGCCTCCACTTCCCCTGTGTTACGCACTGCTGGCCAATCCCCTGTCGAAGGCGCAGGCCCAGATGCTCCTCGCCCTGCACCTGGACCTTCGCATGAACCGTCACCAACAACATCCACTTCCCTGTCCCAACACATTGTCCAAATGTCGATAACACAGGCATTTGAACACAAGCGCAAATACCCACCCACAGGCCATAGCGCTAAATGCGAAACTTACTGGCCCTTGAAATGTTGCCATTTAGGCTTGTGGATACGGAGGCCTTCCGCAGCCTGATGTCGACGGCCATCCCTCGGTACGCAGTCCCCAGCCCGCACTATTTTTTACGGTGTGCCGTGCCTGCCTTACACCAGCATGTGTCCCAGAACATCACCCGTGCCCTAACCAATGCACTTACTAGGAAGGTCCACCTCACCAAGGACACATGGACAAGTGCTTGTGGCCAGGGATGCTACTTTTCCCTGACTGCACACTGGGTGAATGTTGTGGAGGCCGGGAGTGAGTCGTACCCTGGGATGGCACAGTTGCTACCCACGCCCAGGATTTTGGGCCCTACGTCCATCAGGGTCTCTGTCAGCAGCTATGTTACTGGCTCCAACCCCTACTTCTCCTCCTCCACTTCCAACTCCAACAGCAGTCAGCCATCAGTCGCTAGCTGGAAGCAGCGTAGCACTGCTGTGGGTAAGCTTCAACAGGCCGTGCTGAAGCTGATTTGTTTAGGGGACAAACAGCACACCGCCGCAGAGCTGTGGCATAAGGGACCAGACCGAGCTGTGGCTCTCGCCACTGAACCTACAAACAGGCATGGTTGTGTCTGACAATGGCCGTAACTTGGTCGTGGCTTTGGAGCTTGGCAACCTGACACACATTCCATGCTTAGCCCACGTCTTAAACTTAGTGGTTCAGCGGTTTATCAAAACCTACCCCAATTTTCAGGAGCTACTAGTGAAGGTGTGCCGCTTGTGTGCACATTCCCGAAAGTCACCCACAGCTTCAGCCGGTCTGTCACCACTGCAGCAGTGCTTGCGGCTTCCAGCTCACCGACTGTTGTATGAGGTGAGCACTCGGTGGACCTCTACGTTCTACATGTTTGCCAGGCTTTGTGAGCAGCAGAGGGCAGTTGTGGAATACCAGCTGCCTCTCCAGTCAACTGCCACTATTCACAAGCGAGGAGTGGGCATTGATGTCAGACCTATGTAAGGTTTTAAAAATCTTTGATGAATCCACATAGATGGTTAGTGGCGATAACACTATTATCAGTGTAACCATCCCACTAACGATCGCTGCTCATAATTATGGAAGATGCTTTGAATGTGGCAGATGAGGTAATGGGGGAGGAGATGACACAGGGTGATAGCCAGACCTTCCCCAGTTCGTCCTCTCAGCGCGAATTGGGCCATGAAGAGGCGGAGGAGGAGCTGGAGACACTTGCCTCTGTTACAGAGGCTAGTACCCATGGAACTTTAATTCTGTTCAGCATGGATGGGGAGAAGAGGAGGAGGAGGAGGTTATGGAGAGTCATCCTAAAGTTGACATGGACGTCTTGCCCGTTGGTACTCTGGCACACATAGCTGACTTCATGTTAGGCTGTCTTTCCCGCGACCCTCGCGTTATACGCATTTTAGGTAACACAGATTACTGGGTGTTCACCCTTCTCGACCCCCGCTACAAAGAGAAATTCTCATCTCTTATTCCTGTGGTGGAGAGGACGAGTAATACCGTGCAATACCAGAAGGTACTTGTTGACAGATTGCTCCACAATTTTCCCTCTGACAATGCGGCCGCCAGAGTCCGTACTTAGGCAACCGAGGAAGGCAGACAAGGGGAACACACAGTAGTTCCAACAGAGGCAGGGCAACACTTTCCAAGGCATGGGACACTTTTATGACACCCGCCAGCAACCTCACCCTGAAGCGCGGCTTAGTACTACAAGGAGGGAAAAGTTTTGGAAGATGGTGAAGGAATACATTGCAGACCGTGTCAGCGTCCTAAATGATCCCTCAGTGCACTACAACTACTGGGTGTCCGAGCTGGACACGTGGCACGAACTTGAGCTCTACGCGTTGGAGGTGCTGGCCTGCTCTGCCACCATCGTATTGTCTGAGCGTGTATTATGTGCTGCTGGTGGCATTATAACAGATAAGTATATCCGCTTGTCCACTGACAATGTTGACAGGCTGACTCAGATAAAATTGACTTATCCACTCCACCAGATGAAAGCTGAGCTAATGAGGAACAAAAACACAATTTAAATGTATGCTTGATAATGTACTCAATCCACAAGATTCAGATGCACCCTTTTCACCGCAAAAAAAGGGTATATGTTTGAATCTTGTTTTCTCATCCGCCTCCTCCTCCGCCTCCTCTTGCATACAGAATATATATGCCCTCACTACAATGTTTTATGGGGTTCGCTCGGCTTCAGGCCCTTACCTCCGATGCTTTAGATGGTCTGCTCACATGTAGGCCATCACTGAAATGTTTTATGGGGTTCCCTCACCTTCAGTCCCTCACCTTCAATGCTTTATACGGTCTATGACCTATGAGAGACTACAAACAGACCCCACACCTATATATATCAGAAATAGTTAACAACGATTCTACAAACAGCGAAGGCTGAGGACTTAATATTGGAGGAAGAATTTGCGTTTATTCAATGTAGATACCCTACAGTAGCTACCTTCTACAGTTTACTTAAGGTCCATAAAGGGACGTCCCCTTTAAAAGGATGCCCCATTGTTTCAGGTATCAATAGATTCAATACTGGCCCCCTTTGTGAAAGCACTACCATCCTATGTAAGGGAGACGGGGGACCTGTTGGGGCGCCTCGAGGCTATCTTTTTGGATGAAGGGTCTCTCCTTGGGTCCATCGATGTGGCGGCCCGGTATTCCTCTATCCTGCATCATCTGGGATTAAGGGCAGTGGAGGAGTTCCTCAGTACCAGGGGTCGCCAGTTTAAGGCACATAACTGTTTTGTGCTGGACCTACTGGAATTTACGTTGACAAATAACTATTTTCTGTTTGGGGTCTTCTTCCACCAGCTCAGGGGCACGACGATGGGGTGTTTGCGTGCCCCATCATACACAAATTTGTTCCTGGGCTGGTGGGAGAAGAACATTGTTTTTGGGGATCCATCTTTCCCTCTCACTGAGAACATAGTCATGTGGGCAAGATACATTGACGATGTCTTTGTAATCTGGAGAGGGAATGAGGATGACTTCCATAAACTGCTGTTGACAATTAACCAAAATAATATAGGGTTACGGTTTACCTCTGAATTGAGAAGAGACACTCTCCCATTCCTCGATATTGAAATCAGTAGAGGGAAAAATGGTGAAATTCAAACAAAAACATATAGAAAGCCGACAGCCTCAAACTCCCTATTGAATTGGGAGAGCAGTCATCCCCAGTCACTAAAACAGGGAATTCCAATTGGTCAATATTTTAGAGTCAGGAGGAATTGTTCTTCCGTTCTTGATTTCAAACAACAATCAGATGATCTGGGAGAATGGTTTCTAGAAAGGGGTTATCCTGGCTCGGTTCTAAAAAGGGCCTATCAAAGGGCAATAATAATCGATAGGACAGAACTACACCCCCCCCAGTAATACAAGAAGGCGGTAATCCAACACGCCTTATTGCCACCTTTGATGGGGCAGCCAATGAGATTAAGGAGTTGATCTCCAGATACTGGGGAATCCTTCAGCTTGACCCGGACATTAGAGATATGATCCCAAGCAGACCACAGATTACCTATCAAAGAGGACGCAACCTCCTCGACCGACTTGTTCATAGCCATTTCCAAGATCAATCCAAAAAAAGGTACAAGTTGGCTTAGACCGGTATGGGGCTGCTATTGGTGTAGTGGGTGTGTAGCGTGTACGCATATCGCCCAGGGTCAGGAATTCGTAAGCAGTGTCACTAAGAAACAATACAGGATTAGACAATTTATCAACTGTCACTCCAAAGGTGTAATTTATAGAGCCACGTGTTGTGGCCTAGAATATGTAGGCAACACAGTCCGTGAATTCAGAAGGAGGATAGGTGAACACCTGGGGGATATGCGCCACAGGAAAGACACCCCACTAGCTAAACATGTGGAAAGCCACCATGATGGAGAATACCCCGCCATCAAATTTACGGGCATTGAATTGGTGGCAGTCCCACCAAGGGGTGGCGACTGGGAGAGGAAGATACTACAGCGTGAGACTTGGTGGCCTCGACGAACAATTTTTATATGTCTGTTACATCTAGATCAATATGGGGCCTGATCTAAGGACTAGTGTCACCTATATAGTTCTCTTTCAGGTCCGTCTTAGTAGAGAAATGGTAGTACCCGGATACTGGTGATGTATTGGGGTGTGACTATAACTACCACTTCAATATTCTCAAACTGGGGGTGTGACTATAATTGCTTTAATTGTCCAATAGTCCTAAACTCTGGATTTTATTACATTAATAACTCTGCCTAGGAGTGTAGTTCAGTTCATACTGATTATGTATACACGTGACAAGAAGGTGGTAGGTCCAGTAGGTCCAGCACAAAACAGTACCCCTGGTACTGAGGAACTCCTCCACTGCCCTTAATCCCAGATGATGCAGGATAGAGGAATACCGGGCCTCCACATCGATGGACCCAAGGAGAGACCCTTCGTGAAGGGATGAGTGAGCATCCCCACTTTTCTGTCCCCCTCCTTCTGTATTTCTACATGTCTGTATATTTGAACAGTGTGCATTACCTTAATTTTTTTCATTGATTTAATGCTCCTCTATCTTTTTCTCGTCTGCCTCATTCAATTTTCAGAATAGAAAAGCAGCCATTATATCTGTCGGTTTTAACCTTCATTAAGCTAATGATATGCATCTAGTTTTATATATATATATATATAAGCCCTGTAGGTGCCGTATCGCTAAATGAATAGACAGAGAAGGCACACATATTAGAAATGGGCACTGTGTGAAGGGTGGGAGTGAATTAACTCCCATAACTCCTCTCCCTTCACTCCCTTATTTGCCCCCAATTGCTGCTGACTTGTGGAGAGCGCAAGAGATTGGAAGCGCAAATCCTCGGTTGTGGTCATGTGATCGGCAGGGTCACCTGGTTTGAACACGTGATCTGGTGAAGCAGCGATCACATGACCAATATGGGAGGAGTCTGGTGTCCAGATTGCATGTTTAAAGCGCAATCAGTTTGCTGCCACACGCAGGAAGTCCCTGATCTACGTGTACACAGAAGCATGGACAGGAGGGATTGACATGTACCCGGCCTTTATTTTGAGTGGACTGAAGCCAGGACAATTGAGAGCTAAGTACATTGTTTGTCTGGGGGCTATCAGCTTATACACTGTAGCTGGTTGATTGATGTTTTGGCTTCCCCCCTTTGAGTTTGTACCTGGAAGATATTTGTGTACTTGTGATTTTGTCTGTTGATGCCATCTACAAGTATACTTTACCCAATAGACTGATATATGTTTTACCCAGGGAATATCACACCGGGCAGTAACTATTTGGAGTATTACTAACCCACGTGTCTGTACTGATCCTCTGAGGAGTTGGATTGTCCCAACGAAACGCGTCAGGATTGTTTTCTGGGAATGGTTTTCCTTGTTTGGCAATTGTGTGTTTACAAATGGTAACAGGGTCCCCCTCTAGCTGGACAATGCTGGACAGTCCCCATTGCGGCACAGGGACAGGTAGGGGCAGTGTAGGTAGCTTAGCCTTGCTATTTTGGGATTTGTTTGCCTCTTTTTACTAGTGTTGAGCACGAATATTTGAATAGCTAATTTTTATCGCGAATATCGGCACTTCGCTAATTCGTGAATATTTCGAATATAGCGCTATAAATTTGCTATTTCGAATATTCGTTGTTCTTTTTTTTTGTTAGTTATATTTTTTTCTTTCCCACTTCCCAAAAGTAGTTCTTACCTGTCCTGAGGATTCCTGGCTTCCTGGCTGCTCCAGTCAGTGCCCGTTGCCGCTTCTGCCGACTTCTGTGCTCATGGAGCGTCCCCATCACCATGGGAACGTCTCCATATACTAAAATGTACTGTCGGATTTGAGAATTACGTTGAAATCGCAATGCGATTACTCCAAGTTACATTAATCGCATTGCGATTTCAATTAGCACTTCTATAATACAGTTGTGTTCAAAATTATTCAATCCCCACTGAAATTGAGTGTTTTGGCCAGTTTGACATTGATTTTGAGCATTTCAGTCATCTTGTTTACAATTTAATCAAAGAGGCACTTGTAAGTCAGACAAATATAACATAACATTTAAAATGAAATAACCACAAATGTCTTTTCTGTGCTCACATCATTATCAGTTTTATTCAACCCCCAAGTGACATTCAATCTTAGTACTGCTTTTAAAGGTGAAGCATAGCTTGACACAAGTGTCTTGCAGCGATCTACGGGTATCTTCGCCCAATCTTCATGGGCAAAAGCCTCCAGTTCAGTCACATTCTTAGGCTTGCGCTCTGCAACTGCTTTCTTTAGGTCCCACCAGAGGTTCTCAATCGGATTTAAGTCTGGTGACTGCGATGGCCACTTCAAAATGTTCCAGCCTTTAATCTGCAGCCATGCTCTAGTGGACTTGGAGGTATGCTTGGGATCATTGTCCTGTTGAAAGGTCCAACGTCTCCCGAACCTCAGGTTTGTGACGGACTGCATCACATTTTCATCCAATATCTCCTGGTACGGAAGAGAATTCATGGTACCTTGCACACGCTGAAGCTTCCCTGTAGCTGTAGAAGCAAAACAGCCCCAAAGCATGATTGACCCCCCGCCATGCTTCAAAGTAGGCAAGGTGTTCTTTTCTTCATAGGCCTTGTTCTTCCTCCTCCAAACATAGCATTGATCCATGGGCCCAAACAGTTCTAATTTTGTTTCATCAGTCCACAGAACACTATCCCAAAACTTTTGTGGTTTGTCCTCATGACTTTTGGCATACTGCAGTCGACTTTTCTTCTTTGGAGACAGCAAGGGGGTGCGCCTGGGAGTTCTGGCATGGAGGCCTTCATTACGCAGTGTGCGCCTTATTGTCTGAGCTGAAACGTCAGTACCCGTATCTGACAAATCTTTTTTCAGTTCCTCAGCAGTCACACGGGGACTTTTCTCCACTTTGTGCTTCAGGTAGCGCACAGCAGTCGAAGTCAGCATCTTCTTTCTGCCGCGACCAGGTAGCGTTTCAACAGTGCCCTTTGCCTTGAATTTGCGAATGATGCTTCCTATGGTGTCTCTTGGTATGTTTAACATCTTTGCAATTTTCTTATAGCCATTGCCCTTCCTGTGAAGAGAAATCACCTCTTCTCTTGTCTTCCTGGACCATTCTCTTGACTTCACCATGTTTGTAAACACACCAGTAAATGTCTAGAAGGAGCTGAGTATCAGTCATTTTAAATCTGCCTAATTGGTGCTTATTATGCTTGATTGCTGCTCCTTGACATCCACAGGTGTTTTCAATACCTGATCGAACACTTGAATGAACCTCTGTTCTTAAGAGTGGTAGTCTTTAAGGGGTTGAATAATTGTGTCAATGAAGAAATCACAAAAAAACATTTAATACTGTATTACAAAAACAATTGATGTCATTTTAGTTGCATTTGGTTCTTTAAAAAGTCCTTGTAAGATTTAATTCTGAACACAATTACAAATGTACACTAAATTCCCTAAAACACTTTACAGCATTGGGGGTTGAATAATTTTGAACACAACACAACTGTATATTCCATATTCGTTAATTCTAGCAAGCTGACCCATTATAAACCCAGCTCTAAGTTGAAATCGCAATGCGATTAATATAACTTGAAGTAATCGCATTACGATTTCTACTTAGCACTGCTGCTATATTCCATATTCGTTAATTCTAGCCTAATATGTAAGATAGCAGTGCTAAGTTGTAATCGCAATGCGATTCATATAACTTGAATTAATCGCGATTTCAACAGACATGGTTTACTATGGTTGCTAAAATGAAGATGGAAAATACTTCATTATCTTCATTTGAGGAATATGATGAATACATTCGTCATATTCGCTAATTCTACCAAGCCAACCATAGTAAACCAGGTCTAAGTAGAAATAGTAGAAATCGCAATGCGATTAATTCAAGTTATATTGATCGCATTGCGATTTTAACGTAATTCTCAAATCCGACAGTACATTTTAGAATGGAGACGTTCTTGGCTTGGTAGAATTAGCGAATATGACGAATGTATTCGTCATATTCCTCAAAACGAAGATAATGAAGTATTCTCCATCGCCGTTTTAGCTACCTATTCGTCAACTTCGCTAATTCTAGCAATCAAATAGGAGGGTTGACTATAGAGACAGCTGTGTTTAATTCGCTATGCGATTATATAATTTTTTTTTTATAAATAGAATAATTATAATAATTATCAAGTAATATAATTATTCTATTAAAAAAAAGCAAAGTAATATAATCGCATAGCGAAATAAACACAGCTGTCTCTATAGTCAACCTTCCTATTTGATTGCTAGAATTAGCGAAGTTGACGAATAGGTTGCTAAAACGAACATGGAGAATACTTCGTTATCTTCGTTTTGAGGAATATGACGAAGACATTCGTCATATTCGTCATCTTCACTATAATTCTAGATATGAAACCAATAGGAAAGTAGCCTAAGTTAAAATCGCAATACGCGATTATTAAAATCGCATATTAATTGCGATAACTAGAATAATGACGAATATTCGATTTAGATGAATATGAAACGAATATTCTTTCGAATATTCGCGAATTTAGTCAAAATCGAATATGGCACCTGCCGCTCATCACTACTCTTTACTAGGGTAATTGTATTAGAGAGCCAGACAGTTGTAAGATACCCAGTGTTAGTTACCCCCTATCCCTGAGGCTATTGTTACCATTTTGGTGCTGCGATTATTTGGAATATACCACTAGGGAGTTTTACTTATTTAATATTAAAGGTTATGTTTTAAGGTAACCTTTTTCTATATTATTTGTTGCTGGTCTACTTTGGTATCTATTTACATCTGAGCATTAACCAGTGCTTTACTTGGTTGTGTTTTTTGTACGTTATCTGGAACCCAAACGAAAATTAAGATTAGAAATTGCTCATTCTTTCTTGGTATCCTCTGCTGACCGCCATTCCCTGCGCTAACTCTGCTATGTGACATTATCTGGAACCCAAACGAAAAATGAGATTAGAAATTGGTCATTCTTTCTTGGTAACCTGTGCTCACTAGGTCAATAAACTTCTTAGGTGATCAGATCAGCAGGCCCTTGCTCCGAATGTTTTGGAGAGTCACCAGCAGGCCATTAATGATAATTTTTCAAGGGTGTGTATGATGCCTTCCTTTATGTGTAATAAGGGGTGTATTGGAGTGCAGGTTCCTTGTCATTTTTGGCAGTCCTTTCACTTAGTGCATAGGCTTTGTGAGTGTAGCAGAGTACCTGAACAATTGTAGCACCATGTGAATGAGGCCCTCCTTTATGTGATATACAGGCTGTATCGGAGTGCTTCTTCCTTGTAATTTTTGGCAGCACTTGCACTGTATATACAATTGAATATACAGGAAAGAATGTTTCCTAACAATTTTTCCTCTAAAAAGTTTTTATTTTATTTTTTTTGGGGGGAGGGGGGTGTCAGGGCGGGGTTTTGAGCTTTTTTTTGTCAGTCTGTAAAAGTGGCGTACAACTCAGACAACATGGTTCCCAGCAGCGACATTGGAGTTCAAGATGCATCCAGACATGGTCCCCCTGCTGTTCCTGATCGATTTCAGAGGTGTTTCCATCACTTTCAGACCTTTTCCTACGATACAGGCACCCTCCCCAGGGGGTGCCTGGTTGTCTCCCATTGACTTCCTCATACTCGGGTGCTCGGCCGAGCGCACCAATATCACTATGTGCTCGGACCGAGTACCCGAACACTTTGGTGCTTGCTCATCACTACTATTAAGCAAGTAATTCACGATTACCGATATCGTAATTACTCTCAGTAGAGGAGAATTTACGAGAGAAGAAAGCGCAAAGCCTAAGTTTAGTGAGAGTTGATGACCCCTGGGAGATTACAGCTCCAACTCAATCCTCAGAGGCATCAACCTCAACCATAAAAGGCCTTTCTTGGTCTGGTTGGACAAACACTTGAGCATTAAAAAAACACCTCTTGAGTGTTTTAAAAGCCTCTATGGCCTCTGGCGACCAATTTACTAGATTCGTCCCCTTCTTGGTTAGGTGGGTGAGAGGCTTAGCAATAATCAAATTTTCTTTTATAAATTTTCAATAATAATTACAAAACCCCAGAAAACATAATGCTTTAAGAGAGGAGGGCCTCACCCATTCCAGAATAGCCTGCACTTTCCCCGTATCCATCCTAAAGGATTGGTGTGTGAGAATATATCCTAAAAATTACATTTCCTGTTCTCCAAAGATACACTTTTCACTCTTAGCAAATAGTTGGTTCTCTCAAAGAACCTCCAGTACATGTCTAGTGTGGCTAATGTGAGAGTACCAGTCAGGTGAATAAATCAGAATATCAACCTAATAAACAATCATGAATTTTCAAATAAATTGTCTAAAAATATCGTTGACAAAATTTTGGAAAACTGCTGGAGCATTACTTAGACCAAACGGCATCACCAAATATTCAAAATGACCCTCAGGGGAATTAAAGGCTGTTTTCCACTCATCCCCCTCCTTCATTCGAATAAGATTATAGGCCCCCCTGAGATCGAGTTTAGTGAACCAGTGAGCTCCAAGAATTTGGTTAAACAGGTCTGAAATCAAGGGCAAAGAGTACTGATTCTTAATGGTAATCTTATTTAATTCTCTATAATCAATACATGGCCTCAATCCACTGTCCTTTTTTGCAACAAAGAAACCCCCCGCCCCCATAGGAGACACCGAGGGTCTAATATGCCCTTTTTGTAAGCTTTCCTTCAAGTAATCTCTCAGACATTCCGACCGGACCGGACAAATTATAAATACGACCCCTTAGGGTACTTGGATCCCGGAACAAGGTCAATGGCACAGTCATAAGGTCTATGAGGGGGAAGGAAATCAGCTTTGGACATGGAAAAAACATCAGCAAAGTCACTGATGTATGTGGGAAGAAATTTGACTCCGCAGAGACTCCAGCGTGAATAACGGGTAGACAACAAGAATCACATTTCACCCCCCCATTTCTCTAATTCGCCCGTGGACCAGTTGATGCTTGGTGCGAAGGTTGATGCAGAACTATCTCCACAGGTAAATTTATTAGAGCCAAAAAAGAAGTACACTCCATATTACAGACCCACCCAGTCAAGGTTACTTCCATAGTACAATATTCTACTGTCCCGCCCACCAAAGGTGTGACTTCAATACCAATAATATGTATAGGGTTAGCAAGGAACAACATGGGCACACCAAGGGAAAGAGCAAAGTTATGGTCAATAAAATATGAGGCAGACCCAGAATCATATGCCTTCCCAGAACCCTTACTGGAGCCATAAGAAATTACCACCGGTAACAGCACTTTCTCTGTAACCACCTTGGGAAGTACCTTATCCTTCTGGGCATCAGGACGTGAAGATCTCCTGGAAGGAGGAACTTTAGGACATTGCCGTAACCAGTGATCTGATTCTCTGCAATAAAAGAAGTCATCCTTTTGACTTCTCAGATCCCTCCTGGTCATTCCAAGCTGCATGGGCTCTTCTGGATGATTCTCCACTTGGACTCTTGAGGGTGAGGGGTCAGGTGTGACCACCACCAGTGGAGATGTCAGTTGTTCTCTTTGTCTTTCCCTAATTCGTCGGTCCAGTCTAACAGCTAGTCATAGTCTGTTCTAAAGTGTCAGGGAGGGGGTAACTGACCAACATATCTTTCATCTCTTCTGAGAGCCCTAACTGGAACTGACATCTAAGTGCTGGATCATTCCAACCAGAGGAAATGCACGATTTCCGGAATTTGGTGCAATTCCTAAGTCTCCCTGACTGAGACCTTAATTGACTCTCAGCTACGGCCGACTTATCAGGTTCATATTAAAGCACACTTAAGGCCTGAAAAAATGCTTCAACATTAGTTAGACAAGGGGAATCCGTAGGGAGAAAGTAAGCCCATTCTTGTGGGTCTCCTTGCAACAAAGCTCTCTTTAAGGCCTCTTTCACACGGGCGTCATGTTTGACGCCCGGATAAGAGGCGGGTGCGTTGCGGGAATATGCGCGTTTTTCCCGCGCGGGTGCAAACGTTTGTAACGCGTTTTGCACGCGCGTGAGAAAAATCGCCATGTTTGGTACCCAACCCGAAGCCGGACTTCATCACTGAAGTCCGGTTTCGAGTCTTCTGGAGAATTGATTATTTTCCCTTATAACATGGTTATAAGGGGAAATAATAGCATTCTTAATAAAGAATGCATCGTAAGATGAAGTGGAAGGGGTTAAAAATAATAAAAGTTAACTTACCTTAGCCACTTGATCGCGTAGTTGCGATCTGTCCTCTCTTTCCCTGCATCAGCTAAGATCTAAAGGACCTGTGATGACGTCACATCACATGGTCCAATCACATGGTCCATCACCATGGTAAGATGGACCATGTGATTGGACCATGTGATGTGACGTCATCACAGGTCCTGTAGATCTTAATTGATGCTGGGAAAGAGAAGACCGATCGCTACTATGCGATCAAGTGGCTAAGGTAAGTTAACTTTTATTATTTTTAACCCCTTCCACTTCATCTTACTATGCATTCTTTATTAAGAATGCTATTATTTCCCCTTATAACCATGTTATAAGGGAAAATAATAGAGATCGGGTCCCGTTGCTAAGCAACCCTGCGGGAAAATCGCAACGCATCCGCACTTGCTTGCGGATGCTTGCGATTTTCCCGCAGCCCCATTCAATTCTATGGAGCCTGCGTTGCGTGAAAAACGCACAATATAGAGCATGCTGCGATTTTCACGCAATGCAGAAGTGATGCGTGAAAATCACCGCTCATGTGCACAGCCCCATAGAAATGAATGGGTCCGGATTCAGTGCGGGTGCAATGCGTCCTCCTCAAGCATTGCACCCGCGCGGAAAACTCGCCCGTGTGAAAGGGGCCTAAAAGTCAAAAAATGCCTCCTGTCCCCTGAAAAACGATCAGGCAGTTTGACATGAAGTTCAAGATTTTGAGTGGAGGAGGCCGCTACAGGTGGGGGCTGATGCAATTCCTGCTGCTGTAGCCTCTCTGCTAAATCCTGCAGCATTTGATCGAGACTATGTTTCTGATCCACAAGGACTCGCATAGGGTCAATGGATTTACCTAAGGCCTGTGATTCTGTCACGTTAGGTAGGGATTAGTGCAGCCCTGAACTCCACTCGCACTTCTATCCCTACCTACTTGCACGGTCCATCCTAACCGACGGTGTACAACTGGGCGGCAGTCCACCCTAGCTTAAATATGTGCAGGGGCCTAAGGAAGGAAGAAAACTACCGTAATCAGAATCAAGGGAGCCAAGGTCCAAGCCAGGAGGAACGCAGGGACACAGGAAAATACTAAATCCAAGTCAACACAAGCCGAGGTCAGGAACCAAGAGGTAACAACAGTACAAGAGAAATAACAATAACGAAGTCAGATACCTGCCAGGGTCAGAAGCCAAGAGGTCGTGTAAGTACCAGGGAAATCACAGAGACGAAGTCCAAAACAAGCCAAAGTCAAAAGCACAGTAGTCACGATATATACAATACGCTAATGTGGTAAGACCAATCACAGACAACCTGTGGGCAGCAGGCTGCCTATTAAATAGCCCCAACTGATGAGTCGCGTGACATGGCCAGCATCAAGTGACTCGCATCACACACCTCAATGCAGCTGACCGCCGATTCATCAATATCGTCGCTCAGCTCCGCTGCTGCTCGTTGTCTAGGTGATGGAGGACACCGGAAACGCTGAGGAGGCGTGCGCCGTCGGGTCCGCCCTGCCCTGCTATCACCATGGAGACGAGGATGCCGGCCGCGTCCTCTCTCCACACAAGCGGGATGCAGGCAGTGCTGCAAGTAGAGCGTGCGTCGCCTGCTCCCCTTTACAGGAGACACTAAAACATGATTTTTTTTTCCCTTCAAAAATGCTTTTATAGTGTAAAACCGAAATAAGTTTTAAGAAAAGTAGACATAAAAATATCACATGGCCTAACCCTTTAGATGAACACCATAAAAAAAAAAACTACCAAACTGTACCAAAAATGCAATTTTTTTGTCACTTTTTATCACAAAAAGTGTAATTGCAAGCGATCAAAAGACATACATACCCTAATATAGTACCAATCAAACCGTCATCTCATCCTGCAAAAAATTAGCCCCTACATAGGACAATCGCCCACACGATAAAAAAAATATGGCTTTCAGAAAACTGAGACACTAAAACATGATTTTTTTTCCTTCAAAAATGCTGTTATAGTGTAAAACTGAAATAAATTTTAAAAAGTTGACATATTAGGTATCTCCACATCCGTAATGACTTGTTCTATTATATGACTTATGCCCTAAGGTGAACACCATAAAAAAAAAACTGTGCTAAAAATGCAATTTTTTTGTCATCTTTTATCACAAAATGTGTAATACCAAGCGATCAAAAAGTCATGTGCAGCCCAAAATAGTACCAATCAAACCGTATCACAATCTCTTCCTACAAAAAATGAGCCCCTACATGATGATTTTTTTTTCAAAAATGCTTTTATTGTGTAAAACTGAAATACATTAAAAAGTAGAGAAATCAGAAGAACTCCGTAAAAAACAAAAAATAAAAACTGCCAAAACAGCCTTACCTCACAAAAGCGTAATATCGAGCAATCAAAAATCATATGTACCCCAAAATATTACCAACAAAACGGTCATCTCATCCTGTAGTTTACAAAATGTGGTCACTTTTTGGGAGTTTCTACTCTAGGGTGTGCATAAGTGCATCTTCAAATGTGACATGGCAACTTAAAATTATCCCAGTGAAATCTGCTCTCCAAAACCCATATGGCACTCCTTTCCCTCTGCATCCTGCCGTGTACCCATACAGTAGTTTACGACCACATATAGGTGTTTCTGTAAACTGCAGAATCAGGGTAATAAATATTGAGTTTTCTTTGGCTGCTAAACCTTGCTGTGTTACAGGGAAAAATAGAATAAAATAGAAAATCTGAAAAAAAGTTACATTTTAAAATTTTCCTTTATATTCTTGTGGAACACCTAAAGGGTTAACTAAGTTTGTAAAATCAGTTTTGAATAACTTGAAGGGTGTAGTTTCTACTACGTAAGCCCCAAAAAGTGACTTCATAACTGAAGTGGTCCTTAAAAAAGTGGGTTTTGGAAATTTTCTTAAAAATTTCAAGAATTGTTTCTAAAATTCTAAGCCTTCTAACATCATAAATAAAATAATATGACGTTTACAAAATGATGCCAACATGAAGTAGACATCTGAGAAATGTACAGTAACAACTATTTTATGAGGTATCATAATCTGCTTTAAAAGAAGAGACATTCAAATTTCAAAAATGTTGACTCATATTTACCATTAACATGAAGTACAATATGTCACGAGAGAACAATCTCAGAATCGCTTATATAAGTAAAAGCGTCAAAATGGGGTGGAATTGGGAAATAAAACGCAATTCTGCCACAGTTTTATGGGTTTTGCTTTTGCGGCATTCTCTGTCTGGAAAAACTGACCTGTTGCTTTCATTCTCCAGGTCAGTACAAATATATAATTTATCCCATATGGCAAACAGAAAAAAGAAGTCAAAACAGCCAATTTTTTGGTCTTCACTAGAGATGAGCGAATTTCATATTTTGAAATTCGTTCACGCTTCGTTTACAGGTAAAAGGTGAATTGCGTTATGAATTACGTTACCACGGACCATAACGCAGTTCTATGACCAAATGCATAACGGAATGCCTTTAGAGGTCTATGGGCTGCAAAACGGATTCGTTCCATTTCCGTTATGCAGGAGAGTCCTTTAGGGGTCAGAACATGGTGATGAAAAGAAAAAAAAATCATGTTTATTTTCAGTATTAAAACTAAAGAAAACTACACAAATGTGGTATTGTTGTAAATATATATATATATATATATATATATATATATATATATATATATATATTGTGGGGAGTCGCTCTGGTAGACAGCGGTGCGGGTGCAGTTTAGAGGCAAAACAAGGAGTCCAGATTGTGCATCAAACAGTGTTTTATTCACACTTGCACACCAGAAATGAAAACAGTCTCTTGGTGACAGTTCACACACAACAGAAATCATGTGGCAAAACCAAAAACAGGCCAACACAGGGTCCAGTCACCTTGGGTGGTTTAAGTGCGGGTTCACACCTAGCAGTCGGTTCAGCCGCAGGCGATTCCTCCTTCAGGTTGCAGGGAACACCACCTTGCTGAGCTCCGTCCTCCAGCACAGAGAACTCCTCAGCCCTCTTAGCAGGCTCCAGGATAATCACCTCAGACACAGCTGATGGCTGTGTTTTATACCCAGCCCAAAACTCTGACTGGACCGTGGGGAGCAGCCACCCACCCTACTCTTTAGCTGCTCCCAGTAAGAGCCGGATCGGCTTTGCAGCCATGCTATCTAACAGAGTCAAACAGCACTAGCTGCTGCAGACAAAAACCCGGCTCTCACCTCACCGAGGCCAGCAACCTCGGTGACACGTACCTGCCATCGCATATGACACCTTTCACCTTACCACATACCCCCCCCCTTTGTTCAACCCTGAGGGGGTGAACACACGTGAGGCAGTGGACGCGGGACAGGGCATCTGCGACTTTACCTGCCTGGTGGTGACCGGTCGGGGCCAGTTACGAATGGCCTCTACCTTAGTTACCTGAGGTTTGATGACTCCCCGCCCAATTACATATCCCAGATATTTTGTCTCCTCTAACCCTATGGAGCACTTCTTTGGGTTAGCGGTCAGTCCGGCTTTCCTCAGGGCATCCACTACCGCCTGCACCTTGGGTAAATGGCTTTCCCAGTCGGTGCTGTGGATGACTACATCATCTAAGTAGGCCGAGGCGTACCGACGATGTGGTCGCAGCACTATGTCCATTAACCTTTGGAAAGTGGCGGGGCGCCATGCAGGCCAAAGGGTAACACCTTGTAGTGATACAGGCCCTGCGGGGTAACAAATGCGGTTTTTCCTTAGCCGACTCGTTAAGGGTACCTGCCAGTACCCTTTAGTGAGGTCCAGCACAGAAAAATAACGGGCTTGTCCTAAACTTTCAACCAGCTCGCCTACTCGGGGCATGGGATACGCGTCAAACTTGGATACTTCATTTAACTTGCGAAAGTCGTTGCAGAACCGCAACGTCCCATCCGGCTTGGGTATTAGGACTATGGACTGGCCCACTCACTTTTCGACTCCTCAATGACCTCGAGCTTCAACATTAACTGTACTTCCTCCGCGATGGCCCGTCGCCGAGCCTCGGGTACCCGGTATGGTTTTAACCGGATCTTGGCCTGAGGCTCAGTGACGATGTCATGTTGGATGAGAGACGTGCGGCCAGGAGGTCCGAGAACACATCCGTGTTCCGACTGATGAACTCCTGACTTCCTGAACTTGTTTGGAAGACAGGCTGTCTGCAATTTTTACCGTGGTTACTGCTTCACAGGCCTCGAACTGTGGGGCTGGACCCTTTTCACCTAGTAGCCCTGGCCGGGGGCTGTGGTCGCCGGCTGTGTCCCTATCTTTCCACGGCTTAAGTAAATTCACGTGGTACACCTGCTCGGCTTGCGCCGCCCTGGCTGGTGTACTTTGTAATTTACTTCCCTACCTTCTCGATCACCTCATAGGGGCCCTGCCACCTAGCTAGGAACTTGCTGTCAAGGGTGGGTACCAGAACCAAAACCCGATCTCCCGGATGGAAGCCCCGCACCCGAGCCTGACGATTATACACCCTACTCTGGGCTTGTTGCGCTGCCTCCATATGCTCCCGGACCAGCGGCAACACCCTTTCTATCCGTTCCTGCATCTGGGTGACATACTCAATGACACTTTTGTGGGGGACAGGCTGTTGTTCCCATGCTTCCTTGGCGATATCCAACAGGCCCCGAGGGTGTCTGCCATAAAGCAGTTCGAAGGGCGAGAACCCAGTAGAGGCCTGGGGTACCTCTCGCACTGCGAACATGAGATAGGGCAGAAGCAGGTCCCAGTCCTTCCCATCTCTAGACACCACCCTTTTTAACATATTTTTTAGAGTTTGGTTAAACCTCTCAACAAGACCGTCTGTTTGCGGATGGTAAACGGACGTCCGTAACTGCTTTATACGCAACAATTTACACAGTTCCTTCATTACTTTGGACATAAAAGGGGTCCCTTGGTCTGTCAGAACCTCTTTGGCAGGCCCACACGGGAAAACATCTCCATTAACTCTTTGGCAATGAGCCTAGCTGAGGTATGTCGCAGAGGCACCGCCTCCGGATACCGAGTGGCATAGTCGAGAACTACCAGAATGTGTTGGTGGCCCCTGGCAGACTTTGGTACAGGCCCAATTAAATCCATAGCGATTCGCTCAAACGGTACTTCAATAATTGGCAGAGGTACCAGAGGACTACGGAAATGAGGCTGGGGGCTAGTTATCTGACAGGTTGGACAGGACTTACAATAATTTTCTACCTCCTTGAACACACTGGGCCAATAAAACCGCTGCAGTATGCGGTCCTGGGTTTTCTGCCACCCCAGGTGTCCCCAAGAACATGTTGGTGGGCAAGCTCCATGACAAGCTTGCGATACGCTGTGGGCACCACCAACTGTTCAACAGGTTCACCTCGGACTTGGTTCACACGATACAACATATCCTGTAGAACAATAAATCGTGGGAACATTAATTCAACCCCTGGTTTCTGGGGTTTACCATCAATTTACAGCACATTCTCCCAGGCCCTGGTTAGGGTTTGGTCCCGGTGTTGTGCGGTCCCAAAATTTTCCCCGGAGACATTGAGGTCTGCCAACTCAGGTCCCGGTGGCAAGTCCTCCGTGTCTCCCACCATTACACTCAATGGGGTTGTCTCCCCCTCTACCGCTGGAGCATTGGTCACCCCTACCGCCGGCCCTTCAGACTCGGGCTCCCAGCGTTCTGGCCTTCCAGCGGTATCAGGCCACTCTACTAGGGTCACCCCTGTCTCGGGTCCCTCAGATACCTTTATTGCCGGCCACAGCGCCGGAAAACCGGGGAAGTCCCTCCCAAGTATTAGTTCATGTGGGAGTTTAGTAGCGACAGCCACCTCGTGGGTCCACCTACCAGCCGCTGTGGACAAAGTCACTAGTGCAGTGGGGTAGTCTTTCAGGTCTCCGTGGATGCACAGGACCCCGACTTTACGGCCAGTATACTCCACAGGCCGCACAAGGGCAGCCCTTACCAGGGAGACTAAACTCCCGGAGTCCAGCAGAGCCACCGCCAGCGAATCTCCCACCTCTACCTGACACAGGTGGTTATGGTCTTGCACCTCACGGGTGCCAGTTGCGCACAGCTTCCGTGCATACAAGGAGTGGCGACCCCGTAGTTCACCTCCATCGGCTCATCCCGATGCGGACAGTCGGCCCTGATGTGGCCTGGCTCCTGACACCTCCAGCATACCACGGGAGGCGGACTCGCAGGGGGTACATTCCGTGCAGGCCGCTCTGTCGCCGGACGTCGGAACTGGGGCAGAGGCCTCCGGGTTTGACTGACCCTTCCCAGCAAGACTCCCCTGCAGGTTTCTGGTGGCCTCGCATCGCTCCACCAGGTCGACCATCTCCAGGGCATTGGTGGGCGATACCTGGCCGATCCAGTGCTGAGAGGGTAAGGCAAAGCCCTCCAGAAGACATCGGCTAACAGACGGTCGAGCATAGCAGTGGGAGTCAGTATGTCTGGCTGCAGCCATTTTTGCAACCGTTGTAGCAAGTCATAGTATTGTGGCCTGGCGGGTTCAGCCGGGTTAAACTCCCACTGATGCACCCGCTGGGCCCGGACCAAAACATTCACCCCCAGTCTTGCCAGGATCTCACCTTTCACAGTCGGGTAGTCAGCTGCTTGGTCACCTGGGAGGTCAAAAACACTTGCTGGGGTCCAGACGCCAGGAACGGAGCGACGACCTCTGCCCACTGTTCTCGGGGTAATTTCTCCTCACGGCCACCTTCTCGAACACCGCCAGATAGGTCTCAACATCATCCGAGGGGGTCATCTTAGGGATCGCGGCACGGACAGCTTTCCGGGCATCGTGGACGCGGTGGGACGCTCCTGCCGCTGCAACGCCATCACGTGCTGTAGCAGTAGCTGGTTGGTCTCCCGCTGCTGCACGTTAGCCTCTATGAGGGCTTTCACAGCCGCCTCCATTTTGTCGGGGATCACAGGCTGCAACTTTGCCGGCTTAATATAGGACATTCACTTTTGCTCAGCAAAAACAAAGTTCGGCGTTCACGCCAGCCTCACTGCGCATGCCCGCATCCGACACCAAATGTGGGGAGTCGCTCTGGTAGACAGCGGTGCGGGTGCAGTTTAGAGGCAAAACAAGGAGTCCAGATTGTGCATCAAACAGTGTTTTATTCACACTTGCACACCAGAAATGAAAACAGTCTCTTGGTGACAGTTCACACACAACAGAAATCATGTGGCAAAACCAAAAACAGGCCAACACAGGGTCCAGTCACCTTGGGTGGTTTAAGTGCGGGTTCACACCTAGCAGTAGGTTCAGCCGCAGGCGATTCCTCCTTCAGGTTGGAATGAAACACCACCTTGCTGAGCTCCGTCCTCCAGCACAGAGAACTCCTCAGCCCTGTTAGCAGGCTCCAGGATAATCACAGCCTCAGACACAGCTGATGGCTGTGTTTTATACCCAGCCCAAAACTCGGACTGGACCGTGGGGAGCAGCCACCCACCCTACTCTTTAGCTGCTCCCAGTAAGAGCCGGCCCGGATCGGCTTTGCAGCCATGCTATCTAACAGAGTCAAACAGCACTAGCTGCTGCAGACAAAAACCCGGCTCTCACCTCACCGAGGCCAGCAACCTCGGTGACACGTACCTGCCATCGCATATGACACCTTGCACCTTACCACAATATATATATATATTTATATCTTGTTTTCACACCCTGTGATACCCATGTTGTTTTTTTTATTGTTTATCTATTTTTTATTTTTTTTACACATGAACTTGAACAAGCAGTCATTAGATTGCTTCTCTCATAGACCCCAATGCATTAACATTGTGTAAACATGTTTATGAGAATTATGCTATGTTCCTAAGGAGCCCTACCACAGGGTCTTCATAGCAACCTCTGTGCAGCAGCCTCAAATCTTTCAGGAGGACTGAGGCTGCCACACACAACATCCGACTCCTCCAGTCTCTGCTAGGGGGATCCATTGCAGACCCAGGATCGCGCTCCCAGATGCTGTGGATAAATGTGACCATGGCATTTGAGGGGTTAAATATATGTGATCAATTGTTATAGTCAATGGCATACATGAGCCCCCAGGTGTCTGCTGTTTAACTTGGGTGTATGTTAATATTTTTCAACCATTTTGCTTTTTTCCCCTTTAAAGGCATTGCAATATGGAGTTTCGTTTGCAACACACTCTGATGTTCATGTCTCTTCTTTTGGTTATGCACATGTGCTACATGGATGATTCATTGGGTTTGAGGTAAGATAATATTCCTATAAAATTTTACATGTCAAGGAATATTAACTGTATATGTATAACTTATTGCTTGTGACTGACTTCTTTTGAGAGTAGTTATTACCGTGCATTGCATATTTGCATGCAATGGACCTTGCATGAAGTACTTCATTGAGTTCCTGATGGCATGTTCACATGGCAGATTTTCCACACTGATTTTGAAACATATAGTGTTGAAATCTGGTGGAAACCTATGAATATTCTGTTGTATCTCAATAGAATCCACACTGCTATTCATACGCCTGCGGATTTTATCTACACAGACTTAAAGGGAATTTGACCCTTAGAATGCTTGGTCAGTTGACTCAGCTGTTTTGCCAAAATCTTGTACTAAACAGCTCCAATGCATAATGAGGAGTCCCCATATTTATAAGCTCCTGGCTTTCCCTGCCTACCTGCTGCTGATTAGTGTTGGGCGCAAATTTTTATTGTGAATATAGTGACTTCGAGAATTCGCGAATATTTAGAATATAGTGCTATATATTTGTATTTTTGAATATTCTAGATTTTTTTTTTCATCTAAACCATGACCCTGCCTTGCTTCTTGCTTGTGGGCCAATGAGAGGGCTGCAATGTCTTTGTCTGAGCTTAGCAACATCCCTAGAAACCAATTGGAAAGTTGCCTACCCTTTTACTATATAAGAACCTCCCCAGCAGCCATTTTATGCAGTTTATTACAGTTCTGAGAGAGACAGCAGTGTCATTGCTGTGCTCTGTGCTTTCCTGTGTCACATTACATTATATATATATATATATATATATATATATATATATATTACAGATAGTGGGTGATAGTCAGTGTAGGTTAGATTGTGATATAGTGTAGCTGATTGGTTTCAGTGCAGGGTGTTAGGTAGTGCGATAGGTTCTGCTGTCCATATATAAATGCTACATACATAGTGCTGTATGTATGCTACATACATACATACATAGTGCTGTGATGTCACGAGTTCACAACAATACTTAATGCACCAATCACTTATATGTAGTCAGACCTGCTAAAATGTGAAATTGCACTTTTTGCGCCAAAATATTCGCATCATTAGTGCCGATTTGCGCAATCGCGAATATATTGGAGCACTTGATCTGCATATAAAGCTATTGTAATGTTCTGCCGTGCCAACCATTTTCTCCAGTCTCAGGAAACTTCTAGCAGCTTGAAAATGTAGCAAAAGTGACCCACGCCTGTATTGCACGCGCATTCCTCAAATATTGTACTGCCGATTTTCACAAGCAAGAAAATAATCGAGAATTCTCAAATTTGCGAATTTATGACGAATATTCGCCCAAATATTAGTGAAATATCGCAAATTCGAATATTGCCTCTGCTGCTCATCACTACTGCTGATTCATATGGGGGGGAACTGTCAGAGGCACGTGGGTGGGGAGAACCATGAGCTCATGAATATGGGGACTCACTGGCATGTGCTGGGGCTGTTAGGATATGATTGACAGTTATAGTTAGGCCACACGTCCATAGTCGGGACTGAAGTAGGAGTCTTCTTGAAGCCTCTGCGTGTTACACACAGGCGTCTTCTGCAGACTGAAGACAGAATGCAGATTTTCCTTAAAAATGCTGTTGAAGCTTTGCTTAGAAGACTCCTGTTTTAGTATATTAGAAATATGTTACACTTTAAGTAAGCACATGTGCCTTTTTGACTTGGTTTCCACTCACTCCTGACATTCTATTTAAGGTGCATTTAGATTCTTTCAGCTTTTTGTTTACTCTCGTCAAAGATGGACCCACCAATACATTTTTGTGCTTCACTAGGTGCTGGAAAAGGGAAATAAGGATCAAGTTGTCTAAAAATAGTGCCTCTATCAGTGTTATCTGGGAATTTTTTAGTTCTTAGCTATGAAAGACATCATGTCAAATGCTAGAATATCTTCTTATGCACTGGTCCAATTGTTGGATGCAGTTGTGACAATTTGGTCAGCATTTGCAGTGTTTATTAGTGTTGGGCGAGCATGCTCGGCCGAATACCAGTTCGGAACGAGCATCACGATGCTTGCAGGGCCGGTGCAAGGATTTTTGCCGCCCTAGGCAAAAGAAAAGTTTGCCCCCCCCCCCATGTGACATCACAGTGTCCCACCCATATGATCTGCCAAATTAAAGGGGTTCTGCAGTTTATTTAAACTGATTGACAGGGGTCCGATACCCGGGACCCCTGCCAATCAGCTGTTTAAGAAGGCAGCGGCGCTGGCAGTAGCGCCTCCGCCTGCTTGCAGTGACGTCACGATTAGTATCATTGGCCTGGGCGCGGCTAAGCTTCATTCAAGTGAACAGAGCTTAACCCCGCCAAGGCCAGTGATACTAGTCGTGACGTCACTGCACCTGCAGTAAACAGCGAGAAGGCCGAGGCGCTACTGCCAGTGTCGGACCCCGCCGATCAGTTTAAATAAACTGCAGAACCCCTTTAACTAACGCCAGTTTTCTCTCCGCCCCCCCCCCCCCCCCATGTAATTCTCTTTCCTCCTCTTGTCATTCTCTCTCCTTTTCTTGTCATTCTCTTTCCCCCCTTTTCATTCTCCCCCCCCCTTGTCATCCTCTTTCTCAACCCCCCCTCCCTTTGTCATCCTCTTTTTCAATCTCCCCCCCCCCCTTCTTGGCATCCTCTTTCTCAATCTTCCCCCCCACCCCTCTTGTCATCCTCTTTCTCAATCCCCCCCCCCCTTGTCATCCTCTTTCTCAATCCCCCCTTATCATCCTCTTTCTCAATCCCCCCCTAGCTCCAGTGTAGCGTGGCCGAGCGCTGTATGGTCCACGGGTACAGGTTCCTGTACCCGGGTGGACTGATATGAAGCGCACACTGCGTGCGCACTTCATGTCAGTCCGGCCGGGTACAGGAGACAGATGCTCCCTGTACCCGTGGACCATACAGGGCTCGGCCACGCTACAATGAGGGAGTGACAGTCCCTCTCTTCATGCTGTGCCCGGCCGGTGCGCCCTCATGGACGCGCCAGCCCGGACAGTGCTGCAGCCACCTGAGGCTCTCTATAGAGCACTCGAGCAGCTGCAGCATGAGGGGGGGCGGCGCTCCTAGCAGCGCCCCTTTCCTTCGGCCGAACACAGCATGTGCTTGTGCAAGATGCTTGAGTCTCCTCCCCACAAGTACGCAGCCAATTAACGTGCAGGTAAGTACTGCCACTAACTGTAATGCCGTAGCCATGTTGGTTACTGGCATTACAGTGATTGGCTGGCCGGAACGCGTCATCGGGTGCTATATACTGTAGCACCCGATGACACGTGTTCGGCTCAGTCTTAGTCAGGCAGAGTTATGCTGAAGAAGGGACAGATAGTGTAGGGAGTTAAATAGTAATATTTTAGGGAAAAAACTTCTTAGAGACCCAAAAGTTCTTTTCAGGACTATTGTAGTATCTGGCAGCAATATAATTATTAGCGCAACCTGCGCTAACTTGCGTGGAATTTTTAGAGAGACCGAGAGACCCAAAAGTCCTGTTAAGGACTAGTGTATCTGGCTGCAAAATATATTATTAGCGCAACCTGCGCTAAATTGCGTGCAATTGTTAGTGCCGCTTATTTTACATTTGCAGCCTAAATATCTGGGACTAGTGATGGACGAACATTGGCCGAAACGTTTTGCGATCAAATGTTCGCGAACCGCACATTCGCGGTGGTTCCATTCACGTTAATGGCAGGCGAACCTAAAAAATCTTCAGGTCGTATTTGCAGCCACCAAATACTTACTAGAAGTGCACAAATAGTCCCAAAACATAGACCGTGATATACCACAGGGGGATCAATAGCAAAAATTCCCACAATTTTTTTTAATCAGGGGCCATTTTTATGCGTCTTAAAGGAAAACTCTCAAAAATGTTTATATTAGCCCACAGGAGTACTGGCCCCAAAAATTAGGCATTCACCTGACAGAAAAGAACAAGTGATTATGTGGCTGGTGGTATATTAAACGGTCAGTGGATAACAATTTTACTGTAGGCCAGTGGCGTACAGGCCCCAAACATTAGGTATTCACCGGACAGAAAAGAACAAGCGATTATGTGGCTTGAGGTATATTAGACGGTAAGTGGATAACAATTTTACTGTAGGCTAGTGGAGTTGTCAGAACTTTTAAGGATAAAAAGAGTCCATTATATAAGGCCTATAACGAAGTCTGAACAGGAACATTAAGAGAAGCCATTTTTTGTCTGATCTTGTCTTATTCAGAAGGGCAGGGGAGTTCAGTATCCTTGGACTTAAAATCTGTAACTGAAAAGTTAGCAGTCTGTGCAAAAATATTTACACAGTCTGGTCCTGGAAGAAGAAGGTTTAGACAGATTCAATAAAATAAATTTACTCAGATAAGACACCTAGAAATGTGCTGAGTTAGTATATGCAAGGAAATGAAAAATATTGAGTGGATTTTGAGTTTATATCATTAATTTTAAATGTGTGCTTTATATATGTAAGAGTATGGTCATTATAAATATATTAATTTTTTAAGGTTAGAATTGAAGTAGAAATTCATATGTAGCTTTAGAATGCATGACAGAAACTAATACAGGTTAATGATCTTTGCTTGAGGATTTCTTGAATGGCGAAATGTGGACCAAGGTGTTAAAAGGCAAATACTGAGTTTTCCCCAGAATAATTACCTGGGTGCTGTAAGGTGTACCTTGAATTAATTAGGTCTGGTCAGAGATTAAGAGAAAGACTAGATATTTGTCCAGATACAAAATACATTGTCTCTTTAAGGTTTCATCAATGTCTGTCTAAAATCCTAGTTAATGAATATCCCTATTTCAAATTAAAGACGAAAAAGGAAAAATAGCTTTAATTGCAAAACCTTTTCACATGGATCTATAGTGCCATCTAATAGTAGGGGGGAATCAAGACATATGTTGAGAGATTGATGGGAGAAATCCTATTAGTGACATCACTAGTAAATGATCAAACCTGGCCAAGACCCTTCCTGAATGAGATAAAAAGATGGTTTGGGCTGACCGAGGGGCCGATCTTCTTGAATGAACATCCTGAAACATCTTGACACATCTGATCCACCTCTTGATTCATCTGATACATCTGTTTGACCACTATACAGCCATTGAAGGCAGCCATCTTATAACCTTTGAAACTGATTTCTGCTAACCGATATTCTGGTATAGTACAACCTTACCTATATTTCGTAGGATAATTAATTAATAATATCTCTCTCTCTATAAATATATATATATATATATATATATATATATATATATATATATAAACAAAAAAAAGAGCAGGCAGCACTCCGGACTTGTGTAAAAGATGTGGGATTATTGACACCAAAACAACTGCAACGTTTCAGCTCGCCTCAATGGAGCCTTTGTCAAGCAAAGTGTAGTGCTCAAGTGAACATTATATAGTGGAGACTCATAGTTAATTACTTAACAATCAATCAGTATTCAGACTGATAAAATAGTAAAAATGCAGTGTACAAAAATAGTTTTAACATGATCATGTGATATATTCAATTACAATACATTATCGGTACAAAAATCAAATTCATTATATAAAAAAATAAGCTTTCTGAAGCACAAAATTGATGCAAGTGTGTAAGTGATTAAGTATAATAAAATAAAATGAGGACATACGCTAGTCACGGAAGCTTCCATGGATCACGGGCTTGGCGTGGTACCTAATGCGTCTGCGCCCGGTCAAACATCGCGAGAGTATGACGCTGCCCTCTCACTAGCGCGCAGGATACTCCTCTCACCCATCACAAAGATGGAGTCCCTTGTCTCTATAACACACTGTGCATGACCAAATGGGACCGCAATACAACTAATCTTAATCATTAACATAGTAGACTATGGGCATAACATACTATCAAAATAAAAGGGAGACATGAGTATTCAGGTACCGATATGTGAAAATGGGTGACAACCGCAAACCACGTCAATGTTTTACGTGCCCTCCCCAAAAGTAAGTAGGGGTCAGATCAGCTCCATGCCTATTCACCCCTACCTATACAGGTTGGTACCTGTCCCATGAGTTCCTTGAGACATCCTTTTATGCATACACTCCATAGGATCTGGGTTCGGTGCATGTTGTACCATACCCCTCATCCGAATCCATAGCAACGGAGGAGGGTGTAGGTGTCACCCAATCCACTCCTACCATGTGCACTTCTTGGGGTAACCCCTAGCCCGAAATTTCAAACTCATCTCCTCTAGCCTCCGGTCACAAAGGTCATTGTCCTGCACGATCCTTTTTACTCGCAGTAGTTGGCTATAGGGGAGTGATTTTAACATTGGTTTCGGGTGGCAACTGTCGAACTTTAGAAGTGTGTTTTTGTCCATCGTTTTGACATAAATGTCAGTACTTAGCCTCCTGTCAGTTCTCCTAACCATGACATCTAGGAATTGGATCTCACATTCAGATGCTACAACCGTGAACTTAACATCAGGGTCCAGCTCATTGAGATAATCCCTAAATTCTACTACGTCAAATGAAGCAAGTATAGCATGTTCTGGGAGTTGGATCTGTTCCACAATATTCAAAAAATGTGCAGAATCACTGATATAGGATTTTGCTGATTTCACAAACGGTGACAGTATCTTGTCCAAAAAGATGGCAATCTGTGAGAAAAGAGAACCAACTCCGGATGCCCAGGAGGGGATGTGAGGCATTTGTGAATTTTTGGCAATATATAGATCACCGGAGTTCTCGGGCGATCCACATATAGAAATGCATGTAATTTCTCAATGATTCCTTGTTCCCTAGCCGCATCAAGTATCATTCTGATACGTCTAAGAAATTCAAACTTGGGATCATTAGAGAGTTTACAATATACCCCCTGATCACTAAGTTGTCTAAGGATTTCCTTAACATAATCAGAGGTATTCATGACCACCACCGCCCCACCTTTGTCCGCCTGCTTGATGGTCAATTCAGGATTTTGGGCTAATTCTTTAAGGGCCATTGCTTCATGTTTAGACAGGTTATTTTTAATATGAAGACTCTGCATATCTGCAGATCTCAAACAGGCTAGATCCGATCTCACAGCATTCATGAAGATGACCAAAGCCACATGATTAATCTGGGGTACAAAGTCACTTTTCACAAACAATTGTACATCATCCAATTTAAATCAGACCTAGTATCCACTATAGCTGGGGCCGTGGTTCGGTTTGCATCAAACCACAGTTTCAGCTTGATATAGATATAGATATATATATATATATATATATATATATATATATATATATATATATATATATTCAATTAATCATACTTTGTGTAGTGTATCTGTTTCGGAATAAGATTGGAGTGTAACTGCAGTATCATTCTAAACTTTAATCCGAATCAGACATATACTGGTGAAAATACGGTATCATCTCCAAGGGACTGAATTAAGTTCTAGGCCCTGTATGGGTGATTATGTACAGTCGTGGCCAAAAGTTTTGAGAATTACATAAATATTGGAAATTGGAAAAGTTGCTGCTTAAGTTTTTATAATAGCAATTTGCATATACTCCAGAATATTATGAAGAGTGATAAGATGAATTGCATAGTCCTTCTTTGCCATGAAAATTAACTTAATCCCAAAAAAAACTTTCCACTGCATTTCATTGATGTCATTAAAGGACCTGATCATTTCAGTAATCGTCTTGTTAACTCAGGTGAGAATGTTGTCGAGCACAAGGCTGGGGATCATTATGTCAGGCTGATTGGGTTAAAATGGCAGACTTGACATGTTAAAAGGAGGGTGATGCTTGAAATCATTGTTCTTCCATTGTTAACCATGGAGACCTGCAAAGAAATGTGTGCAGCCATCATTGAGTTGCATAAAAATGGCTTCACAGGCAAGGATATTGTGGCTACCAAGATTGCAACTCAATCAACAATTTTTAGGATCATCAAGAACTTCAAGGAAAGTTCCAGGATCGTCTCCTAAAGAGGATTCAGCTGCGGGATCGGAGTGCCACCAGTGCAGAGCTTGCTCAGGAATGACAGCAGGCAGGTGTGAGCGCATCTGCACGCACAGGGAGGTGAAGAGTTTTGGAAGATGGCCTGGTGTCAGGAAGGGCAGCAAAGAAGCCACTTCTCTCCAAAAAAAAACATCAGGGACAGATTGATCTTCCGCAGAAAGTATGCTGAATGGACTGCTGAGGACTGGGGCAAAGTCATATTCTCAGATGAAACCTTTTCCGATTGTTTGGGGCATCTGGAAAAAGGCTTGTCTGGAGAAGAAAAGGTGAGCGCTACCATCAGTCCTGTGTCATGCCAACAGTAAAGCATTCTGAGACCATTCATGTGTGGGGTTGCTTCTCATCCAAGGCAGTGGGCTCACTCACAATTTTGCCGAAAAACACAGCCATGAATAAAGAATGGTACCAAAACACCCTCCAACAGCAACTTCTTCCAACAATCCAACAACAGTTTGGTGAAGAATAATGCATTTTCCAGCACGATGGAGCCCCGTGCCATAAGGCAAAAGTGATAACTAAGTGGCTCGGGGACCAAAACGTTGACATTTTGGGTCCATGGCCTGGAAATTCCCCAGATCTTAATCCCATTGAGAACTTGTGGTCAATCCTCAAGAGGCGGGTGGACAAACTAAAAACCCACTAATTCTGACAAACTCCAAGAAGTGATTATGAAAGAATGGGTTGCTATCAGTCAGTTGATTGACAGCATGCCCAGTCAAATTGCAGAGGTCCTGAAAAAGAAGGGCTAACACTGCAAATACTGACTCTTAGCATAAATGTCGTGTAATTTTCTATAAAAGCCTTTGAAGCGTATGAAGTGCGTGTAATTATATTTCACTACATCACAGAAACAACTGAAACAAAGATCTAAAAGCAGTTTAGCAGCAAACTTTGTGAAAACTAATATTTGTGTCATTCTCAAAACTTTTGGCCACGACTGTATATGTGTATGTGTATATATGTATATATATATATATATATATATATATATATATATATATATATATATATATCTGTATAGATAAAAAAGGAAATCTGAAATAGACCCGATTTAGGTTTAATCGGACATTTGTCGGCTGAGAAAAAAAATCAGGAATCAAATGAATTAAAAATATATCAGACGGTATTAGTGTTATAAGTAGAGTTGAGCAAACACCTGGATTTTCGGGTTCGAGAAGTCAATGGGGACCCGAACTTTTGAGCACTAAAAAGGCTGTAAAAAAGCCCAGGAAAGGGCTAGAGGGGTGCAAAAGGCAGCAAAATGTAGGTAAATCCCCTCCAAACAAATGTGGACAGGGAAATAACTTAAAATAACATAAAATAGAGAAAAATAATAAACATTCTAAACTTGAGCCCAAGTGAGTGACAGTGGCACCTGTCACCCAGCAAACAGAACATGTGGCAGCAAGGCCACCACATCTGTCATCGTCACCAAGCATCTCCACCAAATCTTATGGAAGTGTTCAGCTATCAGCTGTCCATCTCCCAAACACTGGAAAGAAAAAGAAATAGAAAGAGGAAGTACCCCCCTACCCATGGCTCTGAATGCCTTATTTCAAACTTCCTGGTCCTTTGAAATGCTGTCATTCTGTCTGGTGGACAGTTTTAAAAACCTTATGGCGGTGGCTGTCCCACAGTACGTGTATCCCAGCCACCGCTGCGTTTGCCTGCGACTGAGCCATCCCTTCCCTGCACAACCAAGTGGCAGACAAAATCAGGTGTGCACTGCGCAACGCTATCTATGGCAACGGCCACATAACCAACAACACAGTGGGTAAATGTAGCGGCTGGCCCAGAGGCGGATAGCATTTTTGCGAAAGTCCTTCCGCCCCCGAGGATTGCTGGGCATTTCTCTTTGTATCCTGTTACTTCTTCCTCCTCGGCTTCCTCCTCTCTACCTCCTCCTCATCCACTCAGCGTAACACCTTCACCACCCACAGCAGCACAGCCAGGGGAAATTACAGCAGTCTGTTTTAAAACTTGTGTGTTTGTGGGAAAAACCCCACAACGCGCAGGAGCTGTGGACTGGGATGGAACAACAGACGGATGATTGGTTGGTGCCATAGAGCCTTCAGCCCGGCCTGGTGTTGTGCGCTAAAGGGGCAAAATGTAATAGCAGGTCTGGGCCTAGCCGGTTTGACATCCCCTGCCTGCCACATGTGCTGAATTTGGGGTGCAGAAATTCCTAAACACCAGACAGTGAAAATCAATTCAGTTAATCGAACACACACAACACCCCCCCCCCTTTCACTCAAACCATTAAACTATTTACATATTTACTTAAAAACATATTAAAATAACTATAATGCAGCCAAACTAAACATACAAACAAACAAAACTATATACACGCCTTATCCTTAACTTAAGGCCAGCCAATTACAAGTGGCTCGGAGGGTGGGTTCCTGCACCAACATAGGCCATGGCCTGGAACACAATTGTCCAGCCAGGGCACAGTTCTGGAGGATGAGGAGGAGTAGGAGGAACCGTCTTCTCAGCATGGTGGCACCCAAGCCAGCTCACGGGCAGCTGTGTCACCATCAGCACCTCAGAAGGCTGAGTTGGCATTGGCGAAATGTGGGAAAGCTTTGTCATCACGCCACAACAACCTGCACTACCAGCAGATCTAGAACGTGTTAGCAGGAGGCAGCATTTTAGCAACATGGTGGAAGAGTACATGTACTGACTGATGGGTTTGCCCAGGGGCGTAGCTACAGGGAAGCATGGGAAGCTACTGTTTTGGGTCCCTGACCTATAAGGGTCCCATCCAGGAGGAGGAGGAGAGCTAAAAGACTTTGTCAGGGCCCCCTCAACAGTATTATACAATGAAATTATATACAGTGGCAGTATAGACAGTATAGAAAGCGGATGAAAAATTAACCTAAACAGCTTCACACCCTACACACTCAACACCCCCACCCCCTTTCACTCAAACCCTTAACAAACTATTTACATATTTACTTAAAAACATATTAACATAACTATAAAGCAGCTAAAGTAACTATATAAACAAAAAAACTATATACACGTCTTCTCCTTAACTTAAGGCCAGCAAATTACAAGTGGCCCTGGCCTAGAACACAATTGTCCAGTCAGGGCACAGTTCTGGTGGATGAGGAGGAGTAGGAGGAACTCTGGGGGATACAGAGGACACAGACGATATACCTCCCTCAAAGAGGATAGCTTGTCCTTGCCTCTGGGCAGCCTGGCAGATGCTGCAGTGCCTGCGCAACGACCGCCCAGTTACTGCCACATTCTAACTTGTGCTTCTTACTGGGTGGCCACCCTGCTGCATCCCCGTTACAAGGACAACGTGCCGTCCTTAATTCCCTCACTGGAGTGTGATAGGAAGATGAGCCCGCTAGTAGTCACGCTGCTGATGGCATTTACACCTGACACCGTGGACTCAGTGGAAGCACAAGGTGAAGGCAGAGGAGGAGGAATTTGCTAATGCAGCTGGGTCACCACCAACACCTCAGAAGGCAGGTTTATCATTGGCGAAATGTGGAAAAGCTTTGTCATCACGCCACAACTATCTGCGCCACCAGCAGATCTGGAACATCTTAGCAGGAGGCAGCATTTCAGCAACATGTTGGAACAGTACACGTACTGACTGATGGGTCTGCCTAGGGGAATAGCTACAGGGGAATCAGGGGAAGCAACTGCTTTGGGGCCGTGACCTGATAGGGCCCATCCAGGAGGAGGAGGAGTAAAGGACTTTGTCAGGGCCCCCTCAACATTATTATACAATGAAATTATATACACCACCTGTGCACTTGACCCAATCCCATCCCACCTCATCCCTAACCTCACCACAGTGTTTATTCCAGCCCTAACTCATCTCTTCAACCTATCACTAACTTCTGGTCTCTTCCCCTCTGCTTTTAAACATGCTACAATTACACCCATCCTCAAAAAGCCATCACTTGACCCATCTTCTTTGTCCAGTTATCGCCCCATATCACTTCTTCCATATGCCTCAAAGCTACTTGAGCAACATGTCCATTCTGAACTGTCCTCTCACCTCTCCTCCTGCTCCCTCTTTGACCGGCTACAATCTGGCTTCCGACCCCACCACTCAACCGAGACTGCCCTCACCAAAGTCACCAATGACCTACTACTTGCCAAAACCAAAAACATTACTCTGTCCTCCTTCTACTTGACTTGTCCTCTGCCTTTGACACTGTCGACCACTCCCTTCTGTTACAAACTCTCTCATCTCTTGGCATCACTGACCTGGCCCTCTCTTGGATCACATCATACCTCACAGACCGGACATTTAGCGTCTCCCACTCTCACGCCACCTCCTCGCCTCACTCCCTCTCTGTTGGTGTCCCGCAAGGCTCCGTACTAGGACCCCTGCTCTTCTCTATCTACACCTTCGGCCTGGGACAGCTTATAGAGTCCCATGGTTTCCAGTATCACTTTTATGCTGACGACACACAAATCTACCTCTCTGGTCCAGACATCACAACCTTACTATTCAGAATCCCACAATGCCTATCTCGCATATCCTCCTTCTTTTCCTCTCGCTTTCTAAAACTTAATATGGATAAAACAGAATTTATCATCTTTCCCCATCTTGCTCACTCCCCCAACAGACATATCTATCACAATCAATGACTGCACACTCTCCCCGGTCAACCAAGTCCGCTGCCTTGGAGTGACCTTGGATTCTGCCCTCTCCTTCCGACCACACATCCAAGCCCTTTCCACCACCTGCCGTTTCCAACTCAAAAACATCTCCCGCATCCGCCCTTTCCTCAACTTTGAATCGGCAAAAATGCTTATACATTCCCTCATCATCTCCCGCCTAGACTACTGCAACATTCTCCTCTGTGGCCTTCCATCTAGCTCTCTCGCACCCCTACAATCTATCCTCAACTCTGCTGCCCGACTAATCCATCTCTCCCCCCGTTACTCATCTGCATCTCCCCTCTGCCAGTCCCTGCACTGGCTCCCCATTGCCCAGCGAATTCAGTTTAAAATACTAACCCACACATACAAGGCTGTCCACAATCGGTCCCCTCCCTACATCTCTGAGCTACTTCCCGATACATCCCCACACGCAATCTTCGATCCTCACAGGACCTCCTTCTCTCCTCTCCTCTTATCACCTCTTCCCACACTCGCCTCCAGGATTTCTCCCGTGCATCCCCTATACTCTGGAACTCGCTACCCCAACATATCAGACTCTCACCTACAGTGGAATCCTTCAAAAGCAACCTGAAAACCCACCTCTTCAGACAAGCCTACGACTAGTGACACTGCTGCTTCTATACCGCCATGACCAGCTTCACCCTCGCCTACTGTCTCCATCCCCCATACCACGTAGATTGTAAGCCCTCACGGGCAGGGCCCTCTGTCCTTCTGTACCAGTCTGTAACTTGTCTCGTTCATGCTTAAGGCTATTGCCTTATTATGTATGTGCACCGCTTATGATATGTACAGCGCTATGGAATGAATGGCGCTCTAAAAATAAATAATAATAATAATAATACAGTGGCAGTGTAGAAAGCGAATGGAATAGCTGCTGGGCCTGGTCTGAGAGACCGATCTTTAGTAGCCACAGGCATGGTGGCATGAAAAGAAGGGGTTGCGCAAAAATTACTGGGGGAGGGGAGCCCCATTCAAAAATTTGATGTGGTGCCCAATCATTGCTAGCTATGCCACTGGGTCTGGCCCATTCAACTTCTGGGTCTTCAAATTGGGCATATGTCCTGAGGTTGCCCTTTACACCTTGGTGGTGCTGGCCTACCCTGCAGCCACTGTATTGTCTGAAAGTGTGTTTAGCATGGCTGGGGGCATTATCACAGACAAGCCATGCCGCCTGTCCGCAGATAATGTTGGCAACTAAGCTTTCGTTTATCAAAAAGAACCAGAAATGGATTCTACAGGACTTGTTTGAACCTTATGCAGAATAGACATGTATACCGGCCTCACCAACCATTGTTGTAAAATTAAAAATAAAAAACAGTTATTGGAGACCTTCACAGCCCAAAAAGGCATCATTTCATGCAAGAATGTAACCGCCAATTGTAAGTTCCCTGTCAGTTATGCAGTGCAGGGGATTGTACCTGGCAAAAATGGTAATATTTCACCCAACAATTTAAAATCTATCCTTTGCCGGACAGTATTAAACTTGGCCAGCCACAGCTGAAACTAATGATTTACGGTATTGCTATTTTGGCAATTGAATTTTACCCCAGAACAAAAGCTATTCTTTGACGGACACTATGAAACTTGTCCAGCCACAGCTGAAACCCCAGATTTACTGTATTTCTATTTTTGCAACTGATTTTCACCCCAGAAAAAAATATATCCTTTGACGGACACTATGCAACTTGTCCAGTCACAGCTGGAACCACTGATTTATGGTATTGCTATTTTGGCAATTTAATTTCACCCCAGAAAAAAAATATATCCTTTGTCGGACACTATTAAACTTGACCAGCCACAGCTGAAACCACCGATTTATGGTATTGCTATTTGAGCAATTGAATTTCACCCCAGAACAAAATATATCCTTTGCCGGACACTATTAAACTTTGCCAGCCACTGCTGGAACACCAGATTTACTATATTTCTATTTTTGCAACTGTATTTCACCACAGAACAAAATCTATCCTTTAACGGACACTAGGGAAATTGTCCAGTCACAGCTGGAACACCAGATTATTATTATTATTATTATTATTATTATTATTTATTTTTAGAGCGCCATTCATTCCATAGCGCTGTACATATCATAAGCGGTGCACATACATAATACAGGCAATTGCCTTAAGCATGAACGAGACAAGTTACAGACTGGTACAGAAGGATAAGGGGCCCTGCCCGTGAGGGCTTACAATCTACATGGTATGGGGGATGGAGACAGTAGGCGAGGGAGAAGCTGGTCATGGCGGTATAGAGGCAGCAGTGTCACTGGTCGTAGGCTTGTCTGAAGAGGTGGGTTTTCAGGTTGCTTTTGAAGGATTCCACTGTAGGTGAGAGTCTGATATGTTGGGGTAGCGAGTTCCAGAGTATAGGGGATGCACGGGAGAAATCCTGGAGGCGAGTGTGGGAAGAGGTGATAAGAGGAGAGGAGAGAAGGAGGTCCTGTGAGGATCGAAGATTGCATGTGGGGATGTATCGGGAAAGTAGCTCAGAGATGTAGGGAGGGGACAGATTGTGGACGGCCTTGTATGTGTTGGTTAGTATTTTAAACTGAATTCAGGGTATTGCTATTTTGGCAATTGAATTTCACCCCAGAAAACAATATATCATTTGACGGACACTAGGGAAATTGTCCAGTCACAGCTGGAACACCAGATTCAGGGTATTGCTATTTTGGCAAATAAATTTCCCCCCAGAACAAAATCTATCCTGTGACAGACACTATTACACTTGGCCAGCCACAGCTGAAACCACTGATTTATGGTATATCTATTTTGGCAATTGAATTTCACCCCAGAAAAAAATATTATCTTTTATGGACAGATTTAAACTAGGCCTGCAACAGCTGGAACACCAGATTTACTGTATTTCTATTTTTGCTACTGACTTTCACCCCAGAAAATAATATATCCTTTGCTGGACACTATTAAACTTGGCCAGCCACAGCTGAAACCACTGATTTATGGTATTGCTATTTGGGCAATTGAATTTCACCCCAGAAAATAATATATCCTATGACGGACACTATAAAACTTGTCCAGCCACAGCTGGAACACCAGATTTACTGTATTTCTATTTTTGCAACTGTATTTCACCCCCAGAAAATAATATATCCTTTGACGGACACTAGGGAAATTGTCCAGTCACAGCTGGAACACCAGATTCAGGGTTATGCTATTTTGGCAATTAAATTTGACCACAAAAAAAAATCTATCCTTTGCCAGACAGCAGACTGTATTACACTTGGCTAGCCACAGCTGGAACACTAGATTTAGGGAATTGCTATTTTGGCAATTGAATTTAACCCCTTAATAAAATATAGAAATTTCTATCCTAAGTTTCTAAGGGAGACAATAAGCACAGCCAAGCCCCTGATGTAGGATATAGCAAAAAAAAAAAAAACTAGTATTGATGGACTTGGTGGCAGCTTGTGGTGGTGCACCACAAGACACAAAATGGCCGCCGATCAAAGTGACAGAAAAACGCTCTGTGCAGCCTAAAAACCAGTGAGCAATTAACTAGCAGAAGTTGAATGATTCACAGCTGTTGATCGATCACTTCATTAGGTGTTTTTGCTGACTTTTCCCGGCCTAATCTTCACCCTGAAAGAAGCTGCGTCCTCTCCCTACACTAATCAGAGCAGAGTGACGTGCAGCGCTACGTGACTCCAGCTTAAATAGAGGCTGGGTCACATGCTGCACTTGGCCAATCACAGCCAAGCCATTAGTAGGCATGGCTGTGATGGCTTCTTAGGGCAAGAAGTAAAAACGCTAGCTGATTGGCTGCTGTGCAGCCCTTCAGAAAGCGGGAAGAAATCGCCGAACACCCCAAAATTCGGTATGAACCCGAACTATGCTCGAACTGTTCGCTCAACCCTAGTTATAAGGCATTGTAGTGGATAGATATATACTCTTAAGTACTAGATAGATATATAAGCTAGAATACTTTAAATAGTTTTAGATTTACATATCATTGATTGCTTTTATAATTGTATTGTCACCGATTTTATATATAGTAATTTGCACTGTATTATTGTTATATAATAAATATATTTTTTTTGATTTACCAGTGCCTTCTTTTTGTCGTCTAACTTTAGTGCCGATCACGAGCTCGTTGTAGCTTGGTATTTATGATAATAAATTTGAATCTCCTTTCTTACAGATTCTAATTTATCTACATAAATAATATAGACTGTTAATCGGAGACAGTATAAATATCCCGACAAGTACAGGCCCCAAACATTTGGCATTCTCCGGACAGAAAAGAACAAGTAATTATGTGGCTGGAGGTATATTAGGCGGTCATTGGATAACAATTTTACTGTAGGCCACTGGAGTACAGGCCCCAAACATTAGGCATTCACCGGACAGAAAAGTACTTTTATGCCGCTGTATATACATAAGACAAGGACCATTCCTTGTTCTTGGTGGTGGTGGATATGTGTGGGCTGGCATGAGGAAATTCAATTACACATGGTCATCACAGGTGTTGAATTCCTCCGAGATCCATGCCTCATTTATTTTTAGAAATGTGAGGTAGTCCACACTGTTGTGAGCTAGGCGAGTGCCCTGATCGATCACAATCCCCCCTGCTGCGCTGAACGTCCTTTTGGGCAGGACACTCGACGAGGGGCAAGCCAAGAGTCCCATGGCAAATTGTGCCAGCTCTGGCCACAGGTCAAGCCTGCACACCCAGTAGTCCAGGGGTTCCTCGCTTCAGAAAGTGTCCACATCGGCTGTTAACCCAATGCAGTTGGACAACTGTCGGTCTAGGCATTCCCTGAGGCTTGATCCAGAGGACTGCTGTCGATGGGTTGGCTGCAAGAATGATCTCATGTCCGAAGTGACCAACACATCTTCATACTGTCCTATTCTTGTAGGCACAGCAGGATTGGCACCCGCACCTGTTTCGCCATGGGTGGAAATTCCTCTGCCAGCGCCCGCAACAGCAAAATGCAGCATCTCTCACAGCAAGGCCTCAAAATTCTGCATTCTGCCAGCCCTCTGTGATGCTGGTAACATGTCCGCCATTTTGTGTTTGTACCGGGGGTCTAATTACGTTTCCACCCAGTACTGGTCCTTGCCCTTTATGCTTTTTATATATGGGTCCCTCTTCAAACACTGGAGCATGAAGGCCCCCATTTGCACTAAATTCTAAGTGACGAACTGCCCTGGCTCCTGCTCATCTCCCAGGAGAATGTCATCCTCGGTCTCCTCACCCCAGCCACAGGCAACACCAGGGATCCCTAAAAACTTTAAAGTCCCCCTCAAAGCCTGCTCTTCTTTCTCCTCCTCCTCTTCCCCCCAGCCACCTTCCTCCTCTGACTCCTCTTTAGACTCCTGCTGAATTTTCTCAGATGGAATAGCCCACCCCAGGGAATTCATTCAGCATTGCGACTTCCTCATCTTCCAGCTCCTGCTCCTCGACGACGTGATCAAAGACACAATGCAATGCATGCTCCAGAAAGAAGGCGTAAGGTACAATGTCACTGATTGCACCCTGGCTGTGACTGACCAGTTTGGTGATCTTATCAAATGGCCGCAGAAGTCTGCATGCGTCGCACATGAGCAGCCACTGTCGTGGTGAAAAGAAACAAAGCTCCCCACAACCTGTCCTGCTGCAGAGTTCGTACAGCTAGTCGTTAATGGCACGTTGCTGCTGGAGCAGCCTATCAAGCATATACAAGGTGGACTTCCAGGGTGTCGGGCTGTCACAAATCAGATGTCTGGCAGGCAGGTGGTGTCGCCGCTGAATGTCAGCAAGGCGAGCCATGGCCGTTTAAGATCTACTAAAATGGCCAGAGATTTTCCTGGCCTGCCGCAAGACATCCTGGACCCCGGGGTATTTGGCAACCAATCACTGCATGACTAAGTTCAGGACGTGTGCCACACATGGCACGTGTGTCATTTTGCCCTGTTTCAGCGTGCTCAGCAGATTGGCACCGTTGTCGCACACCACTACCAACTGTCAAATTGAGCGAGGTTAGCCACTGATCGGCCTGTGACCACAGAACTGAAAGCAGTGCAGGACCGGTGTGGCTCTTGGCTTCCAGGCACAACAGCCACAGCACAGCATGGCAAAGTCTCACCTGGCACGTCAAATAGGTTCTGGGGAGCTTGGGGGGCGCAGCGGAAGAGGCGGTAGCAGTGGAACAGGGGGAGTCAGCCATGGAGGATGGAGTAGGAGAAGGAAAGAAGAGGCAGGCCTGCATACAAAAGGGCCATAATATACTATTGGCATGAATAAACTCCAATAAAAGCATTTGCATCACAAAATTACAGAGTGCAGTGAATACTCTTTTTGACCATGTATGCAAATGCAGGACGTGGAGCGCAGGGAGTATGGCTTTGTGGATTCTGAAGGCGTTGCTCCCACTGGGCTCGGTGATGGAAGGCCAGGTGCCTTCTTAAGGCGGCCGTCCCTAGGTGAGTGTTGGGCTTACCGCGACTTATGCGTTGAAAGCACAGGCTGCAGATGGCAACATTATTGTCAGCAGCTGACATGTTAGAAAAAGCTCACACTGGGGAGCCATGTGCCGGCATCATGGTGGATGGCTCGCTCCAGATACTTTTGCAGTCTGCTTTTTGCCTCCTGTGCCCTGCAAGCTCTGCCTGCTTCTCCTCCCTCTCTGCTGCTCTGTCTCTCCATCTGAACTCCCCTCCTCTTCCTTTCTTGTGGGTACCCACGTGACGTCCATCAACATCATTAGAGATGAGCGAATTTTTTAAAAAAATTCCGGAAAAATTCTCTTTGATCCGAATTTATTCATGCCGAATCGCATTAAAAAGCGTCTATTTCCGGGCTGCAGAGAGCCTTCAAAGGGGTGTAGAACAATGTTCCTTGCAGTAACACGCATAGGGAGTCTGTTGTGGTAGGGAAATAATACTGTGAGTCAGTATGACAAGCACATGACAGGGGTTGCTGTTAGAATCACTGCATACTTCACTTATTTGGGCAGTCACGTTGCCAAAACAGACCAAATAGCTCAAGTATCAACTCAGCCATACAGGTAGGGGTTAGCAGAGTGGAGAGGGTGTCAGCAGTAAGTTTGTGTTGACGTCACTGATTAACCACTTCAGCCCCCCCTAGCTTAAACACCCTTAATGACCAGGCCACTTTTACAATTCTGCACTACACTATTTTCATTGTTTATTGCTCCGTCATACAACTCACCACCCAAATGAATTTTACCTCCTTTTCTTCTCACTAATAGAGCTTTCATTTGGTGGTATTTCATTGCTGCTGACATTTAATCAAAAATGACCGAAATTTTTGCAAAAAAATGACATTTTTCACTTTCTGTTGTAAATTTTTTTTTTTTTAAACTACATTTCTATAAAAAAATGTTTGCAAAATTTATTGTTCTACATGTCTTTGATAAAAAAAAATCTAATACGTGTATATTTATTGGTTTGGGTAAAAGTTATAGTGTTTACAAACTATGGTGCAAAAAAGTGAATTTCGGCATTTTTAAGCAGCTCTGACTTTCTGAGCACCTGTCATGTTTCTTCAGGTGCTAGAATGCCAGGAAAGTATAAATACCCCCCAAATGACACCATTTTAGAAAGAAGATACCCCAAAGTATTCACGGAGGGGCATGGTGAGTTCATGTATCATTTCATTTTTTTTCACAAGTTAGCGGAAAATGACACTTTCTGAGGAAAAAAAAATAATAATAAAGTTTCCATTTCTGCTAACTTCTGGCAAAAAAAATAAAATCTCCCACGGACTCACTATGCCCCTCAGTGAATACCTTGGGGTGTCTACTTTCCGAAATGGGGTCATTTGTGGGGTGTGTTTACTGTTCTGGCATTTTGGGCGGGGCTAAATTGTGAGCAGCCATGTAAAGCCTAAAGGTACTCGTTGGAATTTGGGCCCCTTTGCGCACCCAGGCTGCAAAAAAGTGTCACTCATGTGGTATCACCGTACTCAGGAGAAGTAGGGCAATGTGTTTTGTGGTGTATTTTTACATATACCCATGTTGGGTGAGAGAAATATCTCTGTAAACTGACAACTTTATATAAAAAATGTAAAAAGTTGTCATTTACAGAGATATTTCTCACACCAGGCATGGGTATATGTAAAAATACACCCCAAAACACATTGCCCTACTTCTCCTGAGTACGGCGATACCACATGTGTGACACTTTTTTGCAGCCTGGGTGCGCAAAGGGGCCCAAATTCCCCTGAGTACTTCTAGGATTTCACAGGGCATTTTTACTCATTTGGATTCCAGACTTCTTCTCACGCTTTAGGGGCCCCTAAAATGCCAGGGCAGTATAAATACCCGACAAGTGACCCCATTTTAGAAAGAAGACACCCCAAGGTATTCCGTGAGGGGTATGGTGAGTTCAAGTAAAATTTTATTTTTTGTCACAAGTTAGTGAAATATGAGACTTTGTAAAAAAAACAAAAAAACAAAAAAAAATATATCAATTTCCGCTAACTTGTGCCAAAAAAAAAAAAATTCTGTGAACTCGCCATGCCCCTCACGGAATACCTTGGGGTGTCTTCTTTTCAAAATGGGGTCACTTGTGGGGTATTTATACTGCCCTGGCATCTTAGGGGCCCTAATGCGTGAGAATCCAAAATGCGTAAAAATGCCCTGTGAAATCCTAAAAGTACTCATTGGCTTTAGGGCCCCTTTGCGCATCTTGGCTGCAAAAAAGTGTCACTCATGTGGTATCGCCGTACTCAGGAGAAGTAGGGAAATGTGTTTTGGGGTGTATTTTTACATATAGCCATGCCTGGTGTGAGAAATATCTCTGTAAATGACAACTTTTTAATTTTTTTTATACAAAGTTGTCAGTTTACAGAGATATTTCTCTCACCCAACATGGGTATATATAAAAATACACCCCAAAATACATTTCCCTACTTCTTCTGAGTACGGCGATACCACATGTGTGACACTTTTTTGCAGCCAAGATGTGCAAAGGGGCCCTAAAACCAATGAGTACCTTTTAGGAGGGCATTTTTACGCATTTTTCTTCTCACGCTTTAGGGCCCCTAAATTGCCAGGGCAGTATAAATACCCACATGTGACCCCACTGTGGAAAGAAGACACCCCAAGGTATTCCGTGAGGGGCATGGCAAGTTCACAGAAATTTTTTTTTTTTTGCACAAGTTAGCGGAAATTGATATATATATATTTTTTTTACAAAGTCTCATATTCCACTAATTTGTGACAAAAAATAAAATTTTACATGAACTCACCATACCCCTCACGGAATACCTTGGGTGTCTTCTTTCTAAAATGGGGTCACATGTGAGGTTTTTGTACTGCCCTGGCATTTGAGGGTCTCTGCAATCATTACACGTATGGCCAGCATTAGGAGTTTCTGCTATTCTCCTTATATTGAGCATACGGGTAATGAGATTATTTTTTTTCGTTCAGCCTCTGGGCTGAAAAAAAAAATGAACGGGACAGATTTCCTCATTCGCATCGATCAATGTAGAAACGGCGGTGATGCGGAGAGCACACTATGTGCTCGCCACATCAGCATTTGCGGAGCTGCGGCCGCAAATATCCGGGTTTCGGCCCCCAAACATCCGGCCGCAGCTCCTTAAAAGATAGAGCATGTCCTATTCTTGTCCGCAATTGCGGACAAGAAAAGGCATTTTCTATATAGTTCTGGCAATGTGCAGGTCCGCAAAATGCGGAAAGCACAATGCCGGTGTCCGTGTTTTGCGGATCCATGGATCCGCAAAACACATACGGACGTCTGAATGAGCCTTACAGGGGGGTGATTAGTGACAGGGGGGTGACAGGGGGTGATCAGGGGTTAATCGGGGGTTAATCAGGGGTTAATCAGTGATGGGTGGGATGGATGGGGGGGTCTGTGTGGTGATTGGTGCACTTACAAAAGTTTCCTTTGGTGGTCCCAAGCGAAAGAGACCACCAGAGGATATCAGACGAAAACGTCTGATATGCGATTTTTTTTTTTTTTTTTAACTTCTACAGCCTGCCAGTGCATGATCAGCGCTGGCAGGCTGTAGTTAAAGTTCTCCCCGACGCGATCCTGTGAACGCGGAAATCGGGCATCTCGCGAGAGGATACGCCCGTGCGTCCAGGAGGAACAAACCGACCGCCGCCAGGACGCAATCCTGCATTCGGCGGTCGGGAAGAAGTTAATTTTCCCCATTCCCTCATCAGTCAGAACAATTATGTAGAAAAAATTGATCCTGTCTGTGGAGCATCCGCCTTCATTCGTTCAACATTTGTTCAATAATCCATCAGTATTGCTAAAGGCAAAAAAAACTGGAGTGGATCTAAAACACAGACACGTGAATGGAATATTTGCATGTCTTCTGTATTTTCTACCCACTCCTGCTTTTGGCTACCAAATCATAAACCAATTCTGATGGGGCAATACAGGCCTTAAAGCTGCTATGCTACACAGACAGGATCCATTGTGCAACTCATTTTTCCTTCCTTCTGACAGATCAGAAGAAGGGTCAAATAAATGTTAATGTTAGCCAGGCCGAAAGCCAAAATAGTGGACCAGTAATGAAGTGGAGAGGATGGGAACAGCATGAGAAGTCCACGGAGTGAACCTATGACATAGTGTTGAGGTGGAAGCAGCATGAGGAGACCACAGAGTGGCACAATGACAGAGTCTGGAGGTAGCGGCAGTGTGAGGAGGCCACCAAGTGGCACAGTGACCGAGTTTGCAGGTGGCGGCAGGATGAGGAGATCACAGAATGGCACAAAAGTGTGTGTGTGTGTGTATATATATATATATATATATATATATATATATAAAAAGAAAAATCAATGGAAGCACCATCCAAAAAAAAAAAGCGGGTGCAATGTCCAGCAATGGGTTTTGACAGTACCCAATATTATAAAAAAGGAAAAAGTTGGACTGCACACCTAAATAGTAAAAACAATAAAAACTTTATTCACCCATATGGTGGCAAAATTGCGACGTTTCGGCTCACATGAGCCTTCCTCAAGCATGGATAAAGTGAAAATGAGAGCATATAAAGGTATATCCAAAGTGAACAACGAATCACAGTGCAGCACCAATAATCATTTGATTTAGTACATCAGATTTTTGTGTCAAGCAAATGTAAACAAAGTGCATGTGCATAAAGTGGCATGTGCAATTAGGATCAAAAAAATATACATGATCTATATCCTTGTGAATACATCGAATGAGTACATCATATAAAATATATATAAAAATCTAATACACAACTTAAGTGATCTAGTGAATTAATGTCCAAGATGAGGATCTTTGAGATCATACCTCCATAAGTCATGGCGCCCACAGAAACCAATGCGCTCCATTGAGCGTCTCAAATGACTCATTGCGCATGTCCAGGAAGAAGTCATAGGTGGCAAAGCGCATCGACTGAGCGCGTGCGCTCTTCTCAATAACTCTAAGTCCACCATATTGCTTGATGGCAAACTGCCCAATTATTATGTAAATGATTATTAAAGTGTGAAGTGCATCCAAAACAATATACAGTCCGCCGTAGGTGAATCCTACATTCTACAGTGTATAGGATGCGGTCCAAATCCGCCGAAATGGACCACAACCAAAGCGGTCGTCTGTAGCAAGCGGGATCACGTCAATGTCTCCGCTGACACGAACAACCACAGCGCCGTTTTCCATGCAGCCAAGGAGGGATCCTCCTCCAATTTGAGAATAACCCTGCACGTACATTGAATGTCTGGAATTGCGCACAAATTGATGAAAAAATAGATGCCACTGTTGGGCGTCACAGCCAGAGAGTCCACTGTTCCCCATCTGGTCGTTAAAAATTTCTAAAAGACGAGAGAAATTGCAAATTAGTTACAAGCAAAGTTGTCTAATATAAAATATATTTCCACTAATCCATGGCACTATTTTACAACATTGTAGTAGACCGACCGTAAGAACAAGGAAAATCAAGATTAGCCCCGAATCAAGAGTTCACCTAAATTCCATATTGAGGCCACTGGGATGTAAACTATCAAGAGTATAGATCCATTGCAGTTCTTTTTTCTTTAACAATACCATGCGATCACCACCACCTCTTCTAGGGATCGCAATATGGTCTATGATCCAGACCAGCATCTTAGATCTCGTTCTGTATGCTGAAGGGACCTAAAATGTCTGGAAACAGGTAAATCCAAACGGTTTTTCCTTATGGAGTTTCTGTGGTTGTTCAACCTCAATTTCAATTCAGTTGAAGTCTCACAAACATATATCAAATTGCAAGGACATGATCGCACATAAATAACATGACGAGGCACATGTAAGGTGATATTTAAAGGGATACTCCTTCCTTGTGTGGATGTACAAAGGATTTGGATTTGCAGATATGGCGACAATTGACGCAATTCAGGCATGGGAAACAACCCAAACCCGGTTGCGCCAACGTTCTCTGTATCATGCTTTTTTTGGGACCTATATCAGCTTTGACCAATTCGGTTTTATTGTTCCTATTTTTATGATAAGACAGGAGTGGAGGGGGTTTAAACTCAGGAACATCCTTGATACATCTGTTGAGGATGCTCCAGTGATATTTCAAAATCTGTCCTATTTCCACACTGTAATCAGAGTAAGTAGAGATAAACGGTATCCTTTCAACTTTTTTATGAGATTGACTGAGTTCTTTCATTATTTGTGTGAAGGACTCTACGTTTTTGTTGAACTAACAGTTTATGAAGGTAACCACGCTCTTAAAATTTTTCTTCCATCATATTCAGTGTACTGGTTAACTCCACCTCAGATACAATGCGTTTTGCCCTCAGAAACTGAGAGTAAGGGAGATGTTTAATCATGCTACGTGGGTGACTGCTCTCAAAATGCAAAATTGTGTTTGTCTGTGGGCTTAACAAATAAACCCGTACAGATAGAACCATCAACTACTTTCACATTGGTGTCCAGAAACGCTAAATCCGATTTTGAAAAAAATACAGTATATTGGAGATCCACATCTACACTATTAAGATATTGATGAAAGTCATTCAGTTGTGTTTCAGTCCCTGTCCACAGAAGGAAGATGTCATCTATGTATCTCCACCACCTCAAAACATGTTGAAAGTGGTTGGGTACATAGACAAAATCCTTCTCCATGTGGCGCATATATATATTGGCATACGTTGGGGCCACATTAGACCCCATCGCAACGCCATGTTTTTGACTGAAAGATGTATCCTGGAATAAAAAATAGTTATTCTAAAGTATCAATTTTAGAAGTGTAACAACAAACTGCTTTGTATCAAAAGTTATATAGGATCGGTCCAGATATTTGTTGACTGCAGCAATTCCCTTGTCATGACCTATAGATGTATATAAGGACACCACATCAAAGGACACTAGGGTGATAGAATCAAGACCACTAGTGTCAACTCCTCTAAGCTGCAACAGAAAATCCCCTGTGTCTTTGATGTAAGATTGACCAGCTGTCGCAAACTCTCGCAGAATTTTGTCCAAAAAAATAGCTATTCTACTGAATATAGAGTCAGTGCCTGATACGATGGGGCGGCCAGGGGGATCAACAAGACTTTTATGAATCTTGGGTAATATATGTATCACAGGAGTAATAGAAGAAGGTACCAACAGATATTCCCTTAGTCCCTCATCTATAATCCCTGCTATGGCTGACACTGTTATGGGGGGGGGGTCTGTGGCTGACACTGTTATGGGGGGGTCTATGGATGACACTGTTATGGGGGTCTATGGATGACACTGTTATGGGGGTCTATGGATGACACTGTTATGGGGGTCTGTGGGCTGATACTGTTATGGGGGGTCTGTGGCTGACACTGTTATGGGGAGGTCTGTGGCTGACACTGTTATGGGGGAGGTCTGTGGCTGACACTGTTATGGGGAGGTCTATGGCTGACACTGTTAAGGGGGTCTGTGGATGACACTGTTATGTAGGTCTGTGGCTGACAATGTTATGGGGGGGGGTCTGTGGCTGACAATGTTATGGGGGTCTGTGGCTGACACTGTTATTGGGGGGGTCTGTGGCTGACACTGTTATTAGGGGGGTCTGTGGCTGACACTGTTATTGGGGGGGTCTGTGGGCCGACACTGTTATTGGGGGGTCTGTGGCTGACACTGTTATTGGGGGTCTGTCGCTGACACTGTTATTGGGGGGGGGCTGTGGCTGACACTGTTATTGGGGGGGGGCTGTGGCTGACACTGTTATTGGGGGGGTCTGTGGCTGACACTGTTATTGGGGGAACTGTGGCTGACACTGTTATTAGGGGGGTCTGTGGCTGACACTGTTATTGGGGGGGGTCTGTGGCTGACACTGTTATTGAGGGGGGTCTGTGGCTGACACTGTTATTGGGGGGGGTCTGTGGATGACACTGTCATGTGGGTCTGTGGCTGACACTGTCATGTGGGTCTGTGGCTGACACTGTTATGGGGGGGGTCTGTGGCTGACAATGTTATGGGGGGGTCTGTGGCTGACACTGTTATGGGGGTCTGTGGCTGACACTGTTATGGGGGCATCTGTAGATGACACATAGCATCGTATGCTATGTGTCATCCACCGATCCCCCCATAACAGTGTCGCTGTTCAGTGTGAATGTAATGGCAGCGGGCAAGCGTGTACATACAGGGGTCGCAGCGGTTGCAGTTGCGACCGGGCCTGGCACTCCAGGGGGCCCGGCGGCCTGTTTACCCCTGCAGTAGCGCTTTACCTGACACCAGTGGCGTAGCTACCCTCTCCATTGCAGGCTGTGGACGGCGCGATAGAGGGCGAAGACAGAGAAGCACCAGGTACTTAAAATATATTGAGGTGGTGAGCGCAGGGGGAGTGGTCTGGGTGTCTGTCCGGAAGTGAAGCAGGCTGCAGCCACAGTAAACAGACTGTGAAGCTACGTGCTGCAGGAGTGAGGAGGTGCCGCGCACAGAGCGGGAAGTGGCTCATGACTGAGGTGAGCCCGGCGCAGCTTTGAAGGCGCAGCAGCGTGAAGAGAATCAAAATCATTACGAGAAATAAAATGATAAATTGGCCGGGGGCCGGCACTGGGACTGGGGCAGTGTGTGTGTGCACTAGTGACAGAGGGCAGGCTGCAACACGTCGGGCGGCGTGATAAATTGGCCGGGGGCAGGCTGGGGCACTGTGTGCCACTTCAGTGATCAAAACAAGTTCCCAGATCCCAGTCAGACAAGTAAGTTAGTAACCTAACCTGACTACGATCAAGCAAGCCAATAAGTAGTGTAGACAGAGTAGAATAACTAAGATTAAGCTAGCTGTGAAGAGACTAGTAGAGACTGAAACCATCACATATTAGAAATTAAAATCAGGGCAAAATAAATTTGATAGATGTGCAGTGAAAAAAATTCTGAATTATTCAGACACCACCTGGCTGTTATGGCAATAATGCTGCTGGACTGACCCATACACCGGCTATATACAGTAATACCATATATAGCCGGTGTATGGGTCAGTCCAGCATTATTGTATACAAGGTGGTGTCAGAATTTTTTTTACTGCACATCAATCAAATTGATTTTGCCCTCATTTTCAAATATGTGATTTTTTTTATCTTTTCACATCTGCAGCCAGGGGCGTAGCTATAGGGGGTGCAGAGGTAGCAGTTGCTACCGGGCCCAGGAGCCTGAAGGGGCCCAAAGACACTTGTGCCGTATAAGAGGACACACTAAGCGCTGAGAGAAGGGGGGCCCAAGCTGAACTCTTGCACCAGGGCCCATGAGCCTTTAGCTACGCCCCTGCCCAACACCATACTACGGCGGGGCATGGGAGCACATAGTTCCCTGCCTCTCCGCTGGTCACCGCTATAGGCTTCAGGCATAATAGGCCTGAGGCCTATGCAGTAGTGAAATCCTGGCGCAGGCATGCGTGATGACGTCATCGCGCGCGCCTGTGCCGAGGCGCAGCAGCACAGAGAAGTGTGCTCGTCTTCTCTGCAAGCAAGGGCAGGTGAGTATTTAGCTTTTAGTTTTTTTTATTTATTTTTAAGTGCCAACTTTGGGGGACATTGGAGGGGGGGAGGGGGTGACCAGGAGGACATGTGGAGGAATTACTTTGTGGGGGCAAATGATTGTGGGGGGCAAATTACTATATGGGCAGTGTGGGGCAAACTATTGTGTTGGGGGGCAGTGTCGGGAAAACTACCATGTGGGGGGGCAGTGTGGGGGAAACTACAGTGTGGGAGAAACTACTATATGGGGCAGTGTGGGGGAAACTACTATATGGGAGCAGTGTGGAGGGCATTGCTATTGGGGAGGCACTGTAGTGGCATTTCTATTATTTTTGGGGACACTATACAGGGATTACTGCCTGGAGCACAATATAGGGTGTTATTACTGGAGGCACTCTAGGGGATATTATAGCTTCTGTGGACACTATAGGGACATTTGGGGTAATTCATCAAACCGCTGTAAAGTAGAACTGGCTTAGTTGCCCATAGCAGCCAATAAGATTCCACCTTTCATTTTTCACAGCTCTTTTGGAAATCCAGTTCTACTTTAGACCAGTTTGATAAATGTCCCCAATTATGTCTACTGGGGGTCACTATTTTTTCAGCAGTATAGTACCTGGGGCATTGGGGGGAACAACAGGCACAGTATTGGGAATGGCAGCAGGATGACCAGGATGGGGAAGTTGATACAAAAGATGAGAGATCTAACGTGTCTGTGTTACAACCTCTAGAGACGAAAGAATTGCGGCTGAAAGAATTTGTCATGGCGGTCTGGGTCAAACGGAGGAAAGAGGAAAGAAAAGCTCTACATGACAGTAGATGTCCCTGGATGTAAGAGGTATGTGGTCAAGTATTGGAGCGGGGAAGGGGGTGCCAGAGAAAGGACCCGCTCCGGGTCCTAAACACCCTAGGCACGCCACTGCCCAGTGCTCCTCGTTTCCGCGAGGCCCACCCCTTTAATATACTTACCCTCCCCGGCCAGAGCTTCAGTGTCCTGAGGGCATTCAGCGTACAGGGGGTGGAGGCAGGTTGGGGGGGGGAGGCTTTTGCGACGGGGCCCCATTGATCAGTTTCGCATCGGAGCCCCATGGATTGTGTGTACAGCACTGGCAGCGGGGCCCGTTGCAGTCACTGTATTTCCGGGCCCCGCTCAGAGTAGAAATACTATGAATAACTGTACTAATAATAACGATTAGAGTTGAGCGAACACCTAGATGTTCGGATTCGGGACCTGAACTTGATCTGAACTTGGACCCGAACCCCATTGAAGTCAATGGGGACCCAAACTTCACTTTATTATTTTCCGTTGTAACATGGTTATAACGGAAAATAATAGTATTAGCTTTTTCGGATCTGAGAAGTCTGTATATACCGGCCCTCTGCTGCCTGACAGCATCTGATCTCTTACAGGGGGCTGTAATCCGCACAATTAACCCCTCAGGTGGCACTCCTGAGGGGTTAATTCTGGGGATCACAGCCCCCTGTAAGAGATCAGATGCTGCCAGGCAGCAGAGGCCAGACCCCCTCCCTTCCCAGTATTAAAATCATTGGTGGCCAGTGTGCGGCCTCCCCCCCCCCATTAAAATGACGGGTCTGTGCTATAAGCAACGAGCAGCACAGACCCGAAACTTACCAGCAGAAGGAGCGCCGGGCGGACACAGACAGCGCAGGTAAGTATAACGCTGCTAAGTGACCATGGCAGCTAGGACGTCAGTAGTGTCCCAGCTGCCATGGTAACCAATCGGAGCCCCAGCGATTGGAACTGTCGCTCCGCTGCCACCAATGATTTTAATTAGGGGGGGAGCCGCACACTGGCCACCAATTATTTTAATAAGGGGGGGGGGGGGGGCGCACACTGGCCACCAATGATTTTAATACTGGGGAGGGGGGAGGGGGCCTGGGCCCCTGCTCCCTGGCAGCATCTGGCCTCTTACAGGGGGCTGTGATCCCCACAGTTAAGGGGGTTAATTGTGCGGATCACAGCCCCCTGTAAGAGGTAGTGCAGCGTACTCAAGTTAGGGTTTAATAGTGTTCCTGGGTGTTGTACTGCAATTATGACCACTAACCTGAGACAGGCTGACTCTCTGGTACTTCTGCAAGGACAGGTAGTTATAGGTAGAGTTCGTGACGCCAGTGCCAATTAACGGTGGCACACCGTTTGCGGATAGTAGGAATAATTGAGGAACCACGTTGTAGTGAAACAGAACTTGAACTTTACTGAAGCAATGGTAGTAGTCATACATGGACATAGATGGAAGCGCAGTTCCTTAGAAGACGGTTGGTTTCAATAAGCTTTAGGTTACAGTACTTTGTGGCAGGCGATATGTAGCAAGGTGAACACAGAGGGTTAACACACAGGACTCTTGCAGTACAGGCGGCTTGCACTCTCTACCTGTCTGATCCTGGAACATAGACACTATCCTCCAAGGCCCCAATGCCCTCTCTTGGCTTATATCCCTGGGATAATAATTACTGAGTACCTCCTCTGATATTTGTAGTACCTCTTGCTGTCTTGGTTACTGCTCTGCCTTCCCTCAGCCCACTCAGGCTGGTGACCAGTGATGTTCCTGCAGGGATCCTTATCCTGTTTGCAGCTCGACTAAGGAGGCAACACATCTCCACTAGTCCTAGGGTCTGGACTGCTCCTCCTAGGGAATGAATCTTCCTAGGCTGGACCCTCTCAGGCTATAGGGCCTGGGCTGACTTCAACAGGCGCAGGGCCTGAACTCTGAACATGTTCACAGGCTCATGGCCTGGGCTTAACTCCTACAGGCTCAAGGCCTGGGCTTAGACTGACTGTCCCTTCCCTGACTGGGCCTATGTATAAACTAGGGCTCCCTAGCTCCCTCTACTGACCTGGAGCTGGAATGACATCCCTAGCAGGCCTGCACATGCAATAACACAGTAACAGGGAAGTATACAGCATTACATTACATGAAAATGTTTTATACCAACCTCCCCATAAATAAGGGGAACGACAGCACACAAGTGACCCTTCTGTAGTGACGGGCATTACAGCTCCCATACACTACAGTAGGGTGCTGCCAGGGAGCAGGGGCCCAGGCCCCCTCCCTCCCCAGTATTAAAATCATTGGTGGCCAGTGTGCGCCCCCTCCCTCTTATTAAAATCATTGGTGGCCAGTGTGCTGCTCCCCCCCCTAATTAAAATCAGGGGGCCGGTATATACAGACTTCTCAGTATATCACTATGGGAACGCCTCTGTGTTAGAATATAATGTCAGAGTTTTCACGATCTAACTCAGATCCGATGGTATATTCTAACATAGAGGCCTTCCCAGGGTTATTAGTACAGTTATTCATAGTATTTCTACTCTGAGCGGGGCCCGGTGTAATATAGTGAGTGCACCGGGCCCCGCTGCCATTACAATAGGATGCAGCACATGTAGTGTGTGCCGAATGCTCTGTGCACCGCGCATGCTCACTTGAGTATTCGGCACGGACGGCAGGGACACAGTGCTTTTATTAGTATAGATATATATATTTGTGGTCGGATCGGCTATCAGAAAGGTGTACCTAACCTATCTACAACAAGCAGTAGAATTATGCCATAACTGCTGCGGTAGGGCAGCCTAAAGGGGGCCACCCTAATATGAAGTGACTGTAAAATGGTGTGGGTGGGTGGGTGAAATCAGCTGAATCGGCGTCAGCCTGGGCCCACAGGTGCCTATAAATAGCCTAGCAATCAGCCAGCCTAGGCCCACAGGTGCATATAAATAGCCTTGTAATCAGCCTCCCCTCCCACAAACACAGCAAATATATTTGCTTAATACTTGTGGTCGGATCGGCTATCAGAAAGGTGTACCTAACCTATCTAACCCTATCTACAACAAGCAGTAGAATTATGCCATAACTGCTGCGGTATGGCAGCCTAAAGGGGCCAAAAAGAACAGACCTTAGGTTAGAACAAAATATATACCTACCATTACTACACCCAATTTGAACGTAAAAGACATTCCCCGATGAAGGTGCGGAATGTACCGTACATATCACAGTGACTACCATCTACCTTACCTCTGTCATGTGCACCGGCACATCGTTCTTGGAGGTGGCTAACGCTGATGCGATTGAAGGAGTGGCCGGTAATCAGAAACTATTTACTCCTATGTATACTAACAACGTATGAACATATTACGAGAAGGTCTGAATCCAGAGAGCTGCAGACTGAAACAAACCATGATGAATCTGTAGGAAGGCCTAAATAAATTCCAAGCATTCGCCGAGGGCCCTGAGCGGGCACCAACTCTTCCTGGTTGCAAACTACTACACCTCTACTTATTCCCCAACTTAAATATATAAAGGGCCCAAAAGTTAGAACATGGCGTATGCCGTGTTCCTCTATTAGTAGATTTAAGTGGAATGTGTAAACTCACCATGCCTGGGGAACCATCAACACGAATACATGGCTATTTCAATTAACAAGCTAATGTTGCCTGTAATGAAGACAGAGAAACATACACACCATACCTGCAGTTGTGACAGGAAATAAGCTTAAGGTCGTGATACCATGTATGCAGCACCTGTAGTCGTGATAGGACTTGAGAATTGCACCTTATTACGGTACCTCCTACTGGAAGACAGACAGATACCCAGGACTTAGGCCCGACACCAACACACTCGCCCGACGGGCGGAAAAAGACATGGAACCTACTTGTGTTGGGGCCACGTGGCCGACCTTGAATGGTGAAGTCATGTAAGAAACACTTAATATGATAAGGCCATGCATGAGAGACACTAGTGGCGGTGCCATGCGTGAGAGACTCTAATGGCGAGTCATATGTGTAACACTAAATCGGAGAAGCCATGCGTGGGAGACTAATGGCGAAGTCATATGTGTAACACTTAATTGTAAAGCCATGCGTGAGAGACTCTGATGGCGGAGTCATATGTGTAACACTAAATCGGAGAAGCCATGCGTGAGGGACTCTAATGGTGGACACTCAACCGGAGAAGCGTTGCTTGAGAGACTATAATGGCGGAGTCATGTGTGTAAAACATAAACGGAGAAGCCATGCGTGAGAAACTCTAATGGTGGACACTCAACCGGAGAAGCGTTGCTTGAGAGACAATAATGGCGGAGTCATGTGTGTAGCACTAAACATGAACGGAGAAGCTACGCGTGAGACTCTGATGGCGGAGTCATATGTGTAACACTAAATTGGAGAAGCTATGCTTGAGAGACTAATGGCGGAGCCATACCCGCGAGACTCTAATGGCAGATATATATATTTTTTTTCAATAAACCACTTATACGGCACCAGTATGACTTGGGAACTTGCGTAACCATGAACCCCTCTGACAGGGAACCTAAAACGGCCTACAACCATATGGTACCCCTAACGAACAACATGAAGAACGGTCAAAGGGCCCCCTGGGGCCATGAGGCCGAAGCGATCATCAGGCCCCCCGAAGCCATAAGACCCCTCGAAGCCATGAGACTGAACTGAATGGCCTTACAGTGACGAGTAGTAATCAAAACGTGAGCCAGACCCGATGGGGTATGCACGGACATTAGTGATGCGAACCATGTGCATAAATAAACATTAACCAACCGCGAACCGTGAAAATGAACAGATCGGAGAAAACGAAGAGCCAGAGGCGTTGCAGTTCACTAAGAGAAGACCCTTATCTTGACAAACGAAGGATTTGTGAAAATATAGTAGGAAACGTACTCCTATTGGCCCACTAACCGCTGAGAAGCAATTTGGTTAACTGGGGCAAGAGACCAATCTGAGTGAATATGAACCAGAAGTAAAGGAGACCAGTCTAAGTAAATGCAAACCAGGACTGAAACACCCAAAAAGATTTTTTTTTTTTTTTACCGAAGTGAACAGCAAAAGTAGGTCTTTGGAATGTAACAAACCTACGAGGAAAAACACGCAAGCTTGAAAAGAAAGCAGCTATGTTAACCGGGAGAGCAGTGTCAGAGGTCAGTGTCAGTGTCACTTATTTTCTGGGGTGATCGGCGGCCATTTTGTGACTTGTGGTGCACCAGAACAAGCTGCCACCAAGTCCATCAATACTAGTTTTTTTTTTTTTGCTATATCCTACATCAGGGGCTTGGCTGTGCTAATTGTCACCCCTAGAAACTCAGGATAGCAATTTCTATATTTTATTAAGGGGTTAAATACAATTGCCAAAATACCAATCCCCTAAATCTGGTGTTCCAGCTTTGGCTAGCCAAGTATAATACTGTCTGCTGTTTAGCAAAAGATAGATTATTTTCTGTGGTGAAATTCAATTGTCAAAATAGCAATCCCCTAAATCTGGTGTCCCAGCACTGGCTAACAAACTATAATAGTGTCCACCAAAACATATATTTTGTTCTGGGGTGAAATTCAATTGCCAAAATAGCAATACCATAAATCATTTCTAAACTACTGGCCTTTGAAATGCTGTCATTCAGGCTGGTGGACACAGACAGCTTCAAACAGCTGATGTCCATGGCTGTCCCACAGTATGTTGTTCCCAGCTGCCACTACTTCTCCAAGACAGCCGTGCCTTCCCTGCACAACCAAGTATCCGATAAAATCAAGTGTGCACTGCGCAACAGAGTTGCCCACATTTTAACGTGTGCGGACTACTGGGTTGCCACCCTGCTGGATCCCCGGTACAAAGACAATGTGCCCACCTTACTTCCTGCACTGAAGCGTGATAGGAAGATGCGCGAGTACAAGTGCACACTGGTAGACGTGCTCCTGAGAGCATTCCCAAATGTCACAGGGGAACAGGTGGAAGCCCAAGGCGAAGGCAGAGGAGGAGCAAGAGGTCGCCAACGCAGCAATGTCACGGCCAGCTCCTCTGAGGGCAGGGTTAGCATGGCAGAAATATGGCAGAAAAGTTTTGTCTCCACACCACAGCTAACTGCACCACCACCTGATACGGAACGTGTTAGCAGGAGGCAGCATTTCACTAACATGGTTGAACAGTACGTCTGCACACCCCTCCACGTACTGACTGATGGTTCGGCCCCATTCAACTTCTGGGTCTCCAAATTGTCCACGTGGCCAGAGTTAGCATTTTATGCCTTGGAGGTGCTGGCCTGCCTGGCGGCCAGCGTTTTGTCTGAACGTGTATTCAGCATGGCAGGGGGCGTCATTACTGACAAAAGCAGCCGCCTGTCCACAGCCAACGTGGACAAGCTGACGTTCATAAAAATGAACCAGGCACGGATCCCACAGGACCTGTGCCTCCCTTGTGCAGAATAGACATTTATAACTGCCTCCCCCTGAACCATGTATTCTTGTACTCCAGGGCACTTCTTTATTGAATCCTCATTTTTTTTACTTTACCATGATCTTGCGGTGCAACCCAAAGTTGAATGAACCTCTCCTCTGTCTGGGTGCTGGGCCGAAATAACTGAAAGTGGCCTTCTCCAGTGGTGGGTGATATGACGCATGATTCCTTGCTGTGGGATCTCTCTCCTCTGGGTGCTGGGGCCGAAATAACTGAAAATGGCCTTTTCCAGTGGTGGGTGATATGACGCATGATTCTCTGCTATGGGACCTCTCTCCAATTGATATTGGTTAATTTTTATTTATTTTATTTTATTTTATTTTAATTCATTTCCCTATCCACATTTGTTTGCAGGGCATTTACCTAAAGTTTGCTGCCTTTGGCAGCCCTGTAGCCCTTTCCTGGACTATTTTACAGCCTTTTTAGTGCCCAAAAGTTCGGGTCCCCATTGACTTCAATGGGGTTCGGGTTCGGGTCGAGTTCGGATTCCGAACCCGAACATTTTCGGGAAGTTCGGCCGAACTTCTCGAACCCAAACATCCAGGTGTTCGCTCATCTCTACCCCAGAGAGCTACAAGTCACGGACCGTGTAACCAAGTCCGATCCCACCGTGAATGCCAGCACTCACCTGGCACCTTCTGCCATTGCCCAAGTGCGAATGGACCTCCACATAAAGCTGCAAGAGGTTGTTTTTTTTTTTTAAAGATGGTAACCACAACACCACCTCGTGTTCCTCTAAGAAACATAAACGTGGTTAAACATAAACCCTGATGCAACGCCAATTAATCGACACGATAGCGCACCTATAAACACAGCACAGAACCGCTGACACATGCGTGCCCATAACATGCAATTTATAGACACGCTTACCAGAGCATCAGGACTCAAATACAGGCGCCTTGATCAATCTGCTTGTGCCCCCATATATGGACCACTGATATACATTTACCAACACCTTGCATGTCTGGCGCTAACTGCGGACGTGCGCCCCACATGCAAAACAGGTGACAGTAAACATGCACTTTTATTTTTTATATATTTTTTATTTATTATTATTTTTTTTTTAACGGCCATTGATACATGACCCTTCCAGAGAGATAAACTAAATAATACCATCACTTAAACACAGCGTGCGTAGCTTGGAGACATGCGTCCCGTATGATATCAGAAAACAGATATCAGAAAACATGCGACCATACGTACTCTAGGCGCATGCAACACCAATAACTATATGCAATAGCCCCCAACAAGCCCCTGGACAGCCAGACGAAAACAGTCACTTGACCATTAGCGCCCATCTTTGCTTCGTCCCAGAGTATTGCGGATCGCATACCACAGTGTGGGTCACGTGCCGACAAGTGCGATCCTACAGTGAATGCCAGCACTCGCCTGGCACTATCTCCCGCTGCCCAGGCGTGAATGAGCCTGCACACGATGCAGCTGCGTTTTTTTTTTTTTTTACATTGACCATTGATATACAACACTTAACACGGCATGCATAGCTTGAGCCAACTGCAGACACGCACCCCACGTGTGAACCAGGTATCAGAAACATACGACCAAACCTACTCTAAGCGCATGCTACCCCAATAACTGTATGCAATGGCCCCCGCAGGCCTCTGGAAAGCCAGTCAAACAATACTGACGCCATCGCTCGAGCATTAGCACCCAAACTCTGCTTCAACCCTGAGCGCTACATGTCGCGGACCACAGCGTGGGTCCCGTGTAAACCACTTTGATCCTACCATGAATACCAGCGCCTTCCTGAGAGATTCTTCCGTCGCCCAGCCGTAAGGAGCCTGTACACCATGCTGCTGTATCCTAGAGCTGACCCAGAAGTAGTGAAATCAGCTGAATCGGCGTCAGCCTGGTCCCACGTTTACCTGGGGAGCTGGGTGGTGTTTTCAATGTCCATAGACTAACAGCTCGTTGTGAGAAACAAGGAGATTCATACTGTTGTACAGCAGCGTGGTCCGTTTGTCTTTATTATTTCTAAAGTGTGATATTTACCCACGTCACAGTTTGGACTGCAGCGCTGAGTTATATAACGAAGTATCGTAACTGTTCTGTATCTGGATTTTTGCTGAATAAAGTTTGTTTTTCCACCGAAATAACTCCGAAAAGATTTTACCGCATATAACTGAAGCGCTGAACGCTGAATAACATTTGTTTTTCTACCGAAATAAGTCACTAAAGGTTTTAACACATATAACTGCAGCGCTGAACGCTGAAGTACAGTTTTTTTTCCACTGAAAAAAGTCACAAAAGATTTTACCGCATATAACGGAGCACGGAGATGGAGAGGGTCTTCGGATTCCTCCCGCACTATACGGCCATCTCAGAAATGAACCGCTGCTCCCAACAGCAACTCCTGGGAAGGTCATGAAGCATCCCTGTCATCCGGCATCTATTCGCCCCGCTGAAGGATATTTTGAAAGTGTGTAGAAGCCACACGGGGCCCCCACGGATTTATCATGGAGACATCATGGAGATTTTACCGCATCTAACTGCAGCGCTGAGCGCTGAATGAAATTTCTTTTTCCACCAAAATCATTCACGAAAGTTTTTAACGCATATAAGTGCAGTGCTGAACACAATTTTTTTTCCACCAAAATAAGTCCCAAAAGATTTTACTACATATAACTGCAGCACGTTGAGCTGAATACAATTTCTTTTGCCACCGAAATAAGTCCCAAAAGATTTTACCACATATAACTGCAACGCTGAACGCTGAATCCAATTTTTTCTTTCCACCGAAATAAGCCACTAACGATTTTACTGCATATTACTACACCGCTTTTTCCACGTATATACGCCACTAAAGACTTTTCAACAGAGGGTTATAGGCTGTCAGTTTAAAAAAAACACAGTTGCCTGAGGCGGAGTGATCTGAAATGAACAAGATGTAGCCGAGGAAGTAGGTCCGCACTGGAAGAGCGAGAAGCAGTCCTTGGGCGGTTTCTGTGCTGCAGTACGTAGTGTCCAGTAAGCAATACCACAGATACATGCGGGCTGCTGTGAATTAGTTTGCATTTTTGTGCAGGGTTAGTGCATAGTGTATTCACCATATGGACATTGTCACGTAAGTGCGCAGTCTGTGAAACGTAAATACAAAATTTCACCACAACCTAATTCGGTCCTCACAGCAAAAGGAGCTCTTCAAGTACCCATCAATTTTCGCGAAAAAAAAACATGTTTGAAATAAAAAATTTCGCCACAACGTAATTCGGTCCATACCACAAAAAGGACTTTCCCACATATAACTGCAGCGCTGAACGCAGAATATATTTTTATTTTTCTACTAAAATACGCTACTAAAGACTTTACCACATATAACTGCAACAGTGAACGCTGAATATATTTTAATTTTTCTACTGATATACGTCAATAGAGTTTTCTCTATATATAAGTGCAGCAACGAATGGCGATTGTATTTTTATTTTTCTACCGATATACGTCAATAAAGATTTTTCTACATAAAAGTGCACCAGCGAATGGCAAATGTATGTTTATTTTTCGACTAAAATACACCACTAAAGGCTTTTGAACAGATAACTGCAGCGCTAAACGCCGAATACTTGGCTACAGGCAAGGAGGATGGGTCATGTGACGCTGGCCACATCGCATGATCTTTTCCTCCACTATATAAACAGACAACCTGCTGGCCACAGGTTGCCTGTGATTTAGTCATATACGTTGTTTAAATCCATCACGCTACTGCACTGTTTGACCTCCCGGATTTGACCCTTGCCCGTCCTCTGACCAGCCTACTGCCTGGTCCCTTGGTACTGACGCGTCCTCTCGGATTTGACCTTTGCCTGCCTTCTAACCAGCCTACTGCCTGCTCCCTTGGTACTGATGCGACCTCTCGGATTTGACCTCGGCTCGTTCTCTGACCAGTCTCCTGCTTTTCCCTTTTGTACTTAGTCAACCTCACAGACTGACCTCGGCTAGTTGACCCGCCATTGCCTCCTCCATCCGGGGGTATGTCGGTCTGTGTTTACATTCCTGTCTTACCACCCGGATACGGCACGTGTGTGCTGTCCTCTGCCTCAGCTGTCCGTTTCCCTCTCTGTCTCCCCTCCACTCAGCACATACATAGGTCAGGGACCACCGCCCAGTTGCGCCCTGTCGCCTAGGGTGGGTAGTGCAAGTAGGCAGGGGGTGCACTTCCTCTCTACTTTCCTCCTCGTGACAATATATTTTTCTTTTTCCACATATATACCCCACTAAAGTCTTTTGAACAGATAACTGCAGCGCTGAATGCAGAATAATGTTTCCCTGCATTTGTAAAAAAAAAATTCACAATGAGGCTTTTCCAATCACTGTCCCTAAATGATTCCTCTCTATCCTTTCCCTGCACTTGTAAATCGCTTTTTTAGCACTGTCCCTAGCTCCTTCTGACGTCTCTCCCTGCACTAAGATGCTGTGAAATGATTCCTCCCTATCCTTTCCCTGCACTTATGAATTGTTTTTTCTGTCTTTTTTTTCCCCACTTGCTGTCCCTAGAGCCTTTACACGTCTGTCCCTGCACTCTGAACTCTGGAAAATGTCTGACTGTAAGATGGCCGCCGTATTTATAGGGCTGTGACATAACAGGGCAGGCTGGCTGCTGATTGGCTGCATGCAGGCATGTCAATCTGGGTGATCCCACCTTCCCAGAGTTCCTTGCCCCATGTCCTCAGACATTCACATTCACCACCACTGACATTTGAGATCTCGGAGTAGGCAGCAACAGCGGGGACCTCCCTCCTTGGGCTTATCTGGGTACTGTCGTCAGACCGCTGGGTGGCGGCCGTTGCTACCTCCTCTTCCTCATCTGATGCCAAGAATGGCTGCGCATCAGTAAGGTCTGGTAATGGATGGGAAAATAATTTCTCTGACTCGAATGGAGGGGCTATGGTGGTGATGATGGTGTCTTTGGGGGTGCACACAGCAAAAAGTGAGGAGGGTGCAGATACAGAAGATGAGGAGGGTGCAGAAGCAGAAGGCTGAGTGAGCCACTCAACCAACTCTTGTGCATCCTTTGAAGTAATCGCACGCACCTTCTCCAACTTCCCACTTAGGCTCCGGCCTGGTGCACCTGCCCGACCTCCCTCTACCACCCGTGGGGAACGGCCTGCCTCTTCCTCTGCCTGACATTTTCAAAATGACCCTGTGCCTAAGTCCCTAGAAAAGAGCAGTATTTGTGGAAGCAGGTATATCGCAGCCCTCAATCAGTATTTGGGGGAAGCAGGTCTATCAAACCCCTTAATCAGTATTTTGTGGAAGCAGGTCTATCAAACCCCTCAATCAATATTTGGTGGAAGCAGGTATATCAGACCCCTCAATTATTTTTTTTTGCCACAACAGTTATATCACACCACCCTGTTTATTTGGGGCAACAGGGCAACAGGTTACAGGTATATCGCAGCCATCAATCCGTATTTTGTGGAAGCAGGTGTATCGCAGGCCTCAATCAATATTTGGTGGAAGCAAGTATATCAAACCCCATAATCAGTATTTTGGGAAAGCAGGTATCTTGCAGGCCTCAATCAATATTTGGTGGAAGCAGATATATCAGTCCCTTTAATCAGTATTTTGTGGAAGCTGGTATATCGCAGGCGTCAATCAGTATTTGGTGGAAGCAGGTCTATCAAACCCCTTAATCAGTGTTTTGTGGAAGCAGGTATATCACACCCCTCAATAGTTTTTTTTTTGCCACAACAGTTATATCACACCACCCTATTTACTTGGGGCAACAGATTACAGGTATATTGCTGCCGTCAAGCTGTTTTTTTGGGGGCAACAGGTATATCACACCCGTTGCAAATACTTGTTCCAATAGCGCTTGTCCCTCCTTATATACCTGCGGTATCGCAACAGAACCTCACACAACTGTGCACAATACAAATGCACTATATACTTTCTATGTTATAAAGTATATTATAGGTATATCACACCCCTCAATCAGTATTTTGTGAAAGCAGGTATCTCGCAGGCCTCAATCAATATTTGGTGGAAGCAGGTATATCAGTCCCCTTAATCAATATTTTGTGGAAGCTGGAATATCGCAGGCGTCAATCAGTATCTGGTGGAAGCAGATATATCAATCCCCTTAATCAGTATTTTGTGGAAGCAGGTATCTCGCAGGCCTGCATCAATATTTGGTGGAAGCAGGTATATCAATCCCCTTAATCAGTATTTTGTGAAAGCAGGTATCTTGCAGGCCTCAATCAATATTTGGTGGAGACAGGTATATTAATCCCCTTAATCAGTATTTTGTGGAAGCTGGTATATCGCAGGGTCATTCAGTATTTGGTGGAAGCAGGTCTATCAAACCCCTTAATCAATATTTAATGGAAGCAGGTGTATCGCAGGCTTCAATTATTTTTTTTGCCACAACAGTTATATCACACCACTCTGTTTACTTGGGGCAAGAGGTTACAGGTATATCGCAACTTTCAATTAGTTTTTTTTTCTTGGGGGGCAGCAGGTATATTACACCCATTGCAAATTGTTGTTCAAATAGCACTTGTCCCTCTATATACCTGCGGTATCGCAGCAGAACCGCACACAACTGGTGGACAATATAAATGCACTATAATATACTTTCTATGTTAGAAAGTATATTATAAGTATATCACACCCCTCAGTATGTTACTCCTATTGATAGCACACCTATACCAGTCCTATACCAGGACTTTTGTGGCCCTATTAGCTAGCGTTTGGTGTCCCTAACAGTCTGTCCCTGCTCCACAAAGCAACCTCTCCCTAAACTGGCAAAACACAGAATGCAAAATGGCTGCCAGATCTGATTCATTTATAGGGTGGGGGTGTGCCCATGTGCTGAAACGTCTCAATTGTCTTTCCTGTCCCACCTGATGGATGTTTCATGGGTCAAAGTTCTGTGCAATGCAAAAGAATATAAGGCATGCAAATATCGCAATATGTTTGCATGTTCAGCGAATCGCGAACGCGTAAAGTTCGCCGCGAAACGACCACCGGGTGAACCGCAAGGCCATCTCTATCTGTGACATTCAGGGCAAAAGTTTGGCCGCTGGTAACAGTGACATTACCAGCGGCACATCTCCTGTATAACATTTGTGCATTGTTAATATCAGTGACATTCATTCAGTGTAATTTTTTTATTAGCTGGTGGTGACAGCGACATTACTTGCGCTATACCTCATGTATAACGTTTGTGCACCCTAAACATCAATGACACTGATTCAGTGTAATTTATTATTACCCGGTGGTGACAGCGACATTACTTGCGCAATACCTCCTGCATAACGTTTGCGCATCCTAAAATTATCTGTGACATTCTACGTACTTTTTTCATAGAAGCTGCGGACAGCTGCATTATCTGTGTTACATTTCCTGTTTAACGTGTGCACATCCTAAAAATATGACAAAATATGAATGTGACATTCTGTGTACTTTATTTGTGCATACACTTACAAAACCTGCGCTACTGTATGTGTGACATACTTGCAAGCATATATACCATTTAATATGCGCAAGGCGAGCAGTAAGGGAAGGGGAAGTGGCAGTGATCCTGATGGTGCACGCAGAGGCCGTGGCTCAGAGCGCGGTGAAACTGTGCCTGCTGACAGAGCACAAGAAACACACTCATCCACGATTCCTATCTTCATGTCCCAGTTTGCAGGGAGACGCAGGACACCGCTCTCGAAGTCAGACCAGTGCGACCAGGTGGTCGGTTGGATTGCAGCAGATAATGCTTCCAGTCGGTTAAGCACCACCCTGTCTTCCACAAAGTCCAGTCTCAGTAGCCAAAAGTCTGGTCAACAGAATCCTCACCCTAATACTCCTTCCACCCACCATGGAGAGTCTTGGCAAACAAGTGATCCCAACCTTGGATATTCCGAGGAGCTCTTTTCATCGCCATTCCTTAATTTGGGCCTCTCGACAAGCCCGCTTGAAGAGGGACATGAGGATGTCTTGTGTCCTGATCTCCAAACTCTTGAGCATCCACAGTCAGAAGAAAATGACGATGGGGAACGGCTATTAGTGTTTCATGAGGTGGGTGATGATGATGAGACACAGTTGCCAATAAGTCAACCACAAATAGTGTCTCAAGAGGTTCATGATGAGGATGAGACACACTTGTCAATAACTGAGGTTGTTGTTAGGTCAACAAGTCAGGAGGATGACCAGAGTGAGGAAGTGGTGGACAATGAAGTCACTGACCCAACCTGGGAAAGTGGCAAGCCCAGCGAGGATAGCAGTACAGAGGGGGAGGAATCCGCAGCCCCGCAACAGGCTGGAAGAGGCAGTGGGGTGGCAAAAGGGAGAAGGCGGGCCACACCAAACAGGCCCTCAACTGTTCCCCGAAGCACCTGGACCTTCGCAAGCACCATTAGCTAGCACATTCACTTCTGTGTCCCAGTGCAGTGTACAGATTTCTATACCCCAGGCCTTTTAACAAAAGTGCAAATACTCAGCCACCCACCCACAGGCCATAGCACTAAATGCGCACCTTTCAAAATGGTTGGGCCTGGAAATGTTGATATTTAGGCATGTGGACACTGAGGCTTGATGGGGGCGGCTGTCCAGTGTTACTCTGTCCCCAACTACCAATATTTTTCATGGTGTGCAGTCCCACCCTTACACCACCATGTGTCCCCTAACATCACCCGTGCCCTGACCAATGCAGTTATTGAGAAGGTCCACTTAACGACTGACACATGGACAAGGGCTTTTGGCCAGGGACCCTACATTTGGAGGCCAGGAGCAAGTCGTACCCTGGGATGGCACAGGTGCTACCGACGCCAAGGAATGCAGGCCCTACTTCCATGAGGGTTTCTGCCGCCACCTACGCTAGTGGCTGCAACCCCCTCTTCTCCTCCTCTGCCTCCTCCTCTACTCCCACCTCTGAATTATCATCTTGCAGCACCAGTCTGCCATCAGTCAGTAGCTGGAAGCAGTGTAGCACTGCAGTGGGGAAGCAGCAAGAGGCTGTGTTTAAACTGATCTGCTTAAGGGACAAACAGAACACCGCCGCAGAGCTATAGCAAGGGATAAGAGACCAGACTGAACTGTGGCTCTCGCCACTCAACCTATAACCAGGCATGGTTGTGTCTGATAATGGCCATAACTTGGTGGCGGCTTTGGTGCTCAGCAACCTCACAAACACACCATGCCTAGCCCATGTGTTCAACCTAGTGGTTCAGCGGTTTCTCAAAAACCTACCCCAATTTGCCTGAGCTACTGGTGAAGGTTCTCCTCATGTGTGCCCATTTCTGCAAGTCATCGACAGGTTCCACAGGTCTGGCAACGCTGCAACAGCGCTTGCAATTGCCAGCTCACTGACTGTTGTGAGACGTGAGCACTTGCTGGAACTCGACGTTCCACATGTTGGCCAGGCTTTGTTAGCAGCAGAGGGCAGTAGTGGAATACCAGCTGCAACATGGTCGTCGCCTTTCCAGTCAGCTTCCGCTCTTCACAGGCGATGAGTGGGCATTGATATCTGACCTCTATGAGGTTTTACGCAACTTTGAGGAATCAACACAGATTTTGAGCGGCGATAACGCTATTATCAGCATAACCATCCTACTTCTGTGTCTACTCAAACGCTCGCTGCTTACAATTAAGGTGGACGCTTTTCATGTGGAAGAGGTGAAAATGTTGGAAAACAGTACACTGTATGATAGCCAGACCTCCCTCAGTTCGTCTACTCAGCTCAAATTGGATGATGAGGAGGAGCAGGAGACGGTTGCCTCCGCTACCAGAGTAAAGTGGCTTTTATGGTGTACTGAATACACTGTATTCCCATGCACCCCTTCCACCACTAAAAAGGGTATATGGTTCAATCTCCCTTTTCTCGTCCTCCTCCTCCATCATATCAACATGCTTATTAGGCTGCCCTTGCTCCTAATGTTTTAGAGGGTCAGCTCAGCAGCGGGCCCCCGCCCTTAATGTTTGAGGGTCACCAGCAGGCCCTACACCATAATGTTTTTGATGGTCACCAGCAGGCCCTCACCCCTAATTTTTTAGAGGGTCACCAGGAAGCCGTTGCCCATAATGTTTTAGAGGTTCACCAGCAGCCCTTGCTCCTAATGATTTTGAGGGTCACCAGAAGGCCCTTGCTTCTAATGATTTTGAGGGTCACCAGCAGGCCCTCACCCATAATGTTTTAGATGGTCAGATCAGCAGCAGGCCCTCGCCAATAATGTTTTAATTGGTCAGATCAGCAGCAGGCCCTTACCCCTAATGTTTTAGATAGTCAGATCAGCAGCAGGCACTCGCCCCTAATGTTTTAGAGGGTCAGCTCGGCAGCAGTCCATCACCCCTAATGTTTTAGATGGTCAGCTCAGCAGCAGGCCCTCACCCCTAATGTTTTAGATGGTCAGCTCTGCAGCAGGCCCCTCGCCCATAGTATTTTAGATGGTCAGCTCAGCAGCAGGCCCTCGCCCATAATGTTTTAGTTGGTCAGATCAGCAGCAGGCACTCACCCCTAATGTTTTAGATGGTCAGATCAGCAGCAGACCCTCGCCCATAATGTTTTAGATGGTCAGATCAGCAGCAGGCACTCACCTCTAATGTTTTAGAGGGTCAGTTCAGCAGCAGACCATCACCCCTAATGTTTTAGATGGTCAGCTCAGCAGCAGGCCCTCCCCAATAATGTTTTAGTTGGTCAGATCAGCAGCAGGCCCTTACCCCTAATGTTTTAGTTGGTCAGGTCAGCAGCAGGCACTCACCCCTAATGTTTTAGTTGGTCAGATCAGCAGCAGGCACTGGCCCCTAATGTTTTAGAGGGTCAGCTCCACAGTAGACCCTCACCCCTTATGTTTTAGATGGTCAGCTCTGCAGCAGGCCCCTCGCCCATAGTATTTTAGATGGTCAGCTCAGCAGTAGGCCCTCGCCCATAATGGTTTAGAGGGTCACCAGCAGGCCAATAATCATAATTTCAAGGGTGTGTATCATGCCCTCCTTTATGTGATATACAGGATGTATCGGAGTGCCTCTTCCTTTTAATTTTTGGCAGCACTTGCACTTTATTTACAAGTAAATATACAGGAAAGAATGTTTCCTAACAATTTTTCCCTCTAAAAGCGATTTTATCTTCGGTATTGTGCGTATTATTGTCAGTCTGTAAAAGTGGCGTACTACTCGGACAACATCATTCAAAGCAGCGACATGGGAGTCCAAGATGCATCCAGACATCCTCCCCATGCTGTTCCCGAACCATTCCAGTGGTGTTTCCATCATTTTCTGACCTTTTCCTGTGAACCAGACACCCTTCAGAGCAGGGAGTGCCTGGTTTAATGCTTGGGTTCTCCCATTGACTTCTGTTGTGCTCGGGTGCTCGGTGGAGCACCCGAGCATCCCGAGGTGTTCTACTTGAGCACTTTGGTGCTCGACCAACACTAATGTTTATGTATTTTAAAGTGTTTTCATGGGTTTTCTCCAGGTACTCCGGTTTCCTCCCACACTCCAAAGACATACTGATAGGGAACTTAGATTGTTAGCCCCATTAGGGACAGCTTGATGTTAATGTTTGTAAAGCACTGTGGAATATAGTAGCGCTATGTAATTGCATAAAATAAATAAATGAGTTTTCAGGATTTTTATATTGATGGCCTATCGTTAGAATTCGCCATCTATATCTTACACCCTCTTCATCAGTTGTTCCCAAGTAGCTCTGACAGTAGAACTACAAAGCTCCATCTACTTCAATGGGAGCATGGCTGCAGTAACCAGCATTGTCTACACAGTAGACCATGCTATACAGACCTGGCCCCTATTTATAGCACTGTAGCTGCTTGGTGCTGCTGATTCATGGGAGTGTGCAGTTTCGGACCTCCACCGATCAGATATTGCTGGCCTGTTTTGAAGATTAGCCTTCAATCTAAAAATCTTGGAAAACCAGAATTCATCATTATTCCACCATGTCATGCAGCATCCCAGTTCAGTCCATTACAGTTGACAGCGCCATGCTCTCTCCAGTCTTACAGGTCCGCTGCTTGTAAGATAACTTTTGATTCTGCCCTGTCCTTCAAGCCACACATCCAAATCTGTACCACCATCTGCCCCTTTCAACTATCTCATATTTGCTCCTTCCTCACTCATAAGTCAACTAAAATGCTAGTGCATGCCCTCAGTCATCACCCCTCACCTGGACTACTTCTCTGTGGCCTTCCATCTAGCACTCTTGAACCCCTCCAATCTATCCTCAAATCTTTTTTCTCTCTCGTCTGTTTCTCACATAATCGTCAATTCCTGGTAGCCAGATTTCCTTTTACCATTCAGTGGGTTGAGGCCTGCAATGTGTATTACAGTGTTTTAATATGGTGGATTTAGACAAGCAGATAATCGTTTAAATGATCACTGACACGAACGACTACTGACCGAATGTTCTAGCAGACAAGTAGCATTTAAAGGAAAGGATTATCGTGTAAACTATTTTTTTTTATCATATAATCGTTGATACACCTGCCTACCAAGGGCTCTCTTTCGTCAACAATGTCCATGATGCACACGATGTACATTTGCATAACGCAATTCATGAATGAAAAATGAGGATTGTACTTGTTCACATCAACGATTTCACAGATATCGAGTGTTTTTGGTCAAATAGCTTAGTTATTAGAAACATTTACATGCCACGATTGTCATCCATCTTCCATCGCTTGCGTTCAAAATGTAACCATTATCTTCTTGTCTAAATCCACCTATACACATTACAGGTAGGAGATGTCATTAGAGCAGTCCTACTGGTACTGCTGCTAGGGCACGGCTGCAAGGAAGCAAAACGCTCACAGCTTTCTCCAACACCCGCTGTTGTCATGTGCAACATATAATTTCACTTTGGTGAAAAGGACAGATTCCAATATGTTTAAGGGTCTGTTATGTTTCTTTACCCAAAGTAAACTTATGGCCTCCAAGTGAGCAGACAGCATGCGCTCCCCCCCCCCCCTCAATGCAATGTGACATTTCATGTGTGAGGCCTCCCATTCCGTTCTGCAGATTTGTTTTATGGATCCACGATTTACAAACAGCAAAACACTGTGTGATTGTGTGCATGAGCCCTTAAAGAGACTAGCGGCGCCCCGAACAGGAAGCTGGAAGATCCATTGAGTGTTTCTAAGAAGAAGACCACCTTCCCACCTCAGTTCCTGTTTCCAGTCCCAAAGAACCCTTGGCATCACCCTATGACCACCCTGTAACATTAAACTGTTACCTGGAGGTGTAAGTCTCCATTTAGGACCCACCTGTAAGTCTGCCTTAATTACCCAGAGGTGACCAGCTATAGGCTCGGGAAGATTAGGTTGCATGCACATGCCTTCAAGAGCCGGGGAACACTCATGCTCTACAGGCAGACAGAGCAGGCTGGTTTCATTTGAATTTTTATTTCCTACAGGCTTATGGTGCAGGTACAGAGTAGAGTCTCAGAATGTCGGTCGTGTGCATGAGCCCTTAAAAAGACTAAATTTGCCCCGAACACGAAGCAGGAACACCCATGGAGTGTTTCTAAGGAAAAGACCACCTTCCCACCTCAGTTTCTGTTTCCTGTCTCAAAGAACAAGAGGTCTGTTATAATGCCTCTAGAATTAGACTGCAGAACCGTTGGCATCACGCTATGACCACCCTGTGACATTAAACTGTTACCTGGAGGTGTAAGTCTCCATTTAGGGCTGGGGCTTATATCTCTTCCCCTCATCCCTAAGACAATGTCGGGAGTGATTCTGGTTCTGCTCTTCACACTTAACTCTCCAGGAATAAGGCATTGTTATTATTCCTTTTTTGACGATCTTCGGGTGATGACCTAGACATATAGCACCTTCAGATAATCTTTTCTATACTGCTCAGTGTAACAATCAGTGGGTGTGGAACCACTATTTCAACCAACCGGTTTGACTTTGGGCTAAACCTAAGGACGTAATCCTGACAGTTCCCTGGTATTAACCATTTAACCCCTATACAGGGGAGCTACCAGGCTGCTTCCTCCTGGAGTAGTCCCAATTTGCTTGCCCAGCTGACACTGTTGAAAAGTACTGAGTGATCAGTGCAAAGCTCATAGTCACAGACTGAGGTCAGGGCAGGCAGAGTACATGTGAATCTTTGAAATGGGTCTGAGGTCATACATATCGGACAAGATGTTCTAGTTTGGAGCAGGTCATCTTTCATTGTCAGCAGGGAACTTGAAGGGATCAGAACAGTACATGTAGACTTTGTAAGTCATCATACATTAGATCAAGGGGGCAGATTTATCACACTCCACTGTTTTTACACCAGCCTTTTAAACAGGCCTCGTCATAGGACCAGGAGTCTAAAAACCGGACAGTCCACCATAAACATCGGACATCTAGCCACCCTGAGAGCAGCAGTGGCAAAGAGACTGAGGCCGGCAGCAGCCATTTCAATCAGATTAGAGCCAAAGCCGCAGAATGGCTGAAATCTGACTAAACTGGCTGCTGCTGGCCTCAGTGTGTCTCTCTGCCACTGCAGCGAGACCTTTATATCAGCCAACTCAGCCCCCATCAGACCTCACATCAGCCCACTCAGCCCCCATCAGACCCCCAATCAGCCCGCTTAGCCCCCATCAGACCTCAGATCAGCCCAAAGACCCCCATTCAGCCCCCATCAGACCTCAGATCAGCCAAAAGACCCCCATCAGACCCCCAGTCAGCTCCCATCAGACCTCAGATCAGCCCAAAGACCCCACTCAGTCCCGATCAGACCTCAGATAAGCCCAAAGACCCCCAGTCAGCCCCCATCAGACTTCAGATCAGCCCACAGACCCCCAGTCAGCCCCCATCAGACCTCAGATCAACCCAAAGACCCCCATTAGACCCCATCAGACCTCAGATCAGCCCAAAGACCCCCATCAGACCCCCACTCAGCCCCATCAGACCTCAGATCAGCCCAAAGACCCCAGTCAGCCCCCATCAGACCTCAGATCAGCCCAAAGACCCCCATCAGACCCCCGCTCAGAACCATCAGACCTCATATCAGCCCAAAGACCCCCAGTCAGCCCCCATCAAACCTCAGATCAGCCCAAAGACCCCCATAAGACCCCAGTCAGCCCCATAAGACCTCAGATCAGCCCAAAGACCCCCATCAGACCCCACTCAGCCCCCATCAGACCTCAGATCAGCCAAAAGACCCCCATCAGACCCCCACTCAGCCCCCATCAGACCTCAGATCAGCCCAAAGACCCCAATCAAACCCCCTCTCAGCCCCCATCAGACCTCAGATCAGCCCAAAGACCCCCAGTCTGCCCCCATCAGACCTCAGATCAGCCCAAAGACCCCCATCAGACCCCCAGTCAGCCCCATCAGACCTCAGATCAGCCCAAAGACCCCCATGAGACCCCACTCAGCCCCATCAGACATCAGATCTGCCCAAAGACCCCTAGTCAGCCCCATCAGACCGCAGATCACCCAAAAGACCCCATCAGACCCCACTCAGTCCCCATCGGCTCAGATCAATCAGCGACAGGCCAGGCCCCAACATACTTATCTGTTCTGTGCCGCAGGCCGCGGCTACTGTTCCTCTTTGGCTGGCAGAAGTCACGCTCCTCTGTCTTCCTGCTGTACGCGCTTAGGACAGTGAAGCACCAGCCGTGGAGGGTAAGTATATTAAAGGTACGTCGGGCTGCGCGGAAACAAGGAGGAAGAGCACTGGGCCACGAGTACATACAGCACTACTGCAGGGGCCAGAGGTCCACAAGCAGCTGGTCCCCCTGGAGTGCAGGGACCGGTCGCCACTGCGACCCCTGTATGTACGCTAGTGGCTGCATGGCTGGTACAGTGGTCATAATGGGAGATTTTAACTTCACAGATATTGAGTGGGGTCATGGTTCTGCCTCAGATGGAAAGGGGAGAAGATTCCTCAATTTGCTACTTTATGGGCTAGTTTGTAGAAGATAACACTAGGCTGTGTTGGATCTGGTAATTTCTAATGATGCAGAGCTTGTTGGAAATGTTACTGTTTGAGAAACACTAGGTAATAGTGGTCACTAAGCAAAAACACTTAAGGGCACATGTATTAAGACCAGCATTTTAGATGCTGGTCTTAATAAGCCCTATAGCTGGCACCGGTCTCTTCTTGCTGTCTTACATTTAGACCATTTTCTACGCCTAAGGGCTCTTGCAGACGAGTGGATCTCCTGCGTGTTATCTGCAGCGAGAATGAGAGCCAAGCTGCGCGGTGGACATCAGAGGCATGAAGCAGTAACATGATAGATACTGCTCCGTGCCTCTGTGTGACCCTTTCACTACAAAATCACTGTGAGATAAAGTTGTCATGGTAATTTTGTAGTGAAAGGTTCACACGGAGGCACGGAGCAGTATCTATCATATTACTGCTTCGTGCCTCTGATGTGCACCACGCAGCTTGGCTCTCATTCTTGCTGCGGATAACACGCAGGAGATCCGCTCGTCTGCAAAAGCCCTAAAGCAGGCGTAGAAAATAAAATAAATGAGATGGTCCTGCCAGCTTGTCCCCTTCCCTACCCATGCCACACACACTTTTTTAGACCTGGCATGATCGGGAAAGAAGTCACAGATTTTTGTTTCACCATGACCACAAAAGTGGCGTATATCTAGTCATAAATGACCCCCTTAATTTTAAAAAGGCCAATTTCTTGGGGATAAGGGCAGCATTTCAGGGCATAGACTGGGAGCAGATACTGTCAGATCATAATACAGAGTATAAATGGGAGAGATTTAAATCCACATTGAGTAATTACACTACAAAATGTATTCCTGTAGGTAACAAGTATAAACAGCTAAAATTAAACTGCTACTGTAAAAAGGGCAATAAATTACAACAAAGGGCATTTAGCAATAGAAATTTGAGCGGTCATTTGTAGCCTTTGATGTTTACAAAGGGCCTAATAAGATCTTTAAAAAAAGATGAAATCTGAGGAAATACAAAATGAACAGCAGGTGACAAAAGAGAACAAAACAAAACCCCAAAAATTATTTAAATATATCAATGCGGAAAAACCAAGGTCAGAGCAGTTAGGTCTCCTAAATAATGGTAAAGGGGGAGAGTCACTGAAGATAAGGAAAAGGCACAGTTACTAAATGGTTTTTTAGCTCTGTATATACAAAGGACGAGAAAGGAGCTGATATTGGTGGTACCAGGGCTGTTAGTACATTCAGTAATATACTGTACAGGCTAACTGTAGATATGGCCCAAGCTAAGTTAAATAAGGTAAATGTGAACAAGGCTCCAGGTCCAGGTGAATTGCACCCAAGAGTTCTGTTCAGTCATTGCTGTGCTCCTGTTTAAAAATTTTAAAGATTTTCTAGGGGCTGGTACAGTGCCAAGTGACTGGTACAAGGCAAATATGGTTCCCATATTCAAAAAGAGACCTAGTGCCTCCACAGGTAATTATATACCAGTTAGTTTAACTTCTGTTGTGGGAAAATAATTAAAAGACTCTTAAGGGACTATATATAGGAATATGTGACTGTTATTAATATCATAAGTGTTAACCAGTATGGGTTTACAGAAGTCAGACTAACCTGATTTGTTTTTATGAGGAGGTGAGTAGAAGCCTAGATAGAGGGACCGGTTTGGGTGCAGTGTTTCTGGATTTTGCAAAGGCATTTGATACTGTCCCTCATAGACGTTTTAATAGGTAAAAAGGTTTTTAGGCTCGGAAAGTATAGTCTGTAATTGGATTAAAAATTGTCTGATGGACCGTGTCATGGTCAATGATTCCTATTCAGAATGGTCCCGGGTTACAAGTGGTGTACCCCAAGGTTCAGTGCTGCGTCCTCTATTATTTCATATTTTTATTTATGATATTGAGCATGAAATTAATAGCACCATTTCAATTTTTGCAGATGACACCCAGCTATGTAGTACTGTGCAGTCTAAGGAGGATGTCCAAAAACTACAAGCTGACTTGGACACTCTGAGTGATAGGGCATCAACTTGGCAAATAAGGTTCAATGTGTATGAATGTAAAGTTATGCATCTTGGTAGTAATAATTTCGAGCAACATATGTCCTAGAGGATGTAACCAAGGCGGCGTCAGCACCTGGCATATTAGGGCAAGTGCCGGGGCCCACAGCACAGCTACCAGAGGCCAGAAGCAATGAGTGCTTCAATCAATACAGATGGAAGCGCTCATTGCTGGAGCACTGGGAGTTGTGGTCCTGTCACTCACCGCTCAGCTCCCAGCATTCCTCCCCTCCTTCAGGCCAGCTGCGCTCTGAATGGTGAAGCAGGTAGACTTCTCCCTGCTCCACCATTCAGCCTGCAGGCACAGATAGCGTTGCCGGCCTATGTGGGCGGAGCCTGCAGCCCGGTAATCTGCATAAGCTCTGCCCACACTGTGCTGCAGAGCGATCTGTGTCTGCAGGGAAAAGAGAACTGTGAGCTTCAGGAACGGGACAAGGTGAGTAGTTACTGTTTTTTTTTTTTTTTTTTTTTTTTAATACAGAGGGGTCACAGAGGATTTTATTACTATGGAGGGGGCACAGAGGTCTTTATTACTATGGAGAGGGCATAGAGGTCTTTATTACTATGGAGGGGGCACAGAGGACTTTATTACTATGGAGGGGCACAGAGGTCTTTATTTCTATGGAGGGGGCACAGAGGGAATTTCTACTATGGAGGGGGCACAGAGGGTATTACTAATGTGAAGGGGGCACAATGGGCATTTCTACTATGAAAGGGGCACAAAGGGGATTATCACTATGAAGGGGGCACAATGGGGATTATTACTGTGAAGGGGGCACAGATAGGGCATTACAACTGTAAAAGGGGCACAGAGATTGCATACCTACTGTGAGAGGGCACACATCTGTACAAAACTACTGTAAAGGTTGTACAATGAGGGCAATACTACTGTGAGGGGGTACAATTTATTTAAAAGTATTGTGGAGGGGGGTCGGGTGCCAGAGAAAGGACTGTGGCAAACACCGGCAGTGGCGAACACCGTAGGCACACCACTGAAGCAGGGAACTATTTGCTCCCCTCTCCAGCATTGAGCTACCAGCGCTCCACAGCAGCAACACGATGTCCTCACACATCGTTCTGCTGATCTGTGTAGGAGGAGGAGCAGGGCAGGCTTGAAATCAGCTTCTGTTCCTCCTATACAGCAGCGCGATGTGTCACAGTATTCTGCTGCTGCTGATTGGGAGCGCAGATCGTGGGAGGAGCCAGGTGATTGAGGCGAGGAGTATTTATTGTTTGTCTTTTTCACTTCCTATGACAGGGGCACTGGGCACATATCTTGGCATATACACTGTAAGAGGGCACATATCTTGGCATATCTACTGTGAAGGGGCACACATCTTGGCATATCAACTGTGAGGGGGAACATATTTTGGGTTATCTACTGTGAAGGGGGAACATATCTTGGCATATCTACTGTGAGGGGGCACATATCTTGACATATCAACTGTGAGGGGGTACATATTTTGGGATATCTACTGTGAAGGGGGTACATATCTTGGCATATCTACTGTAAGGGGGCACATATCTTGACATATGTACTTTTAGGGGGCACATATCTTGGCATATCTACTATGAATGGGGCATATCTACTGTGAGGGGGCACATATATGTGAGTAGACCTGAGGGACTAAAACACTGGGTAGAAAATAAAAGTAGGCACATAAGGACTAATTCACATATATCCGCTCTGTAGCATGCTCTGTGTAAGGTATTTAATCTATAATACATGCAGTTTTATTGCTGTAAGCGCTGTGCAAAATCCCACTGAGACTTTATCGCCCAAGGGCCCACATGAACTTGGAGCCAGCCCTGGATGTGACACTGGGAGAGGTACTTGTAGAGAAGGATTTGGGTGTCCTTGTAGATTGTAGATTCAATAATAGCATACAATGTCAATCAGCTGCTTCTAAGGCTACCAGGATATTGTCATGTATTAAGCCAGGCACAGACTCGCAGGGCAAGGATGTAATATTAATTTACCACTTTACAAATCTTTGGTGTGGCCTAATCGGGAATATGCAGTTTAGTTAATCAGTCTGCTAATTGTATGGGTGAGACATGCCTATTTGTTGGGGTGAAAAAAAACTTTACTTGCCACTGTCACAGGGATATATCATAGTTATTCAGATGGTTAACTGGGTCAGTGTGACCTACCTATTTATTTTATTTTTATACTAAACACCTTATTTGCATCCATGACACGGATATAAAATTGTTCATCTGTCAGGCAATTTTGAGGGTGACTGTAACAAAATGAGTATAGCATCAACTAGTGGACGTGGCCGTGGTGGTAGTGGTGGAGCTCCTACTGCAGGGAGAAGACGTTGTCGATCTTTGCCAGGTACGCACCCAAATGAAACACTGTCCTCTAGTGCACGCAAGCAACAGGGCGTTCTGCAAGATTTTGCAGGCCCAAATACCGCTCTAAGAATGGTGGGCCAGAACAAGTACAGGCAGAAGAAGATTGGATGGCTAAGAGTGCCTCCTGTTTCTTTGCATTGTCTTCCACCCGGTCCACTGCTGAAAGTGCAGAGTTGTCAACAGCGGCCTACGGGCATCCGTCTTCCACCTCAACGCCATGCACATCAGCCAAGCAGTCTGGGCCCCAAGTCATGCAGCAGTCACTTATGCTTTTTGATGACTCTGCTGGCGGAGTTTTCATGGGGCATCCACCTAGCCCTGTCCCAGAAGTGACAGAAATTGAGTGCACTGATACCCAAGCACTTATTTTTGAGGATGAGGACGTGGGAGAACCACCACAGCATGTCTCTGATAACGATACACTGGCGTCAACTACTGAGGCTTTCGGCAGTGTGCAGACCGGCCAGGAGGGCAGGGGTGAGGAGTGCGTGGAAGATGATGGGGAGGATGATGAGGTCTTAGACCTCACATAGCATCCAGGTAATGCAGGAAGAGGAAGAGGGCATGCAGCACAGCCAAAGAGGAAGCAGGGTGCAAAAGCACAGCGACCATTCCCCAGCCAGTACGCCTGCTACTGCCCAACACTCCAAGAGACATAGGACACCAAAGCCGGTGCAAAGGAGTTCCCTGGCGTGGCAGTTCTTCAGGCAGTGTGTTGATGACAGGACATGGGTGGTTTGCATGCTGTGCAGTCAGAGCCTGAAGCGAGGCATAAATGTTCTCAACCTAAGTACCACTTGCATGATCCAGCATCTAACCGCAAAGCACGAGCTGCAATGGAGTAGACACCTCAAGAACCACGAAAGATCAGAGGCGCCTCCTAGAGTTGATCGAGCATGCTTGGCCGAACACCAGTTCGGCTCGAGCATCTTGATGCTAGGCACATAGTGGTACTCGGCCGTCTCCTCCACGCACTTTTTTTAGTTGCTACGCAGAGAATAAACGTGCAGGGAGGTGCTAGGAGAGCACTGTAATGCCGTAGCCATGCTGGCTACTGGTATTACAGTGATTGGCTGGCCGGAATGCGTCATTGGGTGCTATATAGCACCCGATGACACGTGTTCGGCTCAGTATTAGTCAGAGAGAGCTGAGCATAGGAAGGGACAGACAGTGTAGGGAGTGTTATTGGAAGATTTTTATTAGAAAAACTTTTCAGAGACCCAAAAGTCCTTTTAAGGACTATTGTGTTTGACAGCAGCAATATATATTTTTAGCGTATCCGGCGCTAAATAGCGTCTAATAGGCCACTGTGGACAGTTAAATTATCCGCGCCACATCTCCTGTGTAAAGTGTGTGCATCTGTAAAATATCAGTGACATCCAGTGTACTTTTTCTGTAGATGGTGTCCGCTGCGGACAGTTAAATACTCCGCGCCACATCTCCTGTGTAAAGTGTGTGCATCCGTAAAATATCAGTGACATTCAGTGTACTTTTTCTGTAGACAGTGTCCGCAGCGGACAGTTAAATTAGCCGCGCCACATCTCCTGTGTAAAGTGTGCGCATCCAAAAAGATCAGTGACATCCAGTGTAATTTTTCAGTAGACAGTGTCCGCTTCTGACAGTGACATCACCAGAGGGATATCTCCAGTGTAACGTGTGCAGTTAAAAAATGTATCTGTGCCATACAGTGTACTTTTTCAATAGACGGTGTCCGCATCTGAGAGCGACCAGGGCAGTAGGGTGGCAAAATGGAGAAGGCGGGCCACACCAAACAGGTCGCAATTGCTCCACAGAGCACCCCCTTGCGGAAATCTCCCTTGCCAAGGTGTTGGTGTTCCACAGTATGGCGCTTTTTTGAGGAAAGTGCGGATGACAAAAAAATTGTAGTTTGCCTGTGCCATATCAAAATAAGCCGGGGAGTGAACACTAGAAACCTCACCACCACCAGCATGATCCACCACATGGCATCCAAGCACCCTAATAAGTGGGACGAACTCCTGCGTCCACAATCTGTGTCTGCAGGTCACACCACTGCCTCCTCTTCCCCTGTGTTATGTGCTGCTGGCCAATCCTCTGTCGAAGGCTCAGGCCCAGATGCCTTCCGCGCTAGACCTGGACCTTTGCAAGCACCATCAGCGACCACATCCACTTCCCTGTCCCAGCACAGCATCCAAATGTCCTTACCCCAGGCATTTGAACACAAGCGCAAATACCCAACCACCCACCCACAGGCCATAGCACTAAATGCGCAGCTTTCCAAATGATTGGCCCTGGAAATGTTAGACACTGAGGCCTTCCGCAGCCTGATGTCGGCGGCCGTGCCGCCACTATTTTTCACTGTGTGCCGTGCCTGCCTTACACCAATATCTGTAACATCACACTTGCCCTTCCCTGTTACCCGCAGAAAGTACTATCAAAAGTTGATAGGGCAGACATCCAAATAGATTGCTGACTTCACGGGGACGTGCTATCAGCCAGAAGTTATCTAGTGTCAACAAAGTGGTAGCAGGCCCTCGCCCATAATGTTTTTGATGGTCAGCTCACCTGCAGACCTTCGCATATAATGTTTTACAGGGTCAGCTTACCTGCAGGCCCTCTCATAAAATGTTTTAGAAGGTCAGCTCACCTGCAGGCCCTCACATACAATCTTTCACAGGATCAGCTCACCTGCAGGCCCTCACCTACAATCTTTTACAGGGTCAGCTCACCTGCAGGCCCTCGCATATAATGTTTTAGAAGGTCAGCTCACCTGCAGGCCCTCACCTACAACCTTTTAGAGGGTCAGCTCAAGAGCAGGCCCTCAAGCATATTCCGGTTCCTCCTCTACCACCTGCTCATCATGTCAGGGCAGCACCTGCACCACCAACTTCAGGACAGCCAGGGGTAAACGACAGCAGGTTGTTCTGAAACTCGTGTTTCGGGAAAAGACCGCACACGGCACAGGAGCTGTGGGCGGGCATGGAAGAACAAACCGATGAGTGGTTGGTGCCGCTGAGCTTCAAGCCCGGCCTGGTGGTGTGCAACAATGGGTGAAATCTTGTAGCTAGTGTTGGGCGAGCATGCTCAGCCAACACCAGTTCGGCTCGAGCATCGCGATGCTCAGCACATCACGGTGTTCGGCCGAACACCGGATGTGCCCGAGCGCGATGCTTGAGTCTCCTTCCCGCATGTTTGTTGGCTGCTACGCAGCCAATAAACTTGCGGGTAGGTCCTGCCACTAACTGTAATGCCATAGCCATGTCATTTACTGGCATTACAGTTATTGGCTGGTCGAAACACGTCAGCGGGTGCTATACAGGAAAAAACTTCTTAGAGACCTAAAAAGTGCTTTTAAGGACTATTGTTATACAGTATCTGGCAGCAATATAATTATTAGTGCAACCTGCGCTAAATTCCATGGATTTGTTAGAGACCCAAAAGTCCGTTTAAGGACTATAGTTGTATCTGGCTGCAATATATATTATTACGTGCAATTGTTAGTGCCGCTTCTGATAGTGACACAACCTCTACTACATCTTTTATTTTACATTTGCGCAGCCTAAATATCTTTGACATTAAGCGCAATAGTTTGGCTGCTGGTGACAGCAACATTACCAGTGCCACTTCTCCTCTATAACGTTTGTGCATCCTAAATATCAGTGACATTCATTCAGTGTCATTTTTTATTAGCCGGTGGTGACAGCGACATTACTTGCGCTATACCTCCTATATAACATTTGTGCATCCTAAATATCGGTGACATTCTTTCAGTGTAATTCTTTATTAGCTGGTGGTGACAGCGAAATTTTTTGCGCTATACCTCCTGTATATCATTTGCGCATCCTAAATATCAGTGACATTAATTCAGTGTAATTTTTTATTAGTCAGTGGTGACAGCGACATTACTTGCGCTATACCTCCTGTATAACGTTTGTGTATCCTAAAATTATCTGTGACATTCTGTGTACTTTTTTCATAGATGCTGTGGACAGCAACATTATCTGTGCTACATCTCCTGTTTAACATGTGCGCATCCTAAAAATATCTATGACATTCTGTGTACTTTATTTGCGCATACACCTACAAAACCTGCGCTACTGTATGTGTGACATACTTGCTAGCATATATACCATTTAATATGCGCAAGGAGAGCTGCTGATTGTGCACGCAGAGGCCGTGACCCCGTGAAACTGTGCCTGCTACCAGAGCACAAGAAACACACTCATCCACGATACCTAGCTTCATGTCCCAGTTTGCATGGCGGCGTAGGATACCACACTCTTGAAGTCAGACCAGGTGGTCATTTGGATTGCAGCAGATAATGCTTCCAGTCAGTTAAGCACCACGCTGTCTTCCACAAAGTCCAGTCTCAGTAGCCAAAAGTCTGGTCAACAGAATCCTCACCCTGATACTCCTTCCACCCACCATGGAGAGTCTTGGCAAACAAGTGACCCCACACTCGGATATTCCGAGGAGCTCTTTTTATCCCCATTCCTTAATTTGGGCCTTTCTACAAGCCTGCTTAAAGAAGGACATGAGGATGTCTTGTGCCCTGATTCCTAAACTCTTCAGCTTCGACAATTAGTGTCCACGAGGTAGAAGATGATGATGATGAGACACAGTTGCCAATAAGTCAACCGCAATTAATGTCTCAAGAGGTTCATGATGAGGATGAGACACAGTTGTCAATAACTGAGGTTGATCTTCGGTCAACAAGTCAAGAGGATGACCAGAGTGAGGAAGTGGAAGAGGAGATGGTGGACGATGAAGTCACTGAGCCAATCTGGGAAGGTGGCAAGCCAAACGAGGACAGAAGTACAGAGGGGGAGGGATCCGCAGCACCTCAACAGGCTGGAAGAGGCAATGGGGTGGCAAAAGGAAGAAGGCGGGCCACACTAAACAGCCCCGCAACTGTTCCCCGGAGCACCCCCTTGCAAAATCTCCCTTGCTAAGGGGTGGATGTTCCGCAGACTTTTTGAGAAAAGTGGGGGACGATAAAAGAATTGTCATTTGCAACCTGTGCCATACCAAAATGAGAAGGGGCGTGAACAGTAGCAACCTCACCACCACCAGCATGATCCGCCACATGGCATCAAAGCACCCTAATAGGTGGGCCGAACGCTTGGGTCCACAATCAGTGTCTGCGGGTCACACCACTGCCTCCTCTTCCTCTGTGTTACGTGCTGGCCAATCCCCTGTCCAAGACGCAGGCCCACATGCATCCCGCCCTGCACCTGGACCTTCGAAAGCACCATCAGCTAGCACATCCACTTCTGGGTCCAAGCGCAGCATACAGATGTCTATACCCCAGGCCTTTGAATGAAAGAGCAAATACCCAGCCACCCACACACAGGCCATAGCACTAAATGCGCACCTTTCAAAATGGCTGGCCCTGGAAATGTTGCCATTTAGGTTTGTGGACACTGAAGCTTTCCGCAGCTTGATGGCGGCAGCCGTCCCGCGTTACTCTTTCCCCAGCCGCCAATATTTTTCATGGTGTGCAGTCCCAGCCTTACACCACCATGTGTCCTGTAACATCACCCGTGCCCTGACCAACGCAGTTATTGGGAAGGTCCACTTAACGACTGACACATGGACAAGTGCTTTTGGCCAGGGACGCTACATTTCTCTGACGGCACACTGGGTGAACGTTGTTGAGGCCAGGAGCGAGTCATACCCTGGGATGGCACAGGTACTACCGACGCCAAGGATTGCGGGCCCTACTTCCATCAGGGTTTCCACCGCCACTTATGTTAGTGGCTGCAACCCCCCCTCCCTTTCTCCTCCTCGGCCTCCTCTGCCTCCTCCTCCACTTCCACCTCTGAATTATCATCTTGCAGCACCAGTCAGCCATCAGTCAGTAGCTGGAATCAGTGTAGTACTGCTGTGGGGAAGTGGCAAAAGGCTGTGTGCTTAAACTGATCTGCTTAGGTGACAAACAGCATACCGCCGTAGAGCTATGGCAGGGGATAAGGAACCAGACTGAGCTGTGGCTCTTGCCACTCAACCTGCAACCAGGCATGATTGTGTCTGATAATGGCTGTAACTTGGTGGCTGCTTTGGAGATCAGCAAGCTCACACACACACCATGCCTAGCCCATGTGTTCAACCTAGTGGTTCAGCGGTTTCTCAAAACCTACCCCAATTTTCCTGAGATACTGGTAAAGGTGCGCCGCGTGTGTGCCGATTTCCGCAAGTCATCGACAGCTTCTGCCGGTCTGGCAACGCTGCAGCAGTGTTTGCAATTGCCAGCTCAGCGACTGTTGTGTGATGTCAGCACGCTCTGGAACTCGACGTTCCACATGTTGGCCAGCAGAGACATGGGAGTCCAAGATTCAGCCAGACATCCTCCCCATGCTGTTCCCGAACCATTTCAGTGGTGTTTCCATCAATTTCTGACCTTTTTCAGTGAACCAGACACCCTTCCCTCTTTAGAGCGGGGGGTGCTAGGTTTAAAGGGGTTCTCCGGGCTTAACCTTTTTTTTTTTTTTCAAGCTAACCTGTGGAGGAAAGATTACTACTCACATACCTTCCAGAGTGCAGCCGTTCTTGAGATCTGCCTCCCGGTCACATGGTCCCTCCAGATGGCTTTTCTTTGCTTCCGGCTGAAGTCCGTCTTTTTCTCTGCGTTGTCTGGCAGTCTTCACAGCGCACTAGGACAGTCATAACACGGCACTCCAAACATTGTTGCTTGTTTGCGGAATCCTTTTTATTGATTTATATTATATTGACAAGATTGCCATCACAGGTACAAATACAGTATATTCGGCCTACGTTTCGGTCCACTCCTGGACCTTTCTTAGGGCCTAAGACAAATCACAAAATACAACCACATGAATTACATTGAGCTACAAACAAATCACAATTGGCAATCATTACATTACAATGACAACACTAATACAAAGTTCAATCAGCTCCATATATATCGATTCTATTTGGAAATCATCATCCAGTATACAGGGATAACTATATTGGAGTGACTACTCTAGATAAACATATAAGGCGATATATACAAAATATATTCACAGTGTCCCAAAATGGTGACGATTAGGTGATCGTGTTGGAAAAGCAGCAAGTGTGTTGCGTTTAAATCTGCATGCAAATATCCCTCAAAATAAACACAATAGTGCCATAGCAAAAGCACAGTATGGCACAAGGGGGTACTTTATGGCAAACAGGGGGCACTGGATGGCCCAAGGGGGTAATGGATGGCATTATGGGGGCAATGGATGGCACAAGGGGGCAATGCATGGCGAACAGGGGTACTGGATGGAAAACAAGGGGGCACTGGGTGGCACAAGAGGTCACTAGATGGCAAACAAGAGGGCAATGGATGGCACAAAAGGGCAATGGATGGCACAAAGGGTCACTGGATGGCAAACAAGGAGGCACTGGATGCCACAAGGTTCAACGGATGGCACAACGTGGGAACTGGGTGGCACGGGGGGGGGGGGGCAATTGATGGCAAACAGGGGCACTAGATGTAAAAAAAAGGGGGCACTGCATGGCATAGTGGGGGCACTGGATGGTACTGGGGGGAACTGGATGGCACAAGAGGGCACTGGCTGACAAATAGGGGGCATTGGATGGCACTGCTATTGGAGTACTGTGGATGTCACTGTTATGGACACACTGTGGATGTCAATGTTATGGGGGCACTGTGGAGGTCACTGTTATAGAGGCACTGAGGATGTCACTGTTATGGGGGCACTGTGGATGTCACTGTTATGGGGGCACTGTGGATGTCACTGTTATGGGGGCGCTGTGGATGACATTGTTATGTGGGATCTGTGGATGTCACTGTTATGGAGGGCACTGTTGATGTCACTGTTATGGGGACACTGTGGATGTCGCTGTTATGGGGGCACTGTGGATGTCACTGTTATGGGGGCACTGTGGAGGTCACTGTTATAGAGGCACTGAGGATGTCACTGTTATGTGGGATCTGTGGATGTAAATGTTATGAGGGTGCTGTAGATGTCACTGTTATGGGGGCACTCTGGATGACACTGTTATGGCGGCTCAATATCAGTGATAGGCATGATGCAAACCACTGTGATCGGCCAAAGAATCCATGGCTCAGTCCATGTGTCAGCCACAATTTCCAGGCCAACTTCGGCTCCCCTGACCAGGTAAGAGAATGGCTGTATCATACATTACTGCCATATCATCGGTCAGGAGAGTGAGGTCGGCTTGGGAGATGCGGCGACACACAGACCGTGTTTCCCAGGCTGATCATGGTCTTATCTCACTTATATCACACATGATGGCCCAAGATAAACCCTTCAGCAGTCAGGACCAAAAAAGATAGGATTAGGCCTCATGCACAGGACCAAATCCGTTCTGCTTTCTCCAAGTAGCAGATCTGCTAAATAAGGATACTGCCTGTGTGAGAAGTGCATTTTTTTCCAGAGCCATTGAGTTCTATGGGTTTTAGATCTGCATTATGAGGACCAGAATAAGACCCGTTCTATCTTTTGCTGTACTGATATACGGATGTGGAAATCACACTGATGAAGTCCATGTGTTTTCCACATCCGTATGTAAGTTCTGCAAAAAAAGAAGAACATGTCCTATTCTGGTCCTCATAATGCAGACCTGAAATGCATAAAAATCAATGGTACTGCAAAAAAAAAAATGCGGGTCGCAAACGGACAGTATCCCTATTTAGCGGATCTGTGTCTATCAGACCGCAAAATGGATACGGTCGTGTGCTTAAGGGTTTAGATACACAGCTCAGCAGGTTGTATGATACAAAATGGAATTAGATACACAGCTCAGCTGGCTGTATCATAGAAGATGGGATTAGATACACACTTCTTCAGGCAGTATCACATACAATAGGCTCTGTATAAGGCACACATACATGTTAGGATTAGATATAGTTTGGACGTGCTTGCCGATTCCAGCTGTTTATCACACTCTGGTGATGGTGAGTAGAGATGTCACGAACATAACATTTTCCGTCGGCGAACGCAAATTTTCTTTAAATGTTCGCGAATGGGCGAACCGCCATAGACTTCAATAGGCAGGTGAATTGTAAAACCCACAGGGACTCCTCCTAGCCACAGTAGTGATAGAAAAGTTGTTTCAAGGGGACTAACACCTGGACTGTGGCATGCCGGAGGGGGATCCATGGCAAAACTCCCATGGAAAATTACATAGTTGATGCAGAGTTGGGTTTTAATCCATAAAAGGCATAAATCACCTAACAATCCTACATTTTTTTGAACAACGTGGTTTAAAACATCCAGTGTGTGTATACGATCAGGTATGATGTTGTATCGATCACGTAGTGTAAGGGTTGCGCCCGCTTCACAGACATTGACAGACCAAACTCCCCTTTTAATGCACCGCAAACAACCGCAAACAGTCCATTTGCACAACCGCAAACAGTCCATTTGCACAAGGTTGGATACCAAGCTAGCCATGTCCCGGTGATGTCATTGAAGGTTTCTTCCTCCACCCAGCCACGTACAACACCAAGGGTCCCCGAATGGTGAATTGAATTGATTTTTTGAACGAGGAGATGGTTAAAAAAATGCTGGCTCCCTCCCCTTTGTTTTAATCCACGGTCACTGCGTCTGCGCCGTGCAATTTACTCTCACACCCGATATGAGTGTTATTTTCTGAAGTTCTCTTGTCATCAGTTTAATCCCTGCAAAAAAATTCCTAGCTCCGCAGAGGCTGTCCTAGAACCCCGGTCATACAAATACTGAAGGCTTTTTCTTGTTGGAGCAGGCGGTCGAACATTAGGAGTGTTAAATTCCAACGTGTCGGGCTGTCGCAAATCAAGCTCCTCACTGGCATGTTGTTTCGCCGCTGAATATCGGAAAAGTGCGCCATGGCCGTGTAGGAACACCTGAAATGGCCACACACCTTCCTGGCCTGCTTGAGGACGTCCTGTAAGCGTTGTACGATGAGATTCAACACATGTGCCATGCACGGCACGTGTGACAACTTGCCCAAATTCAATGCCGCCAACAAATTTGTTCCATTGTCACACACCACTTTGCCAATCTCCAGTTGGTGCGGGGTCAGCCACTGATCCACCTGTGCGTTCAGGGCGGACAGGAGTGCTGGTCCTGTGTGGCTCTCTGCTTTCAGGCAAGTCAACCCCAAGACAGCGTGACACTGTCGTATCCGGGATGTGGAATAGCCCCTGGGGAGCTGGGGGGAATCAGTTGATGTGGAGCAAGACGCCGCAGCAGAAGAGGACTCAGCCGAGGAGGATATCGAAGAGGATGGAGTAGGAGGAGTAGAGGAGGTGGCAGTAGGCCTGCCTGCAAGTCGTGGCGGTGTCACCAACTCCGCTGCGGAGCCACGCATTCCATGCTTGTCAGCCGTCAGCAGGTTGACCCAATGCGCAGTGTATGTGATATACCTGCCCTGACCGTGCTTTGCAGACCAGGTATCAGTGGTCAGTTGGACCCTTGCCCCAACACTGTATGCCAGAGATGCCATGACTTTCTTTTCAATAACATAGTAGAGGTTTGGGATTGCCTTTTTTGAAAAATTCGTCCGGGTACCTTCCACTGTGGTGTCCCAATAGCAACAAATTTTTTGAAGGCCTCAGACCTCACCAGCTGGTATGGTAAAAGCTGGCGGGGCTAAGAGTTCCATCAAGCCAGCTGTCAGACGCCGGGCAAGGGGGTGACTCTGTGACATTGGCTTCTTACGCTCAAACATTTCCTTGACAGACACCTGACTGTGGGCAGATGAGATGGAACTGCTGAAGGTGAGAGGCGGAGTGGCGGGTGGTTGAGAGGGGGCAAGGAGGACAGCAGTGGTTGACGTGGCTGAAGATGCTGGACCAGGAGGAGGATGGTGGCTTTGAGTTTGTGTGCTGCTTGTATGCATGTGTTGATCCCATTGACGTTTGTGATGTGAGATCATGTGCCTTCGCAAAGCAGTTGTACCGAGGTGGGTGTTGGACTTCCCACGACTCAGTTTCTTTTGGCACAGGTTGCAAATGGTATTGCTGTTATCAGAGGCAGACACACAAAAAAAATGCCACACTGCTGAGCTTTGCAATGACGGCATTCTGGTGGTGGCAACAGCATGCGTTGACTGGGTGCTGTCTGGCTGACCCCGGATGCCGATACATGCTGTCTGACTGTGCCACTAACTCTTTGCGACGACCTCCCCCTGCTTCCAACTCGTCCCCTCATTCTCTCCTTCTCCCCTTCTGAACTTTCCCCCTCTTCTTCTCTTTGAGCAGGCACCCACGTGGCATCCGTGGACACATCGTCACCATCAACTGCTTCACTTGTATCTGACACCTCATCAAAGGAAGCAGCAGTGGATACAACATCATCATCATCATCATCAGACTGTACGTCTATGTGTGTAATGCTGCCTGACTGAGACATATCCCTGTAATCTAAATCATCTGGCAATAATGGTTGCGCATCACTAATTGCATCCAACTGACGTGTAAATAACTCCTCTGACGGATCAAGTGAAGCGGCTGTGGTGGCTGTGGTGGTAGTGGTGGTGGTGGCGGGGGGTGGGAGCGTGGTAACTTGAGAGCAGGTGACCGAAGCTGAGCTGGAGGAGGATGGTGCGTCAAGGTTCTTAGCGGAAGCTGTTGAAGATTGGGTGTCCTGTGTAAGCCAGTCAACTATGTCCTCAGAATTTTTCGGGTTCAGGGTACGTGGCCTCTGAACACTGGGCATTATTCTAGGGGCAGTGGAAATCACAGCACCACGACCACGATGGCCCCTGCAGGCAACTGAAATTAGATTAAAGTGTACAGATAAAGTGCCTTATTTTAGGCAAAGTCCTGTGCCACACGGTATGATTGATGGGCAGCACTGGCAGAGCGCACACTACAGTCTGTGGGCCTGACACACACACTCTGGCCAGCAGGCAACTGAAATTAAAGTGTACAGATAAAGTGCCTTATTTTAGGCAATGTCCAGTGCCGCACGGTATGATTGATGGGCAGCACTGGCAGAGGGCACACTGCAGTCTGTGGGCCTGACACACACACACTGGCCAGCAGGCAACTGAAATTAAAGTGTACAGATAAAGTGCCTTATTTTAGGCAACGTCCATTGCTGCACGGTATGATTGATGGGCAGCACTGGCAGAGGGCACACTACAGTCTGTGGGCCTGATACACACACACTGGCCGGCAGGCAACTGAAATTAGATTAAAGTGTACCGATAAAGTGCCTTATTTTAGGCAACGTCCAATGCCGCACGGTATGATTGATGGGCAGCACTGGCAGAAGGCACACTACAGTCTGTGGGCCTGACACACACACACTGGCCGGCAGGCAACTGAAATTAAAGTGAACAGATAAAGTGCCTTATTTTAGGCAATGTCCAGTGCCGCACGGTATAATTGATGGGCAGCACTGGCAGAGGGCACACTACAGTCTGTGGGCCTGACACACACACACAATGGCAGTTAGGCAACTGCAAAATATATATGGAGATTGGAGAACAATAAAAAAAAAAAAAAAAAGACTGATGTACCAGCCCTAAAAAGGGCTTTTTGGGGTGCTGTCAGGATGCTGTCCTTACAGCAGATGAATCTGTGGACACAGAAGACTGTCCTAGCTAACGCTTTCCCTATTAAATCATTCAGAGGCAGCAGCACATTTCTATCCCTGCTCCCACTAAGACAATGCAGCTTCTGACTAAATCTAAAATGACTGCCGTTTATATAGGAGGTGGGAAGGTATGGGAGGGAGGGTGCTTGATTGGCTGGAATGTGTCTGCTGACTGTGAGGTACAGGGTCAAAGTTTGCTCAATCATGATGTATAGGGGGCGGACCGAACATCGCATATGTTCCCCTGCCGCGGCGGACGCGAACAAGCCATGTTCGCCGGGAACTGTTCGAGACATCACTAATGGTGAGGGAAGAGCCCGTGGACAGTCAGTGATGGGTTTAGATGCAAAGTTGAGCAGGCTGTATCACACAAGATAGGATTAGATACAGATGTGTTTGGGTGTGCGTGCTGCTTCCAGCTGTTTATTAGACTCTGGAGATGGTGAGGGAAGAGCCTATGGACCTTCAGTAATGGGATTTAGACACGGAGGGAGAAGTAGATTAATTTCTGTGTGCAGAAAGGTGGACACAGGAGTTATAGAGGGAGTAGCTGCTGCAGGCAGAGCAGTGTAGGGGGCGTAGCCAGCCTGTGACTCATCTCTGTGCAGTTCATCCATGCTTGTGTATCAATAAAGTTATGTATTAACCCCTTAAGGACCCAGCCCTATTTCACCTTAAGGACCAGGCCATTTTTTGCAAATCTGACCAGTGTCACTTTATGTGGTGATAACTTTAAAACGCGTTTACTTATCCAGGCCATTCTGAAAATGTTTTTCTGTCACATATTGTACTTCATGGCAGTGGTAAAATGGAGTTGAAAAATTTCATTTTTATTTATAAAAAAATACCAAATTTACCAATAATTTAGAAAAATTTGCAATTTTCCAAGTTTCAATTTCTCTACTTTTATAATGCATACTAATACCACTAAAGGAAGTTATTGATTTACATTCCCCATATGTCTACTTCATGTATCGATCATTTTGGGAATGCCATTTCATTTTTTGGGGACGTTACAAGGCTTAGAAGTTTAGAAGCAAATTTAGAAATTTTTCAGACATTTTCAAAAACCCACTTTTTAGGGACCAGTTCAGGTCTGAAGTCACTTTGTGAGGCTTACATAATAGAAACCACCCAAAAATGTCCCCATTCTAGAAACTACACCCCTCAAGGTATTCAAAACTGGTTTTCCACAAGAGTTATTGGCAAATGGAGATGAAATTTAAGAATTTCGATTCTTTTGGAAAACTTTCCATTTTAATCCATTTTTTCCAGTAACAAAGCAAGGGTTAACAGCCAAACAAAACTCAATATTTATTGCCCTGATTCTGTAGTTTGCAGAAACACCCCATCAGTGGTCGTAAACTGCTGTATGGCCAAACGGCAGGGCACAAAATGTAGGGAACGCCATATGGTTTTTGGAAGGCGGATTTTGCTGGACTGGTTTTTTGACACCATGTCCCATTTGAAGCCCCCTGATGCACCCCTAGAGTAGAAACTCCATAAAAGTGACTCCATCTAAGAAACTACCACCATCAAGGTATTCAAAACCGATTTTACAAATTTTGTTAACCTTTTAGGTGTTCCACAAGAGTTATTGGCAAATGGTGATGACATTTCAGAATTTCTATTTTTTGGAAAATTTTCAATTTTAATCCATTTTTTCCAGTAACAAATCAAGGGTTAACAGCCAAACAAAATTAAATAGTTATTGCCCTGATTTTGTAGTTTGCAGAAACACCCCATATGTGTCCGTAAACTGCTGTATGGCCAAACGGCAGGGCACAGAATGAAGGTAACACCATATGGTTTTTGGAAGGCGGATTTTGCTGGACTGGTTTTTTGACACCATGTCCCATTTGAAGCCCGCCCGATGCACCCCTAGAGTAGAAACTTCATAAAAGTGACTCCATCTAAGAAACTACACCCCTCAAGATATTCAAAACCGATTTTACAAACTTTGTTAACCCTTTAGGTGTTCCACAAGAGTTATTGGCAAATGTAGATGAGATTTCAGAATTTCGATTTTTTTTTTTGTTACCTTGCCTCAAAAAGAGTGTAATATAGAGCAACTAAAATCATATTTGCCCTAAAATAGTACAAACAAAACTGCCACCTTATCCTGTAGTTTCCAAAATGTGGTCACTTTTTTGGAGTTTCTACTGTAGGGGTGCATCAGGGAGGCTTCAAATGGGACATGGTGTCAAAAATCCAGTCCAGCAAAATCTAACTTCCAAAAACCATATGGCGTTCCCTTCCTTCTGTGCCCTGCCATTTGGCCATACAGCAGTTTACGACCACATATGGGGTGTTTCTGCAAACTACAGAATCAGGGCAATAAATATAGAGTTTTGTTTGGCTGTTAACCCTTGCTTTGTTACTGGAAAAATGGATTAAAATGGAAAATTTGAAAAAAAAATAGCTGTTTTGGGACCGTTTTTATTTTTTGTTATTTAAATAGTTGATCTGACAGGTTAGATCGTGTGCTATTTCTATAGAGCAGGTTGTTACGGATGCAAGTACTTTTGGGGGTTTTTTGTTCAGTTTTTCATAACAAAGCTTTTTTGAAAAAAATTATTTTTTAGTGTCTCCACATTCTGAAAGCCAAATTTTTAATTTTCATTTTTTGGGCGACTGTCTTATGTAGGGGCTCATTTTTTGCGGGATGAGATGACGGTTTAATTGGCACTATCTTGGGGTGCATATGGCAAAACCTAATATGTATACTTTTTATTTATTTATTTAAGTTTTACACAATAATATCATTTTTGAAACAAAAAAACTCATGTTTTAATGTTTCCATAGTCTAAGAGCCATATTTTTTTATTTTTTCGGGCGGCTGTCCTATGTAGGGTATAATTTTTTGCGCGATAAGATGAAGGTTTGATTGGCACCTTTTTTGAGTGCATATGACTTTTTAATCGCTTGCAATTACAGTTTTTGTAATGTGAGGTGACAAAAATGATTTTTTTAATGTAGTTTTTATTTAATTTTTATTTACAGTATTTACCTGAGGGGTTACATCATGTGATATTTTTATAGAGCAGGTTTTTACGTACGCGCCGATACCTAATATGTATACTGTTTTTTTATTTATTTTACTTTAACACAATAACAGCATTTTAGAAAAAAAAATGTTTTAGTGTCTCCATAGTCTGAGAGCCATATTTTTTTATTTTCTTGGGCGATTGTGCTATGAAGGGGCTCATTTTTTGCTGGATGAGATGGCGGTTTGATTGGTACTATTTTGGGAGGCATACGCCTTTTTGATCGCTTGGTATTACACTTTTTGTGATGTAAGGTGACAAAAAATAGCTTTTTTTACATCATTTTTTTTTACGGTATTTACTTAAGGGGTTAGGTCATGTGATATTTTTATAGAGCAGGTTTTTACGGACGCGACGATACTTAATATGTGTAGTGTATTTTATTTTTTTAATTTTTATTTAGTGATATGTTTTTTGTTTTTTTTTTTACTTTTTCAACTTTTTTTTAAATTTTTTTTGACCCAGACCCACTTGGTTCTTGAAGATCCAGTGGATCTGGTGTCTATATAATACAGTACAGTACACTATATAGTGTACTGTACTGTATTTTGTACTTTACACAGTCTGGTCAGACTTCTGCCTTTAGCAGAAGTCTGATCAGAGTTACTATTACCATGGCAAGCAGGACGCCTCTAAAGGCGTCCTGTTGCCATGGTAACCATTACCCGCTGCCAGAGCTGAGCAGAGGGTGATGGGGAGGGAGGAGAGCTCCCTCCCTCTGTGATCCCATCCTGTCCGGGGGCTGCAAAGGCACAGCAGCCCCCTGATGGGAGAGGGAGCTCCCTCCTTGTTAAACCCTTCCATGCCGCGGTCCGTCCGGATCACGGCATGGAAGGGGTTAAACGGCTGGCATCTGTACAAGCACAGATGCCAGCCGTTTTTAGCAGAGTGTCAGCAATATGCTGACACTCTGCTAACCACTGGCCACCAATGAATACTACACAGGAGGCGGGCGGGGGCTAGCATGCCGGGGTTGGGGGGGATATGGTGGGCTGTACAGACTAGCCAATCAGAGCGATCCTTGGCCGGGGACCGCTCTGATTGGTCCCCGGCCGGTTAGCTGAGACCCCTGGCTGTGTGTAACAGCCAGGATCTCAGCGCTGTCACCATATCTGCAGACATGTGACAGTTTAACTGCTCGTCCTAATGCGCTAAGTACCGCTCAATAAGGACGAGCATTCTCGTCCTGGGTCCTGGAGGGGTTAAGCAAAATAAGATGGGAAGAAAGTAAACAGATCTGCCAGGATCTGATGTCTTCCAGGGAGAAAGGAAAGCTCGGACATGAAAAACAGGTATTGGGGGCATATGTATGCATGGTGAAGGGTGTTAGGAGCACTTAAAAAGAATTTAGATTTTGGGACCAGACATCCTCTTTAATGCTCGGGTTCTCCTATTGACTTCCATTTTGCTTGGGTGCTCAGTAGGGCTCCCGAGCATCCCGAGGTGTTTTCCTCGAGCACCCGAGCACTTTGGTGTTCGACCAACACTACTCGTAACAGCTCTGGGGCTAGCCAGTTTGACGCACATCCCTTGCCTGGTGCATGTGCTGAACTTGGTGGTGCATAGGTTCCTGAAGAATTACCCCGATATGACACAGCTGCTGTAGAAAGTGAGCGCCGTCTGTGCGCGCTTTCGGCGTTTTCACCCTGCTGTTGTTCGCTTGTCTGCACTGCAGCGAAATTTTGGCCTTCCCGCTCACCGTCTCATATGAGACATACCCAGAAGGTGGAACTCCGCCTTGCATATGCTGGATAAACTGTGCGACCAGTAGCAGGCGATAGTGGAGTTTCAGCTGCAGCACGCATGGGTGGCTCTGCGGAACAGCACCGCTTTACCACTAGTGATGTCCCGAACTATTCGCCGGCGAACAGTTCCTGGTGAACATCGCTTGTTCGCGTTCGCCGCGGCGGGCGAACATATGCGATGTTCGGTCCACCCTCTATCCATCATCATTGAGCAAACTTTGACCCTGTACCTCACAGTCAGCAGACACATTCCAGCCAATCGGCATACCCTCCCTCCTAGACCCTCCCACCTCTTGCCAAAAAGCAAGGACAGCATCCATCTTAGATTCATTCTGAAGCTGCATTTTAGTGAGAATTCATAGGGAAAGCGTTAGCTAGGCCAGTGTTCTGTGTCCACAGACTCATCTGCTGTAAGGACAGTGTCACAGCACCCCAAAAAGCCCTTTTTAGGGCTGCTACATTAGTCTGCTTTTATTTATTTTTCTCCATATATATATATATTGCAGTTGCCTGGCATGCCCGTGTGTGAAAGGCTGCAGGCCCACAGACTGTAGTGTGCCCACTGCCAGTGCCCACCACTCATACCGTGTGGCACAGGACTTTACATAAAAAAAAAGGCATTTCATTTTTACACTTTGATCTAATTTCAGTTGCCTGCCTGCTGCCAGTGTGTGTCAGGCCCACTTCCACTGACTGTAGTGTGCCCACTGCCAGTGCCCACCACTCATACCGTGTGGCACAGGACTTTGCATAAAAAAAGGCATTTCATTTTTAGACTTTAATCTAATTTAAGTTGCCTGCCTGCTGCCAGTGTGTGTCAGGCCCACTTCCACTGACTGTAGTGTGCCCACTGCCAGTGCCCACCAATCATACCGTGTGGCATAGGACTTTGCATTAAAAAAAGGCATTTCATTATTTCATTTTTACACTTTAATCTAATTTCAGTTGCCTTCCTGTGATGTGTGATGCGCAACCATTATTGCCAGAGGATGTAGATAACAGGGATATGTCTCAGTCAGGCAGCATTACACACATGAACGTAGGGTGTGATGATGATGATGTTGTACCCGCTGCTGCTTCCTTTGCTGAGTTGTCAGATACAAGTGAAGTGGTTGATGATGACGATGTGTCCGTGGATGTCACGTGGGTGCCCGCTCGAAGAGAAGAACAGGGGGAAAGTTCAGATGGGGAGACAGAGAGGAGGAGGAGACGAGTTGGAAGCAGGGGGAGGTCGTCGCAAGGAGCTAGTGGCACAGTCAGACAGCATGTATCGGCACCCGGGGTCAGCCAGACAGCACGCCAATCAATACATGATGTTGCCACCACCAGAATGCCGTCATTGCAAAGCTCAGCAGTGTGGCATTTTTTTTGTGTGTCTGCCTCTGATAACAGCGCTGCCATTTGCAACCTGTGCCAAAAGAAACTGAGTCGTGGGAAGTCCAACACCCACCTAGGTACAACTGCTTTGTGAAGGCACATGATCTCACATCACAAACGCCTATGGGATCAACACATGAGTACAAGCAGCACACAAACTCAAAGCCACCATGCTCCTCCTGGTCCAGCATCTTCAGCCACGTCAACCACTGCTGTCCTCCCTGCCCCATCTCTACCACCCGCCACTCCGCCTCTCACCTTCAGCAGTTCCTGCTCATCTGCCCACAGTCAGGTGTCTGTCAAGGAAATGTTTGAGCGTAAGAAGCCTATGTCACAGAGTCAGCCCCTTGCCCAGCCTCTGACAGCTGGCTTGTCAGAACTCTTAGCCTGCCAGCTTTTACCATACAAGCTGGTGGAGTCTGAGGCCTTCATAAAATTTGTAGCTATTGGGACACCGCAGTGGAAGGTACCCAGCCGAAATTTTTTTTCACAAAAGGCAATCCCCAACCTGTACTCTATTGTGGAAAAGGAAGTCATGGCATGTCTGGCACACTTTGTTGGGGCAAGGGTCCATCTGACCACTGATACCTGGTCTGCAAAGCACGGTCAGGGCAGGTATATCACGTACACTGCGCATTGGGTAAATCTGCTGACGGCTGCCAAGCATGGAATGCGTGGCTCTGCAGCGGAGTTGGTGACACCGCCACGACTTGCAGGCAGGCCTTCTGCCACCACCTCTACTCCTCCTACTCCATCCTTTTCGCTAACCTCCTTGGCTGAGTCCTCTTCTGCTGCTGCGTCTTGCCCCTCATCATCAACTGCACCCCCCCAGCTCCCCAGGGGCTATTCCACATCCCGGATATGACAGTGTCACGCCGTCTTGGGGTTGACTTGCCTGAAAGCAGATAGTCACACCGGACCAGCACTCCTGTCCGCCCTGAACACACAGGTGTATCAGTGGCTGACCCCGCACCAACTGGAGATCGGCAAAGTGGTGTGTGACAGCGGAAGCAATCTGTTGGTGGCATTGAATTTGGGCAAGTTGTCACATGTGACGTGCGTGGCACATGTGTTGAATCTGATTGTACAACGCTTTGTGTGTAGGTCCCCAGGCTTATAGGATGTCCTCAAGCAGGCCAGGAAGGTTTGTGGCCATTTCAGGCGTTCCTACACGGCCATGGCGGACTTTTCCAACATTCAGCGGCGAAACAACATGTCAGTGATGCGCTTGATTTGCCACAGCCCGACATATTGGAATTCAACACTCCTAATGTTCGACCGCCTGCTCCAACAAGAAAAAGCCGGTAACGAGTATTTGTATGACCGGGGTGCTAGGACAGTCTCTGCGGAGCTGGGTATTTTTTTGCCACGTTACTGGACGCTCATGCGCAATGCCTGTAGGCTTATGCGTCCTTTTGAAGTAGTGACAAACCTAGTCAGCCGCACCGAAGGTACCATCAGCGACCTCATCCCATTTGTTTTCTTTCTGGAGCGTGCCCTGCGAAGAGTGCTGGATCAGGCCGTAGATGAGCGTGAAGAGGAAGAGGAAGATTTGTGGTCACCATTACCACCAGAAACAGCCTTGCTGGACCTGCGGCAACGCTAGAAGAGGAGTCTGAGGTAGAGAAGTCAGAGGAGGAATGTGGCTCTGAGGAGGAGGAAGACCAACCACAGCAGGCATCCCAGGGTGCTCATTGTTGTCACCTATCTGGGACCCGTGGTGTTGTACGTGGCTGGGGAGAAGAACAGACCTTCAATGACATCAGTGAGGACGAGGGACGGAAGATGAGTAGCTCAGCATCCAACCTTGTGCAAATGGGGTCTTTCATGCTGTCATGCCTGTTGAGGGACCCTTGTATAAAAAGGCTGAAGGAGAACGACCTGTACTGGGTGGCCACGCTACTAGACCCCCGGTATAAGCAGAAAGTACTATCGCACTTCTATGTCTCCTTGAAAAATCGCTTTAGGCACTGATGGATGAGGATGTGGCACAGGAGGAAGAGGAGGAGGAACAGGGATCATTCCCATGGCTATCAGGCCAGTCGTCCACAGGTGCTTCCGAGAGTGGGGGCCTGCACCAACAGCAGCCAGGTACACAACGTTTCAGCCAGGGCACAGTTTTGGAAGATAAGAAGGAGGAGAATCCCTGTTCACAGCAGGGTAGCTAACAGGCCTCACTGAAGCATGGCTGGGGGGAAACAGAAGACACAGACCCTCCCACCGCGGACAGCTTTTCGTTGCCTTTGGGCAGCCTGGCACACATGAGCAAGTACATGCTGCAGTGCCTGCGCAACGACTTACGAGTTGCCCACATTCTAACCGGTGCTGATTACTGGGTGGCCACCCAGCTGGATCTCCGCTTCAAGGACACTTGACTGTGAATGGAAGATGTGCGAGTATAAGCGGATGGCGTTCCCACCTGACAGCAGAAGCTCAGTGGAAGCATGAGGTAGAGACGATGGAGGAGGAGCAAGATGCCAACGCAGCAGGGGTACAGTCAGCACCCCAGAGGGTTAGCATGGGCGAAATGTGGAAAAGCTTTTTCTGCATGCCACAATATACAGCACCACCAATTGATACAGACCGTCTTAGCAGGAGGCAGCATTTCACCATCATGGTGGAAGAGTACATATGCACACGTCTGCACATAGTGACTGATGGGCCTGCCCCATTTAACTTTTGGGTCTCCAAATTGGGCCTTTGGCCTGAGCTTGCCCTTTACGCCTTGGAGGTGCTGGCCTGCCCTGCGGCAAATGTATTGTCTCAACGTGTGTTTAGCATGGCAGCGGGGGTGATCACGGACAGGTGCATCTGCCAATCCACAGCCAACATGGACAAGCTCACATTCATTAAAATGAACCAGGCATGGATCCCACAGGACTTGTTCATACCTTGGCCAGAGTAGAGAGGTATACCAACTGCACCCAGCCATTGTTAAGCCTCATTCACACGTCCGTGTCCATGCTCAAATCCGTGAGCAGGTGGTCAGTGATGCATCCGTGTTGGGTCCTTGTGTCCATTTTTTGCTGTCCGTGTTGCATCTGTGTTTCACTGACACCAAACAGCTGAAAAATAATTTTCAAAGCATCTCTTTTTAATGATCCTCGAAACACGGATGCAACACGTATGGCATCCGTGTAGCATCTGTGGTTTTCACGGACCCATAGACTATAATAGACATGATAGATCGTGGAGAACATGTACAGCACAAGTCCGTGAAACACTGACATGTGAATGAGGCTTTATACTACAGCCCAGTTTGTTCATTCTCTTTGCAATTTCCCAATGTTTTGGGGCCTCCACAAACAAAAAAAATGAATAAAAAAGTTGTCCTCCTCCACCTCTTCCAACTGCACCGCCACATCCGCCTCCTCCTCCACTGGGAGATAATTATGTTTTATATTGGCAGAGTAGAGAAGTATACCTGGCGCACCTAGCCATTTTTATACTGCAGCGCACTTTGTTCGTTCTCTTTGCCATCTTGTCCCAGACCACTCCAGAGGGGCAGAAGAAAGAAGCGAGACATGGCCTTGCCCGCAGAGCCATTTGCAGGCCTCAGAGTCTGATGAACACAGTCACACACACTGGCGATCCGCAGTAGAGTAGGTCAATGCGTGAAGTGGACAGCACAAGCTCTTTTTCACTCTCCCTCTTTGAAAAATCTATTATATATATGGTCCCCAGGTAGGGGACATAGGAGATATTAAACTGTGAAGAAAAGATACAACAGGTGATCACACCATAAGGGCCGAGAACAGATAACCCCAAAAAGGTTCACTGCCGTTCGCCGAAGCAGAATAATTCTCAAGGCGACAGCCTCCAGGCCCCAGCCCCATTCCAGGAAGCATGTCGCTCTGACATAATAGGGAGATCTTCTGTCCCCTGCTCTGCCAAAATGCTACTCTTGAGGTTCCCAGTCTGCATAACGCCACTCGCCTGGTGCACGCCCACTTTTGGCCACGCCTTTCCCTCACACATTCAATTGCCGAAGCACGCCGTCTGTCCCGGCCCATCTGAGAAAGCCTCTCTACCCCCCTACCCAGCCATTGTTATACTACAGCTCACTTTGTGCGTTCTCTTTGCCAGTTCCCAATGTTTTGGAGCCAACAGTAATGAAAAACCGAAAAAAAAAAAGAAATGAAAAATAAAATTCAAAATAAAATAAATGTTTAATTAAGAACACCCCTTTGGCATCCTTTTTACTGTAGCAGGAAATAAATTATTTTAATATATAGCCCCAGATAGGGGATGTGTGAGATCTATAACTGAGACTACATTTTTTACCCAGTTTTAACCCAGGACATAAAAACACCAAACAGTCACGCTGTGGCCCGTAGCAACCTGACACAGAACTAATGGACACATGGAAAAAACAAACTTCCTCCCCCGCTTCCACCACCTTTTCCACCTACACAGCCATGTCCACAGCCTCCTCAACTTCATACTCCATTTCGACCTCAGCCTCTTGGTTCACGATTGTTATTTTTTATTTTTATGCATTTTATGTTTTTTTAACTTCCCTATCCACATTTGTTTGCAGGAAAATTGCACTGCTGTTATGCCAACTTTGGAGACTTTTGCAGCCCTCTAACCCTTTTTATGACTTTTTTAGAGCCATTTTAGTGCCCCAAAGTTCGGGTCCCCATTAACTTCAATGGGGTTCGTTTTTCGCGTTGCTTCCTCAGGGGGATAACTCAATGAGAGTTTTAACACTCCTTAACCACTTCAGGACCGCCTAACGCATGGATGCGTCCGGCGGGCGGTCCTGTAGTTCTGATATGACGCATCGGCGCGTTATCTCGCGAGAGGCGAGATTTCCTGTGAAAGCGCGCGCGTTCACAGTGCCGCGCGTCTGAGAAGTTTAAGTACAGCCTGCCAGCGATGATCCATCGCTGGAAGGCTGTAGATGCGAATTAAATCGCATCAAACAAGTATATCAGACGCTGTTTTGTTAACAGCGTCTGATATACCTGCTACCTGGTCCTCTGGTGGTCCAATTTACTGGGATCGACCACCAGAGGACCAGGTAACTATGTAAAGTTGCCTCAAACACTACACTAACCCCCCCCCCCCACCCCCCTCACTTATTAGCCCATTGTTAACCCCTTGATCACCCCATCTAGTTTCCCTGATCACCCCCCTGTCACTAATCACCCCCCTGTCATTGATCAAACCCCTTGTTCAGACGTCCATATGTGTTTTGCGGATCCGTGGATTCACTGATCCGCGGATCTGATCCACGGATCTGCAGATCCGCAGATCCTCAAAACACGGACACCGGCAATGTGCTTTCCGCATTTTGCAGATCCGCACATTGCCAGAACTATATAGAAAATGCTTTTTCTTGTCCGCAATTGCAGACAAGAATAGGACATGTTCTATATTTTTGCGGAACGGAAGTGCAGACACGGAAGCGTGGATCCGTAATTCCAGATCCGAGCGGGACAAAGTCTGTCCCCATAGAAATGAATGGGTCCGCAATTCCATTCCGCAAACAGAATTGCGGACGTGTGAATGGGGCCTAAGGGTCCCTTATCACCGCCAGTTAGTTAGCTACTTGTTAGGACGCTAGCGCCCAGCCCACTGCACCGCAGTCACTGATTTTGGCAGAGATTTTTTCATCCACATTGATCGATGCGAATGAAAAAATCTGTGCCGTTCATCTTATTTATTTTTTTTCAGCCCAGAGACTGAACGGAAAAAAAAAATCTCATTACCCGTATGCTCAATATAAGGAGAATCGCTGGCCATACGTGTAATGATTGCGGAGACCCTCAAATGCCAGGGCAGTACAAAAACCTCACATGTGACCCCATTTTGGAAAGAAGACACCCCAAGGTATTCCGTGAGGGGTATGGTGAGTTCATGTAAAATTTTATTTTTTGTCACAAGTTAGTGGAATATGAGACTTTGTAAAAAAATATATATATATATATCAATTTCCGCTAACTTGTGCCCAAAAATTTTTTTTCTGTGAACTCGCCATGCCCCTCCGCGAATTCTTTGGGGTGTCTTCTATCTAAAATGGTGTCATTTGGGGGGTATTTATACTATTCTGACATTCTAGCACCTGAAGAAACATGACAGGTGCTCAGAAAGTCAGAGCTGCTTCAAAATGCCGAAATTCACTTTTTTGCACCATAGTTTGTAAACACTATAACTTTTACCCAAACCAATAAATATACACTTATTGGATTTTTTTTTATCAAAGACATGTAGAACAATAAATTTAGAGAAAAATGTATATAGAAATGTAGTTTTTTTTAAAAAAATTTACAACATTTTTTTGCAAAAATTTCGGTCATTTTTGATTAATAGCAAAAAAAGTAAAAATGTCAGCAGCAATGAAATACCACCAAATGAAAGCTCTATTAGTGAGAAGAAAAGGAGGTAAAATTCATTTGGGTGGTAAGTTGCATGACGGAGCAATAAACGGTGAAAGTAGTGTAGTGCAGAATTGTAAAAAGTGGCCTGGTCATTAAGGGTGTTTAAGCTAGGGGGGCTGAAGTGGTTAAAGAGGACCTTTTACCGGTCCAAAGTTTGTTAGTGAAAGGTATGTACATGCAGAGCGGCACCCAGGGATGTCCCTGCACTTACTTGTATCCCTGGGTGCCGCTCCGTTCACCTGCTGTAGCCCCTGGTACCGGCACTCCTGCTTCTGATAATTTTGCCTTGGGCGGAGACATCCTCTTTTGCCCTGGGCGTCTCCTTCTCCCAGGCTGGAGCGCTGGCCAATTGCAGCGCTCAGCTCATGTCCTGGGAGGTTCCCGGCCCATCTGAGAAAGCCTCTCTACCCCCCTCCCCAGCCATTGTTGTACTACAGCTCACTTTGTGCATTCTCTTTGCCAGTTCCCAATGTTTTGGAGCCAACAGTAATGAAAAACCGAAAAAAAAAACAGAAATGAAAAATTAAATAAAAAAAAAAAAAAGTTTAATTAAGAACACCCCTTTGGCATCCTTTTTACTGTAGCAGGAAAAAAAATTATTTTAATATATAGCCCCTGATAGAGGATGTGTGAGATCTATAACTGAGACTACATTTTTTACCCAGTTTTAACCCAGGACATAAAAGCACCAAACGGTCACACTGTGGCCCTTAGCAACCTGACACAGAACTGATGGACACATGGAAAAAACAAACGTCCTCCCCCGCTTCCACCTACACAGCCATGTCCACAGCCTCCTCAACTTCAGACTCCATTTGGACCTCAGCCTCTTGGTTCACAATTGTTATTTTTTATTTTTATGCATTTTATGTTTTTTTTAACTTCCCTATCCACATTTGTTTGCAGGAAAATTGCACTGCTGTTACGCCCACTTTGGAGCCTTTTGCAGTCCTCTAACCCTTTCTATGACTTTTTTAGAGCCATTTTAGTGCCCAAAAGTTCGGGTCCCCATTAAGTGGCACCCAGGGATGTCCCTGCACTTAATTTTATCCCTGGGTGCCGCTCCGTTCACCTGCTGTAGCCCCTGTTACCGGCACTCCTGCTTTTGATAATTTTGCCTTCGGCGGAGACATCCTCTTTTGCCCTGGGCGTCTCCTTCTCCCAGGCTGGAGTGCTGGCCAATTGCAGCGCTCAGCTCATATCCTGGGAGGGCAAAAGAGGATGTCTCTGCCCAAGGCAAAATTATCAGCAGCACGAGCGTAGATACCGTGGGCTACAGCAGGCGAACGGAGCAGCACCCAGGGATACAAGTAAGTGCAGGGACATCCCTGGGTGCCGCTCTGCATGTACATACCTTTCACTAACAAACTATGGACCAGTGACAGGTCCTCTTTAAATACCGCTAGTATCCAATAACAATGTTACTAGAACCCCCTATATCTAATTACCTTACTAGTTCATTTTGGCATTCATTTTGTGGATTGTGTGTCTAACTAGCTATATGTATTTTTTATTAAATATTGTATAAATAAAGATGAAACATGTTTTGTGAATTGGAGGTGGTGTGCTACTTTTGTCGGTACTTTCAATATTCTGCTTCCACCTGCACTTAAAAGTTGATTTGCTGTGCCCATTGTGAATAGGGGTAGTTCATTTGTGCATGAAAATAAGGCACAAATTTAGATAAATGTGGTGTATCCACTGGCCCCTTCCCACTCCTCCCCTAGTTATTCGCCTTTTCTGAATGCGGCGAGGCATGTGCATTTAAAACATTGCAAACACAGTTTGAAACTTTCATATGCAAAAAACTAGGTGAACAGAGATGATAAATTTCACCCAAGGCGTTTAACCCCTTCAGCACCTAGCCCAATTTTGCAAATCTCACACTGTCACTGTGGTAATAACTTTGGAATGCATTTACTTATCCCAGCAATTTTAAAACTTTTTTACCGAACACATAGCAGTTCATGTTAGTGGTAAATTTTAGTTGATATGTTTTACCAGTTTTTTTTTTTTTTATTGACAAAAAATCCCAAATTTACAGAAAATTTGGAAAAATGTAATTACTTTCTAAATTGCAGTTTGTTTTTTAGACAAATAGTGATACCTCATAAAATATTAGCATTCACCATATGTCTATTTTATTTTGGCACCATTTCGTAAATGTAATTTTATTTTTTAAGGACTTTTAGGCTAGTTTCACACTAGCGGCAGCCTTCTCCGGCAGGCTGTTTTGGCGGGTGAACAGCCTGCCGGATCCGTGCTGGTGCTAGTGCATGCCTGCGGGCGGAGGTCCGCTCCGGGCTCATTGACTATAGTGGCGGCGGGCCAGAGTTTCAGCGGCAGCACGGCAAACATGCCAAGAGGCAACCGGAGTAAAACTACGACATGTATTAGCATTTGGGGGTTGGGCCCGGGGGGCGGGCCCCAATTCAAAATTTGCCCTGGGGCCCATAGAACTCTAGTTACGCCCATGGCTGGCACACAGACCTCGCGCCCTGATGAATTGCCGCCTTCCGCTCTGAGGAGCCCTATCTCGCAGCTCCTAGGGCGCTGCTCAGCCTCAGTGCCCTCTTTGCGCTCCCCTGCTGATTACCGTGAGCTGTCACAGTGCTCCGACCAGGTCTCCCCGCTGCCATTACAGCCACACACTCCACGTGCGTCTTCCAGCCTCAACCTCACAAACCCACCGATGCTTCTGATGGGGCCATATTTGGCCGCAATGTACCACAACAGCACAGGTCAGTCCAGAGGGATTACCCCCCTCCTGCCCTCTCCAACAGTAGCACTGACCCTGCTATCCCTGTGGACTCTGCCCTAAGGCCATCAGCCCACCATTTCTGGCCTAGAGGACCCCCATCTACGGTGTCCGACAACTCAGATACCTGTCCTGGGCCGCTTGTGACCAGTCACCTCCAGGTTCGGGACCCCCCCTCAGAAGCAGTTTCTGGACCACCAGCTGCAGTCCCCCAATGTACCTGCTCTCCATCTGCTCTTATTGTATGTCATTATGAAAAGTAAGCCCTCTTATTATTATGCTGGGGTTCATGGTTTTAGAAACCTCCTACATGTGGCCCTTTTGTTTTGTCTGAATGTATGAGCAGGCTCAGAAGAAAAAAAACACCATGCGCATTTTGAGACCTTATATAATAATTTAAACACTTATAAATTGTAGAGTTTCCAGGGTGAAATAATAAATGGAATCCCAGAGTGAACCTATTTTGTAAACTCAACCCTTCAAGGTATTTATTAATTAATGGAGTGAGCATTTTGATGCAATAAGTATTTTGCAGATACCCGTAGGTCTGGTGTACTGTATATATGTGTTCTAGAAGTGTTCCCGGTGATTTCACTGGCTCTATTGGGAGGGACTGAACCCTGTCCATTAGTGCCGGTGACATCATTGGGCTCACTGCTAGGCGAAAACCATGGAGAGACTGGTACATCACTGGATCTCAAGAAAATTCCCTTGCCCTACACGATTACGCACAGGGCAAGGGGGGAGCATCGGAGTGTGAAAAGCTCTGATGCTCCACTCATTCATGGTGAATGAGTCCAGATCGGGTTGTATCCGGGTTCAGTTCAACCCCTTAAAGAAAAAGTATTTATACCCCTTGAATACCCCTTTAAAAAAGGTATTCATACCCCTTGAACTTTTCCACATTTTTTCACCCACAAAATTAAATGTCTTTTATTGGGATTTTATGTGAAAGACAAACACAAGTATAAATTGAAAAGTGAATAATACATAATGTTTTAAATTTTTAATAAATAAAAATCTGGAAAGTTACGTGTGCATTTGCAATCAGCCCCCCTGAGTGAATAGTTTGTAAGACCACCTTTCAGTGCAATTACAACTGGAGGTTTTTTGGGTTATGTCTCTACCAGCTTTGCACATCTAGAGGCTAACATTTTTGCTTTAAAATAGCTCAAGCTCAGTCAGATTGGTTGTAGAGGGTCTGTGAAATGTACTTTTCAAGCCTTGCCACAGATTCTCAATAGTATTTAGGTCTGGACTTTGACTGGCCCATTTTAACACATGAATATGTATTGATCTAAACCAGGGATCAGCAACCCCTGGCACTCCAGCTTTTCTGACACTAAAACTCCCAGAATCCTCCTTTCTCCTAAATGGGGAGTTACAGTAACAGCCAAGTAAGTGTGCATGCTGGGAGCTGTAGTTTCACAACAGCTGGAGAGCCTAAGGTTGCAGATCCCTGATCTAAACCATACCATTGTAGTTCTGGCTGTATGTTTAGGGTGGTTGTCCTGCTAGAATGTAAACTTCCGCCCCAGTCTGAAGTCTTGTGCAGCCTCTACCAGGTTTTCCTCCAGGATTGCCCTGTATTTAGCTCCATCCATCTTTCTATTAACTCTGACCAGCTTCCCTGTGCCTGCTGAAGAAAAGCACCACCCCCCCCCCCACAGCTTTATGCTGTCACCACAATGTTTCACAGTGGTGATGGTGTGTTCAGGATGATGTGCAGTGTTGGTTTTCCACCACACATAGCGTTTTGTATTTAGGCCAAAAAGTTCAACTTTGGTATCACCTGACTAGAGCACTTTCTTCCACATGTTTGCTGTGTCCCCCACATGGTTTATGGGAAACTGCGACTTCGTATGGCTTGCTTTCAAAAATAACTTTCTTCTTGTCACACTTCTATAAAAGCCAGATTTGTGAAGTGCATGACATGTGACCTGTGGACAGATTCTCCCACCTGAACTGTGACTATGGGCCTTTTCATTGCTTTTCAAATTGCTCTTCTTGCCTGGGCTGTCAGTACAGATGGACAGCCATGTCTTGCTGGTTTGCAATTGTGCCATACTCTTTCTGTTTTTGCATGATGGATTGAACAGTACTCTGTGAGATGTTCAGAGCTTGGGATATTTTTTTTTTATAACCTAACTCCACTTTACACTTCTCAACAACTTTATCCCTGACCTGTATGATGTGTTTCTTGGTTTTTATGAGGCAGTTTGAACACTAATGTTTACTAACAAACCTCTGAGGCCTTCACAGAACAGCTGTAGTTATACTGAGAATAAACGACACACAGGTGTACTCCATTAACTAATTACGTGACTTGTGAAGGCAATTGGTCACATTAGATTTTATTTAAGGATATCAGAGTACAGAGGCTATATATATATATATATATATATATATATATAGGCTCAGACTGACCCACCGGGGAGGCGGGGAATTCCCCGGTGGGCCCCGGCACTGTAAGTGAGCCTTCACGTTTGAAAGCTCACTGTCACTCTCCTTGAGATGGAGATGCTCATGAGCTGCGTGGAGGGGCCCGCCTCCTGTCTTCATGGGCCCTGCCACGTGAACATATCCATGATCTCCAGCCACTATCTACAAAGATGTCCATCAGTTGGGGACCCGCTATGCTGCCCCAAGTAGGTAGAAAAGGCAGTCCTTCCTTACTGAATAGGAAGGCTGATAAATCAGAGGACAGCCTATGAGTACTTTTAGCTTATAGGGGTGCATCCAGCCACAATACTCAGGGTAAAGCAGGTAAGGGAAATCTATACTATACAGCATGTATTGTGGTGTTAAAGGATGCCTTCATTTGTAAAAGCGTGTATAAGACCATGCCTTCTAGTGTAAAAGCATGTATAAGACCATGTCTTCATATGTAGTGTGTATCAGACCATGTCTTCATATGTAGTGTGTATAAGACCATGCTTTTGTATTGATCAGGTAGTGTAAGGGTTACGCCCACTTTACAGACATTGACAGACCAAACTCCCCTTTTAATGCACCGCAAACAACCGCAAACAGTTCATTTGCACAACCGCAAACTCCCCATTTGCACAAGGTTGGATACCAAGCTAGCCACGTCCCGGTGATGTCATTGAAGGTTTCTTCCTCCACCCAGCCACGTACAACACCAAGGGTCCCCAAAAGGTGAATTGAAAAGATTTTTCGAACGGGGAGATGGTTAAAAAAACGCTGTCTCCCTCCACTCTGTTTTTATCCACGGTCACTGCGTCTGCGGCGTGCAATTTACTGTCACACCCGATATGAGTGGTATTTTCTGTAGTACTATTCTCATCAGTTTAATCCCTCTAACGTCCCCAATCTGGGGGCCATTTATTGAATTGATTTTTCGAACGGGGAGATGGTTAAAAAAACACTGGCTCCCTCCACTCTGTTTTAATCCACAGTGACTGCGTCTGCGCCGTGCAATTTACTGTCACACCCGATATAAGTGGTATTTTCTGTAGTACTATTCTCATCAGTTTAATCCCTCTAACGTCCCCAATCTGGGGGCCATTTATTGAATAGATTTTTCGAACGGGGAGATGGTTAAAAAAACACTGGCTCCCTCCACTCTGTTTTAATCCACAGTGACTGCGTCTGCGCCGTGCAATTTACTGTCACACCCGATATGAGTGGTATTTTCTGTAGTACTATTCTCATCAGTTTAATCCCTGTTACGTCCCATTTCAGGGATTGCCTTTTGTGAAAAAAAATTTAGGCCGGGTACCTTCGACTGCCTTCACAGTGACAGACCAAACTCTCATCTCATAAACCAAACTGAATTGATTTAAGGAATCGGGAGATGGAAAAAGCAGCTTGGTCGGTCCTCATACTCCCAAATTGGGGCACTGCGCGTGCACAGAGCAATGTGCTGTGACACCCTATATGAGTGGTGTCTTAACTAGTACTATTCCTATCAGTTTAATCCCTGTTACATACCCTATCAGGTCGAATTGATTAACCATTGTCGAATTAGCGACACTTAGGGGAATTGACACGTGTATGTGCCTTTTTTTTTTGGTTTGTTTTTGCAGCCACAGTGCTGCACCATAGGACAGAAAAATTAGGCATGTACACATGCCTGAAAAATAACGGCATTGTTGCAGCCGCTATTGTAGCAGCGGCCGGAAAAATTGATGTTTTCCAGGCAGAAAAGTGACTATAACATTGCGGCTTGAACCCTAGTTGGTGGTGGAGAATTGACGAAAGTCATCCGGTATGCAGACATTAAATACAGCAGCGTGGGGACCATTTTGAGGCCAAGGCATGTAATCAAGGCCTTTTGTTAGTCAAACGTATCCCCCAATGTCAGTCCCTTCGGGATCCATGCCTCATTCATCTTTATGAAGGTGAGATAATCAACACTTGTTTGACCGAGGCGACTTCTCTTGTCAGTGACAATGCCTCCTGCTGCACTGAAGGTCCTTTCTGACAGGACACTTGAAGCAGGGCAGGCCAGAAGTTCTATCGCGAACTGGGATAGCTCAGGCCACAGGTCAAGCCTGCACACCCAGTAGTGAAGGGGTTCATTGCTCCTCAGAGTGTCGATATCTGCTGTTAAGGCGAGGTAGTCTGCTACCTGTCGGTCGAGTCGTTCTCTAAGGCTGGATCCCGAAGGGCTGTGGCGATGAGTAGGACTGAAAAAGCTCCGCATGTCCTCCATCAACAACACATCTGTAAATCGTCCAGTCCTTGCCGCCGTGGTAGGAGGAGGATTACACTCACCTCTTCCCCTGTTAGATTCCCGTTGTGCTGTGACATCCCCCTTATAAGCTGTGTAAAGCATATTTTTTAATTTGGTTTTGAACTGCTGCATCCTTTCCGACTTTCGGTAATTTGGTAACATTACTGCCACTTTCTGCTTATACCGGGGGTCTAGTAGCGTGGCCATCCAGTACAGGTCGTTCTCCTTCATCCTTTTTATACGTGGGTCCCTCAACAGACATGACAGCATGAAAGACCCCATTTGAACAAGGTTGGATGCAGAGCTACTCATTTCCCGTTCCTCGTCCTCACTGATGTCATTGACGGTCTGTTCTTCCCCCCAGCCACGTACAACACCATGGGTCCCAGATAGGTGACAACAACGAGCACCCTGGGGTGCCTGCTGTGGTTGGTCTTCCTCCTCCTCAAAGCCGCCACATTCTTCCTCTGACTCCTCTTCCTCATACTCCACTTCCAGCATTGCCGCAGGTCCGGCAAGCGATGATGACAAGGCTGTTTTATGGTGGTGATGGTGACCACAACTCTTCCTCTTCACGCTCATCTACAGCCTGATCCAGCACTCTTTGCAGGGCACGCTCCAGGAAGAAAAGAAATGGGATGAGGTCGCTGATGGTGCCTTCGGTGCGACTGACTAGGTTTGTCACCTCCTCAAAAGGACGCATGAGCCTACAGGCATTGCGCATGAGTGTCCAGTAACGTGGCAAAAAGATTCCCAGCTCCGCAGAGGCTGTCCTAGCACCCCGATCATACAAATACTCGTTGATGGCTTTTTCTTGTTGGAGCAGGCGGTCGAACATTAGAAGTGTTGAATTCCAACGTGTCGGGCTGTCGCATATCAAGCACCTCACTGGCATGTTGTTTCGCCGCTGAATATCGGAAAAGTGCGCCATGGCCGTGTAGGAACGCCTGAAATGGCCACACACCTTCCTGGCCTACTTGAGGACGTCCTGTAAGCCTGGGTACTTAGACACAAAGCGTTGTACGATGAGATTCAACACATGTGCCATGCACGGCACATGTGACAACTTGCCCAAATTCAATGCCGACAACAAATTTGTTCCATTGTCACACACCACTTTGCCAATCTCCAGTTGGTGCGGGGTCAGCCACTGATCCACCTGTGCGTTCAGGGCGGACAGGAGTGCTGGTCCTGTGTGGCTCTCTGCTTTCAGGCAAGTCAACCCCAAGACAGCGTGACACTGTTGTATCCGGGATGTGGAATAACCCCTGGGGAGCTGAGGGGATTCAGTTGATGTGCAGCCAGACGCCGCAGCAGAAGAGGACTCAGCCGAGGAGGATATCGAAGAGGATGGAGTAGGAATAGGGGAGGTGGCAGTAGGTCAGCCTGCAAGTCGTGGTGGAGTCACCAACTCCGCTGCGGAGCCACGCATTCCATGCTTGTCAGCCATCAGCAGGTTGACCCAATGCGCAGTGTACGTGATATACCTGCCCTGACCGTGCTTTGCAGACCAGGTATCAGTGGTCAGATGGACCCTTGCCCCAACACTGTATGCCAGAGATGCCATGACTTCCTTTTCAATGACATGGTAGAGGTTTGGGATTGCCTTTTTTGAAAAAAAATTTCGTCCGGGTACCTTCCACTGTGGTGTCCCAATAGCGACAAATTTTTTGAAGGCCTCAGACTCCACCAGCTGGTATGGTAAAAGCTGGCGGGCTAAGAGTACCGTCAAGCCAGCTGTCAGTCGCCGGGCAAGGGGATGATTCTGTGACATTGGCTTTTTACGCTCAAACATGTCCTTGACAGACACCTGACTGTGGGCAGATGAGCAGGAACTGCTGAAGGTGAGAGGAGGAGTGGCGGGTGGTTGAGAGGGGGCAGGGAGGACAGCAGTGGTTGACGTGGCTGAAGATGCTGGACCAGGAGGAGCATGGTGGCTTTGAGTTTGTGTGCTGCTTGTTCTCATGTGTTGATCCCATAGGCGTTTGTGATGTGAGATCATGTGCCTTCGCAAAGCAGTTGTACCAAGGTGGGTGTTGGACTTCTACCGACTCAGTTTCTTTTGGCACAGGTTGCAAATGGCAGGGCTGTTATCAGAGGCAGACACACAAAAAAAATGCCACACTGCTGAGCTTTGCAATTACAGCATTCTGGTGGTGGCAACAGCATGCGTTGACTGGCGTGCTGTCTGGCTGACCCCAGGTGCCGATACATGCTGTCTGACTGTGCCACTAACTCCTTGCGACGACCTCCCCCTGCTTCCAACTTGTCTCCTCATTCTCTCTGTCTCCCCTTCTGAACTTTCCCCCTCTTCTTCTCTTCGAGCAGGCACTCACGTGGCATCCGTGGACACATCGTCATCATCAACCGCTTCACTTTTATCTGACACCTCAGCAAAGTAAGCATCAGTGGGTACAACATCATCATCATCACACTGTACGTCCATGTGTGTAATCCTGCCTGACTGAGACCTATCCCTGTAATCTACATCATCTGGCAATAATGGTTGCGCATCACTAATTGCATCCAACTGATGCGTAAATAACTCCTCTGACGGATCAAGTGAAGCGGCTGTGGTGGCTGTGGTGGTAGTGGTGGTGGTGGCGGCGGGCGGGTGCGTGGTAACTTGAGAGCAGGTGACCGAAGCTGAGCTGGAGGAGGATGGTGCGTCAAGGTTCTTATCGGAAGCTGTTGAAGATTGGGTGTCCTGTCTAAGCCAGTCAACTATCTCCTCAGAATTTTTCGGGTTCAGGGTACGTGGCCTCTGAACACTAGGCATTATTCCTGGGACATTGGAAATCACAGCACCACGACCACGACGGCCCCTGCGGGGTGGCCTGCCTCTGCCTGTCATTTTTTTTTAGATAAGTGGTACTACGCATGCTAGGTACTGTGCCACCCGGTATCAGTGGTGGGCACTGGCAGTGGGCACACTACAGTCTGTGGAAGTGGGCCTGACACACACTGGCAGCAGGCAAGCAACTGAAATTAGACTGTGTAAAAATTAAATGCCTTATTTTTCGGCAAGCTACTGTGCCACCCGGTATCAGTGGTTGGCACTGGCAGTGGGCACACTACAGTCAGTGGAAGTGGGCCTGACACACACTGGCAGCAGACAAGCAACTGAAATTAGACTGTGTAAAAATTAAATGCCTTATTTATCGGCAAGCTACTGTGCCACCCGGTATCAGTGGTTGGCACTGGCAGTGGGCACACTACAGTCAGTGGAAGTGGGCCTGGCACACACTGGCAGCAGGCAAACAACTGAATTTAGACTACTGTCTAAAAATGAAATGCCTTATTTATCGGCAAGCTACTGTGCCACCCGGTATCAGTGGTTGGCACTGGCAGTGGGCACACTACAGTCAGTGGAAGTGGGCCTGACACACACTGGCAGCAGGCAAGCAACTGAATTTAGACTACTGTCTAAAAATTAAATGCCTTATTTATCGGCAAGCTACTGTGCCACCCGGTATTAGTGGTTGGCACTGGCAGTGGGCACACTACAGTCAGTGAAAGTGGGCCTGACACACACTGGCAGCAGGCAAGCTAATGAATTTAGACTACTGTCTAAAAATTAAATGCCTTATTTATCGGCAAGCTACTGTGCCACCCGGTATTAGTGGTTGGCACTGGCAGTGGGCACACTACAGTCAGTGGAAGTGGGCCTGACACACACAGGCAGCAGGGAAGCAACTGAATTTAGGCTACTGTCTAAAAATTAAACACCTTATTTATCGGCAAGCTACTGTGCCACCCGGTATCAGTGGTTGGCACTGGCAGTGGGCACACTACAGTAGGTGGAAGTCGGCCTGACACACACTGGCAGCAGGCAAGCAGCTGAAATTACACTAAAGTGTAAAAATGAAATGCCTTTTTTTGATACAAAGTCCTGTGCCACACGGGATGACAGGGGTGGGCACTGGCAGTGGGCACACTACAGTCAGTGGAAGTCGGCCTGACACACACTAGCAGCAGGCAAGCAGCTGAAATTACACTAAAGTGTAAAAATGAAATGCCTTTTTTTGATACAAAGTCCTGTGCCACACGGGATGACAGGGGTGGGCACTGGCAGTGGGCACACTACAGTCAGTGGAAGTCGGCCTGACACAAACTAGCAGCAGGCAAGCAGCTGAAATTACACTAAAGTGTAAAAATTAAATGCCTTTTTTTATGCAAAGTCCTGTGCCAGCCAGTATGAGTGGTGGGCACTGGCAGTGGGCACACTACAGTCAGTGGAAGTCAGCCTGACACACACTGGCAGGCAACTAACCTTAGATTAAAGTGTAAAAATTAAATGCCTTTTGTTGATGCAAAGTCCTGTGCCACATGGGATGACAGGGGTGGGCACTGGCAGTGGGCACACTACAGTCTGTGGGCCTGCAGCTCCTCACACACAGGCAGGCCAGGCAACTGCAATATGTATATGGAGAAAAAAAAAGCAGACTAATGTTGCAGCCCTAAAAGGGCTTTTTGGGGTGCTGTCAGGACGCTGTCCTTACAGCAGAGATCAGATGAGTCTTTCAGGACTGGAGTGGACACTGAATTCACTAGCCTAGCTATCGATTTCCCTATTAAATCAGCAGCAACTACACTCTCCCTCCTCTCACTAAGACTGCAAATTCCGAATGAATCTAAAATGAATGCTGTTCAGGAGATGGGAGGGTCTGGGAGGGAGGGTATGCTGCTGATTGGCTGGAATGTGTCTGCTGACTGTGAGGTACAGGGTCAAAGTTTGCTCAATGATGATGTATAGGGGGCGGACCGAACAACGCATGTGTTCGCCGGCTGCGGCGAACGCGAACAAGCTATGTTCGCCGGGAACTGTTCGCCGGCGGATAGTTCGGGCCATCTCTACTCCCCGTGTGCAGATAAAAACATCCGGTGTCCAGGGGGAGCAGCCAATGGCAGCCTAGCGTCACCCGCGATACTAGGGAGGCTCATCAGCGTCACTTCCCGAGCATTGGCTGCTCCCCCCGACACCAGATGTTTTGATCCGTGCACGGTAAGAAGTAGCAGCGGCGGTGCGGGGACTAGGAGCAGCGCAGGGAGCCAGGTAAGTAGATTCAGTGTGAGGGCCCTGGCATATGGTGGAAATTTTATATTCTTGAATAAACCCTTGAACTGTAGTACTGCATTGCTGTGCAACATGTGTCACAGGCCAATGTTGCTGTGTAGCCCAAGCTTTAATGTGTGTCTATGTGGGTAAAAGCTCCTGCCTGTGCATGTTGCATATAAAAGTGTGCCTTTATGTGTAGAAACATAAATTCACTACCATAAAATAGTAGTGTGCTACACTGGTTTTCCAAGTTATTTTTCTGTTTGGGGGAATGGTAGGAACATGAATATAATAATAATTCTTAGGAATGTTTTTTCTTTTTCTTAAAGGGGTTGTCTCATCTAAGACAATAGGGGCATATTGCTAGGATATTCCCCCATTGTCTGATAGGTGCAGGTCCCACCTCTGGGACACGCACCTACACTAAGAATGGAGTAGGGAAGGTGGTAGCTGGAGGACCCCAGGTCCAGCCACCGCCAAGCACTCTCCCCTAGGATTGAATGGGAGCACACTGCACTTGCGTGGCCACCGCTCCCATTTATTTCTATGACGGCTCCATAGAAATGGATGGAGGGCTGCTGCGCATGCGCAGTGCGCCCTCCACAACCTTCAGGGGGCCGTTCACCTCTGGTACCCGCACCTATCAGACAATGGGGGCATATCCTAGCGACATGCCCCCCATTGTTTGAGATGACAATAACCCTTTAAAAACACACTCTAGTCCTCCTTTTCATCTAAACACATGTAGGGGAAAACAAGCTCCCCAATGTGAAGTAAAAGGGAATGTATTTTGGGGATAGACAGAAGCTGCGTGCAACTTAGTGATTTCATAAGAAACAAAACTGCATATGATTTGCATGGAACAGTTGACAAATTTCCCATGAAAATGAGACATTTCTGTGGCAGTTGCATACAGTTGAATAGAATAGTGATGAGCGGGAAGTGCCATATTCGATTTTGCGATATTTCGCGAATATTCGCTTGAATATTCGTCATATATTCGTCGAAATTGAATATTCGTCATTATTCTATATATTGCGAATGTAAAGCGAATTTATATTCGCATCGCAAATTAAACTCAGAGCGGCTGAGTTCCTTGTAACTTGTATTTCTAGAATTGACGAAGATAACGAATATCACGAATATAGCGCTATATTCTCAATCTTCGTTATATTCTAGCAATACGACCATTAGGAACTCATATCTAAGTTGAATCCCCAATGCGATTAATATAACCTGCATTAATCGCATTGCGATTATAACTTAGAGCTGAGTTCCTAATGGTTGTTGTATTGCTAGAATATAACAAAGATTGAGAGTATAGTGCTATATTCGTTATCTTCGTTATATTCTAGCAATACAACAACCATTAGGAACTCAGCTCTAAGTTATAATCGCAATGCGATTAATGCAGGTTATATTAATCACATTGCGAATTGAACTTAGATCTGAGTTCCTAATGGTTGTTGTATTGCTAGAATATAACGAAGATTGAGAATATAGCGCTATATTCGTTATCTTTGTATTCTAGCAATACAACCATTAGGAACTCAGCTCTAAATATAATCGCAATGCGAATAATACTTACAATTATTAATCGCTTTCCGAATCCATTTGATGCCTCTATTTGATTGTATATGACGGTTGACTATGGCTACCACCAATGTTCTGCTGCCTCCAAAGCCATTTGGGCATTTTTGATAGAAAACGCATCAAAAACGCATATGCGTTTTTATAATTTTTAAATTTTTTTTTTTTTTTGTATTTTGCCACATTTGGTTGCATATTTACATTTGGTATAGGCAAATATGGTAGTCTAGATCATGTGTCTATACCAAAACCTAGGATCATTGTTTGACAGCATATTTTCTAAGCCATGTAGCTGAATATAGATTTGGGCTGAGTAATTATCTAGACCTGTGTTTCCCAACCAGTGTGCCTCCAGCTGTTGCAAAACTAGAACTCCCAGCATGCCTGCACAGCCAAGGGCTGTCTGGGCATGCTGGGAATTGTAATTTTGCAAAAGCTGGAGGCACACTGGTTGGGAAACACTATTCTAGGCTACCACATTTTCCTATACCAAATGTAAATATGCAACCAAATGTGGCAAAATACACAAAAAAATAAAATAAAAAATAAAATAAATGATAAAAACGCATATGCGTTTTTTTTATGCGTTTTCTATCAAAAACGACCAAATGGCCCCTGGGGGGTTCAGATATCTTGCCTCCGAGGCAGCAGAACGTTGGTGGTAGTCATAGTCAACCGTCATATACAATCAAATAGAGGCATCAAATGGATTCGCAAAGCAATTAATAATTGTAAGTATTATTCGCATTGCGATTACAACTTAGAGCTGAGTTCCTAATGGTTGTATTGCTAGAATATAACGAAGATTGAGAATTCGGTCTTTGTTAATTTATATTCTAGCAATACAACCATTAGGAACCTAGCTCTAAGTTGAATTCGCAATGCGAACATATACTCGCATTGCGAATTAAACAGAGCTGGGTTCCTAAATGGTTGGCTTGCTAAAATGACGAAGATCACGTCATATTTGTGAGTTCTAGATAGCCATAGCCAAATAATAGTGAAGTAAGGGCTCTTTCACACTGGCGTTTTATCTTTCCGTCCTAGAGTTCCGTCCTCGAGGCTCTAGGACGGAAAGATACTGATCAGGATTATCCCAATGCATCCTGAATGGAGAGAAATCTGTTCAGGATGCATCAGGATGTCTTCAGTTCAGTACTGAGACGTTTTTTTGCCGTAGCAAAATCCGCGGCATGATGCGGATTTTGCTCCTGACCCAAATCCTGAAGGCATGCCGGAAGGACGGATCCGGAAATAATGGCCATTGAAAAGCATTAATCCAGATCCAGCTTTAAGCTAAACGTCGTTTCGGCGCATCGCCGGATCCGACGTTTAGCTTTTGTGAATGGTCACCATGCCAGCCAGGACGCTAAAGTCCCGGCTGCCATGGTAAAGTGTAGTGGGGAGGCAGGGGAGGAGTATACTTACCATCTGTGCGGCTCCCAAGTCCCGGGGCCCTCCACAATGATGTCAGAGCGCCCCATGAGCATGGATCACGTGATGCATGGCGCGGGGCACTCTGACGTCATTGTGGAGCGCCCCGGGAGCTGCACGGACTGTAAGTATCTGCTCCCCCGGCTCCCCACTACTTACTATGGCAACCAGGACTTTAGAAGCATCCTGGCTGCCATGGTAACCTGAAAGCATATTGAAGACTGATCAGTCTTCAAATGCTTTCTGTTGTCTTGCGTTGTGACGGATCCGGCGGGCATTTCTTGCGACGGAAGTGCACGCCGGATCCTCACAACGCAAGTGTGAAAGAGGCCTAAGTTGCATACTTTGTATTACTTTGCATACTTTATTTTTTTAAGTACATGTCTCTCTTAAAGGGGTGGTCACTCTTAAAGGGCAATGCCGGGTCATCATCAGCTAGGAGATGGCCAAAAAGCACTGTAAAAGGGGTGCAGAAAATGGAGGAGCTACTTTCCCAACTCACAATGTTCCCATAGAGGCCTTTTTTATTTTGTTAAGCCTACATGCACACGGCAGTGGTTTTTCTCGGCTTCCGTTCCGTTTTTTTTGCGGATCCCATTCATTTCTATGGATCCGCAAAAAAAACTGATGCCTCTTCCGTTTCCTGTCCGCGTCCGTATTCCGCATTTCACGTCCGCAAAAAAAATATGGCATGTCCTATTCTTGTCCGCAAAAAACGGTTTGCGGACCCATACAAGTCAATGGGTCCGCAAAAAATGCGGATGACCAACGGAAGCCATCCGTTTGTCATCCGCATCCGTTTTTTTTGCGGATGGTTGCTTGGAAACCAGGGCACTTGTACAGGTACTTTAGGAACTGTTTCAAGCCTTCCGTTCTTTTTTGCGGATCCGCAAAAAAAAATGGAAGACACACGGAAGCACAACCTACAAATTTTGCGGACACAAGGAACGGATGTGGATGTGAAAAAAAAAGGAAGACGGATCTGTGATTTGCTGACAGCAAAAAACAACTGTCGTGTGCATGTAGCCTAATAAATAGTTTTTTCTGAGTTATAACGCGTGATTTCAGTTTTTTATAATGTTATGTTATGGTGTAATTCTTACTGATAACTTTATTTATTCTAAGGCCCCACCATTAACAAAGACTGCTGCTATTATCCTCACCACTATGAGTTCTGTGTAGGCCTTAGGCCTATTGCACACGAACGTGTGCACCCCGTGCCCGTATTGCGGACCGTATTTGCGGATCCGCAATACACGGGCACCATTCCGTGGCCATTCCGCATCACGGATGCGGACCCATTCATTTCAATGGGTCCGCAAATCCGGAGATGCGGAACGGTGCAGAATGGAATGACGGAACGGAACACTACGGAAGCACTCCAGAGTGCTTCCCGGGGTTCCGTTCCGTACTTCCGTCCCGCAAAACGATAGGACATGTCCTATCTTTTTGCGGAAACGGGCAGATCGCGGACCCATTCAAGTGAATGGGTCCGCGATCCGCTGCGGCTGCCCCACGGTCGGTGCCCGTGCATTGCACGTTCGTGTGCAAGAGGCCTTATACTACCAAATTTCCATGTACCTGCGGCTGCTGTATGTCATCATACTGATGAGTTTTGGATGGAAAAAAATTGCCTTAATGTAACCAGAGTTGTTAAAATAAAACAGAAAACCAAAAATGATTTAAAACCAAACCAAACTTTATAAATAAAATATAAAACAATTGTTTAAACAAACATAAAATAAAAAATAAATAAAACTAAGGCAGGGCTTTCAATTGATCATGCTGGTTGATCAGCTCCGCTATGGCCTTCTGATGCCACTCCTCCATGGCCTTCATTTCTTGGGTGAACTTCAGCTGCAAAGCCTTCATCCTCCTGGAGTGCTCCCGCTGCAGCAGAATTATTTTATTTTTTATTTATTTTAGTACTGCCCAAAAAAAAAATTATTAAAAATCTGATTAAATAACTTTTTTTGATTAGTGTATAAAGGAGCTGGCCATTAAAATCGCAATCAGTTATATAGTTCTTTACTTAGGAATATTTCAATAGAGTATTTTATAAAAAAAAATTGTGGGATCAGTTGACTGATTGGTACTATTTTGGGGTGCATAAGTCTTTTTGATCGCTTGGGTTTGGAATTTATGTCATGGAACGTTACAAAATATGTATACTGTATAAAATAGGTCTGTTTTTGACAGTTTAAAAAAAAAAAAAATTGTATGGGATTTGCCAAAGGGGTAAGAACACGCTATATTGTTATAGAGCTGCTTTGTACGATGCGGCTATACCAATTATGTGCACTATATTATTTATGTAATTTTTAGATTACATAAATGAATATATATGAGAAAAGAGGATTTCTAATTTATTCTTCTTTAAAAACAAAATTTTAGTCTTTATTGTCTTTCAGTTTTTTTTTTTTAGATATCTATTTTTTATTTATCAAAACCCATCTGCATCCTAAAGATTCATTGGGTCTGATCACTACACAGTGCATTGCAATAGTCATCTATTGTAATACACTGTATAGTCAGTGCCACACTTACACTAAGGCTGATCAGACCTCAGGGTCTGATCAGCCTTAGGTAAATGGCAACTAGGACGCCTTTGTAAGGCGTCTGGGTGCCATGGCAACCATCTTGCCGTTGCGGAAGCAGTGACGGCAAGATGGAAGAGAGAGGGAGCTTTCTCCCTCTCAACCACATAGATATCGCTGGCCTGAAACAGGCTTTTTTTTAAAGTGCTGCGCTACGATTGGTTAGTCTGCAGAGACAAGACAATCGGAGCGCTTACTAGCAAGGGAACACTCTGATTGGTCCCTTGTCGGCTTACCACTTGTGTCTGCTTCTGGGGAGAGCTGAACTTTATAGTGTCACAGCCCCGGGAAGCAGTTTGGGCGTGGCCGTACATCGAAATGCAGCAAGTCACTTGTTATTTGGTCGTACAGTTATGTCAGAAAGCATGAAGGGGTTAAAGGATAAAGATTTAATATGTTTGTTATGGTTTTCTGGAATAAACTGACACCAGTGACTGAGTTAAAACACCCACAACACATATTACTTACCCTCCTGGCGGGGGGTGGTCACCAGCTCCTCCTCCTCATTCTCCTCATGAGAACCGGGATGGTCTGAGGGTCCGGCATCCTCATGCTGTGGGGTAGGGGCAGAGGGTCCTGCCTGCTCCTGCTCCTTCTCCTCCACCACCACTGCCTTTTTTGAAGGCCTGCAGCGGACTGAGGGGACAGGATCACCTATAATGACAAAATTTTCCTAAGTTATAAAAACCTCATAAAGCATAACTGTACCTATACATTACAGAGTGTTGCTGAAAGATACAAGAGTCATTTAAGCGTTGTACAGTACCTGGGCAGATTTTGTTTCGTATCTCAGTGATCCGATCCTGGTGTCTCCTCTTCAGGTCGGACCACTTTTTTATAATGGCCATCCGCTTGTGTGTGGCATTGTGGTCACGATATAGTTCATAACCGATCCTCCTCAGGATCCGCTGCTTCTCCAAGCGGGACCTGGTGGTGTCAGACTTCATCTCAAGCATTCGCTGCAGGATAAAAATGCAACCATATAATCCCAAATTTGTAAAATCAAAGTATTAGAAATTAATGTCATCACTGTGAGGCAGGAAAATGGATGTGCATTGTGCATATGAGAGATGTTTCTCTGCTGTCCAATGTGTCCATACATACATGCTACCAGACATAGTGGTGTGATGTCATAACAATACTTAGTGCACCTATCATTAACCCCTTCACGCCCAATGACATAGCTGTACGTCATCTGGCGGTTGTGGCACTCTTTGGAGGTGCGCTACTGGAGGTCGGGTTCCCACCCCTTAGTATCAAGAAGGAAATAAACTCCAGTTTGTGCGTTGAAGATAAGTTTCTTTTAATCAGAAGTGCGGTAAATCATATACATGTGTGTGACGTTTCGGCCACAATACGGCCTTCATCAGACTTATACAGCTCTGAGGACTGTTTGGAAGATGGGCGTGTTGGTAGCAAAAGTAGACCACTGTCTATGTAGATATGCGGACGCAGGCCTTCCCTGCTATCGGGTCACCATTACAGCAGCACGGTGACCCGATAGCCACCACACCCACCGCCCAATTACACGGAAAAGTCGCAAACCGCAGGTCTGAATTGACCCCCCGTCGCATTGTCCCAGGGTGCCTGCTGATTGATTTCAGCAGGCACCCAGTTCTGATCACCGCCCGCCGCGTAGCGGTGATCGGAACTATACATGATGTACCGTTGCGTCATGTGTCCTTAAGGGGTTACAAACCCGTAAAACTGGCATGGCATTGCTTTTATTTTGAAATTTTTGTACATTTTGCATTTTGTTTGGCTTCCCAATACATCTTATGCAATATTAAATGGCGGCTTTAGAAAGTACAACTTGTCCCGCAAAAAACAAGCCCTCATATGGCTATGTGAACAGACAAATAAAAAAGTTATGGCTCTTTGAAGGCAGTGAGCGAGATAAGAGGCTGTGGGGAGTCGCTCTGGTAGACAGCGGTGCGGGTGCAGTTTAGAGGCAAAACAAGGAGTCCAGATTGTGCAACAAACAGTGTTTTATTCACACTTGCACACCATAAATGAAAAACAGTCTCTTTGGTGACAGTTCACACACAACGGAAATAACGTGGCAAAACAAAAACAGGCCAACACAGGGTCCAGTCACCTGGGTGGTTTAGGTGCGGGTTCACACCTAGCAGTCGGCCCAGCCGCAGGCGATTCCACCTTCAGGTTGCAGGGAAACACCACCTTGCTGAGCTCCGTCCTCCGGCACAGAGAACCCCACAGCCCTGTTAGCAGGCTCCAGGATAATCACCACCCAGACACAGCTGCTGGCTGTGTTTTATACCCAGCCCAAAACCAGGACTGGACCGTGGGGAGTAGGCACCCACCCTACACTTTACCTACTCCCAGTAAGAGCCGGCCCGGATTAGCTTTGCAGCCAAACTAAGTAACAAAGTCTAGCAGCATAAGCTGCTGCAGACAAAAACCCGGCTCTCACCTCACCGAGGCCAGCAACCTCGGTGACACGTACCTGCCATCGCATATGATACCTTGCACCCTCTTACACACCCCCTTTGTTTCAACCCTGAGGGGTGAACACACGTGAGGCAGTGGACGCGGGACAGGGCATCTGCGTTGCCCTGCAAGCGGCCTGCCCTGTGTTCCACGGAGAATTTGAAATTTTGAAGCGATAGGAACCACCTGGTGACCCGAGCATTCCTCTCCTTGGCCTGACTCATCCATTTGAGGGGGGAATGGTCGGTCACCAGACGGAACCTCCTCCCTAACAGGTAGTAGCGGAGACTTTCGAGTGCCCACTTGATAGCCAGGCACTCCCTCTCCACTATACTATATCTGGACTCGGCGGGGCTGAGCTTACGGCTCAGGAAGACAACGGGATGTTCTTCCCCGTTGACCTCCTGCGACAGTACCGCACCGAGGCCTACCTCCGAGGCGTCGGTCTGTACGACAAACTCCTTGTTGAAGTCGGGTGTCACCAAAACCGGGGACCCACACAGGGCCGACTTCAACGCGAAGAAAGCCTCCTCCGCCTGCTTTCCTCAGGGCATCCACTACCGCCTGCACCTTGGGTAAATGGCTTTCCCAGTCGGTGCTGTGGATGACTACATCATCTAAGTAGGCCGAGGCGTACCGACGATGTGGTCGCAGCACTATGTCCATTAGCCTTTGGAAAGTGGCGGGGGCGCCATGCAGGCCAAAGGGTAACACCTTGTAGTGATACAGGCCCTGCGGGGTAACAAATGCGTTTTTTTCCTTAGCCGACTCCGTTAAGGGTACCTGCCAGTACCCTTTAGTGAGGTCCAGCACAGAAAAATAACGGGCTTGTCCTAAACTTTCAACAAGCTCGTCTACTCGGGGCATGGGATACTGCGTCAAACTTGGATACTTCATTTAACTTACGAAAGTCGTTGCAGAACCGCAACGTCCCATCCGGCTTGGGTATTAGGACTATGGGACTGGCCCACTCACTTTTCGACTCCTCAATGACATCGAGCTTCAACATTAACTGCACTTCCTCCGCGATGGCCCGCCGCCGAGCCTCGGGTACCCGGTATGGTTTTAACCGGACCTTGGCCTGAGGCTCAGTGACGATGTCATGTCGGATGAGAGACGTGCGGCCAGGGAGGTCCGAGAACACATCCGTGTTCCGACTGATGAACTCCCTGACTTCCTGAACTTGTTTGGAAGACAGGCTGTCTGCAATTTTACCGTGGTTACGGCTTCACAGGCCTCGAACTGTGGGGCTGGACCCTTTTACCTAGAAGCCCTGGCCGGGGCTGTGGTCGTCGGCCGCGTCCCTATCTTTCCACGGCTTAAGTAAATTCACGTGGTACACCTGCTCCGGCTTGCGCCGCCTGGCTGGTGTACCTTGTAATTCACTTCCCCTACCTTCTCGATCACCTCATAGGGCCCTGCCACCTAGCTAGGAATTTGCTGTCAAGGGTGGGTACCAGAACCAAAACCCGATCTCCCGGATTGAAGTCCCGTACCGAGCCTGACGGTTGTACACCCTACTCTGGGCTTGTTGCGCTGCCTCCATATGCTCCCGGACCAAGGGCAACACCCTTTCCATCCGTTCCTGCATCTGGGCGACATACTCAATGACACTTTTGTGGGGGACAGGCTGTTGTTCCCATGCTTCCTTGGCGATATCCAACAGGCCCCGAGGGTGTCTGCCATAAAGCAGTTCGAAGGGCGAGAACCCAGTAGAGGCCTGGGGCACCTCTCGCACTGCGAACATGAGATAGGGCAGAAGCAGATCCCAGTCCTTCCCATCTCTAGACACCACCCTCTTTAACATATTTTTTAGAGTTTGGTTAAACCTCTCCACAAGACCGTCTGTTTGCGGATGGTAAGCGGACGTCCGTAACTGCTTTATACGCAACAATTTACACAGTTCCCTCATTACTTTGGACATAAAGGGGTCCCTTGGTCTGTCAGAACCTCTTTTGGCAGGCCCACACGGGAAAACATCTCCATTAACTCTTTGGCAATGAGCTTAGCTGAGGTATGTCGCAGAGGCACCGCCTCCGGATACCGAGTGGCATAGTCGAGAACTACCAGAATGTGTTGGTGGCCCCTGGCAGACTTTGGTACAGGCCCAATTAAATCCATAGCGATTCGATCAAACGGTACTTCAATAATTGGCAGAGGTACCAGAGGACTACGGAAATGTGGCTGGGGGCTAGTTATCTGACAGGTCGGACAGGACTTACAATAATTCTCTACCTCCTTGAACACACTGGGCCAATAAAATCGCTGCAGTATGCGGTCCTGGGTTTTCTGCCACCCCAGGTGTCCCCCAAGAACATGTTGGTGGGCAAGCTCCATGACAAGCTTGCGATACGCTGTAGGCACCACCAACTGTTCAACAGGTTCGCCTCGGATTTGGTTCACCCGATACAACATATCCTGCAGAACAATAAATCGTGGGAACATTAATTCAGCCCCTGGTTTCTGGGGTTTCCCATCAATTTCCAGCACATTCTCCCAGGCCCTGGTTAGGGTTTGGTCCCGGTGTTGTGCGGTCCCAAAATTTTCCCCGGAGACATTGAGGTCTGCCAACTCAGGTCCCGGTGGCAAGTCCTCCGTGTCTCCCACCATTACACTCAGTGGGGTTGTTTCCCCCTCTAGCGCTGGAGCAGTGGTCACCCCTACCGCCGGCCCTTCAGACTCGGGCTCCCAGGGTTCTGGCCTTCCAGTGGTATCAGGCCACTCCACTAGGGTCACCCCTGTCTCGGGTCCCTCAGATACCTTTATTACCGGCCACAGCGCCGGAAAACCGGGGAAGTCCCTCCCAAGTATCAGTTCGTGTGGGAGTTTAGTAGCGACAGCCACCTCGTGGGTCCACCTACCAGCCGCGGTGGACAAAGTCACTAGTGCAGTGGGGTAGTCTTTCAGGTCTCCGTGGATGCACAGGACCCCGACTTTACGGCCAGTATACTCCGCCAGGCCGTACAAGGGCAGCCCTTACCAGGGAGACTAAACTCCCGGAGTCCAGCAGAGCCACCGCCAGAGAGTCTCCCACCTCTACCTGACACAGGTGGTTATGGTCCTGCACCTCACGGGTGCCAGTTGCGCACAGCTTCCGTGCATACAGGGAGTGACGACCCCGTAGTTCATATCCATCGGCTCATCCCGATGCGGACAGTCGGCCCTGATGTGGCCTGGCTCCTGACACCTCCAGCATACCACGGGAGGCGGACTCGCAGGGGTATATTCCGTGCAGGCCGCTCTGTCGCCGGACGTCGGAACTGGGGCAGAGGCCTCCGGGGTTTGACTGACCCCTTCCCCGCAAGAGTCCCCTGCAGGTTTCTGGTGGCCTCGTAGCGCTCCACCAGGTCGACCATCTCCAGGGCATTGGTGGGCGATACCTGGCCGATCCAGTGCTGGAGGGGATAAGGCAGGGCCCTCCAAAAGATGTCCGCCAACAGTCGATCCAGCATGGCAGTGGGACTTAGTAGATCAGGCTGCAGCCACTTTTGCAGCCTGTGCAGCAGATCGTAGTACTGCGGCCTAGCGGGTTCAGTCGTTTTAAAGTCCCACTGGTGGACTCTTTGGGCGCGGACCAGCACGTTCACGCCCAGTCTGGCTACGATCTCTCCTTTCACGGTGTCATAGTCAGCAGCCTGGTCATCTGCCAAGTCGAAAAACACCTGCTGGGGTCCGGAAGCCAGGAACGGAGCGACCACCTCAGCCCACTGGTCACGGGGTAACTTTTCCCTCTCGGCGACCTTCTCAAAAACCGCCAGGTACGTCTCAACGTCGTCTGCGGGGGTCATTTTTGGGATCGCCGCATGGACCGCTTTCCGGGCATCATGGACGTGGTGGGACGCTCCTGCCGCCTGTAACGCCATCACATGTTGTAGCAGTAGTTGGTTGGTCTCCCGCTGCTGCACGTTAGCCTCTATGAGAGCCTTCACAGCAGCCTCCATGTTGCCAGAAACTCCTGCTTGCAGCTTTGCTGGCTTAATATATTCCATGCACTTTAGAAAAACAAAACTTCGGCGTTCACGCCAGCCTCACTGCGCATGCCCGCATCCGACACCAAATGTGGGAGTCGCTCTGGTAGACAGCGGTGCGGGTGCAGTTTAGAGGCAAAACAAGGAGTCCAGATTGTGCAACAAACAGTGTTTTATTCACACTTGCACACCATAAATGAAAAACAGTCTCTTTGGTGACAGTTCACACACAACGGAAATAACGTGGCAAAACAAAAACAGGCCAACACAGGGTCCAGTCACCTGGGTGGTTTAGGTGCGGGTTCACACCTAGCAGTCGGCCCAGCCGCAGGCGATTCCACCTTCAGGTTGCAGGGAAACACCACCTTGCTGAGCTCCGTCCTCCAGCACAGAGAACCCCACAGCCCTGTTAGCAGGCTCCAGGATAATCACCACCCAGACACAGCTGCTGGCTGTGTTTTATACCCAGCCCAAAACCAGGACTGGACCGTGGGGAGTAGGCACCCACCCTACACTTTACCTACTCCCAGTAAGAGCCGGCCCGGATTAGCTTTGCAGCCAAACTAAGTAACAAAGTCTAGCAGCATAAGCTGCTGCAGACAAAAAACCCGGCTCTCACCTCACCGAGGCCAGCAACCTCGGTGACACGTACCTGCCATCGCATATGATACCTTGCACCCTCTTACAAGGCTAACAAAAAAACCTCTGGCTTTGACAGGGTTAATATGCACTGAAGCAAGAAAAAATTTGAATTTGTATAAATACATTGGAATAACAAGCATGTGATATGTAATACAGTGCTGTAATGTGGAATTACTTACAGTGATCAGGAGATCTTCCTCGACTTCTTTAAAATTGCTTGAGACCATTTTCATGCGCGTCACACACGAGTATTGCACTGCGATTCAACCTTCCTTCTGTCAACAAACTCGCAAGACAAAGCCACGCCCGTATAGGCTCACACGAATATTTCAATGCGATTCTTGCGATAGAAACACCATGTGCATATTGCGAATGCAACTTAGGCAACTTCCTATTGGTTGCCTTGATAGAATGAACGATTATTGAGAATATACCCCGCTGTAAGTTAGATGCGCAATGCGAGTAAACTTAATCAAATTACTCGCATTGCGCATCCAACTTAGTTCTGTGTATAGGCAACGTTTTCCTAACAATGGTTGGCTTGCTAGAATAAGCGAATACAAATATAGCGCGATATTATCTATATTCGTTAAGTCTAGCAAGCCAACCAATAGGATAGTTGCCTATACACAGAACCAAGTTGGATGCGCAATGCGAGTAATTTAAATAAGTTTACTCGCATTGCGCATCCAACTTAGACAACTTTCCGATTGGCAATATTAGTTGCCTATGCCTAAAGCCTATTCCACGCTCTAAGTTGGATGCGCAATGCGAATAAACTTACTTAAAGTACTCGCATTGCGCATCCAGCTTAGTTGCCTTGCTTGCTAGAATTAACGAATATGACGAATACGAATATAGCACTATATTCTGTATATTCGTTAATTTTAGCAACCCAGGTACGCCAGGCACCTACCATTAGGAACGTTGACTATACACAAAATTAAATTGGACGCGCAATGCGAGTAATTTTAGTAAGTTTACTCGCATTGCGCATCCAACTTTTACCATGGTCTAGATAACCGTGATTCTCAAATCCGACAGTACATTCTAGCATGGAGGCGTTCCCATGGTGATGGGGACGCTCCATGTGCACAGGAAGTTGGCACTCGGCAGACGGGCACTGACTGGAGCGGGAGGGGAGCATGGAGTCCTCGGACATGTAAGAATAACTGCTTTTGGGAAGTGGGAACAACTTAAAAAAAAAAAAAAAGCGAATATTCGAATTTGCGAATATATAGCATTATATTCGAAATATTCGCGAATTAGCGAAGTGCCGATATTCGCGATTTAAATTCGAATATTCGCGCTCAACACTAGAATAGAACACATGTAATCACAGCAGCATCACTAATTTTTATGTGCTGGTTGGTGCGATTGTGCACATATTTCAGACTAACTTCTGTTGCCTTATCTAAATGTGCTTGGTTCTGTTACCGTCTCTATGCACAGAGCTTGGTTCTGTTACCGTCTCTATGCACAGAGCTAGGTTCTATTATAGAATCTATGCACAGAGCTAGGTTCTGTTACCGTCTCTATGCACAGAGCTTGGTTCTGTTACCGTCTCTATGCACAGAGCTAGGTTCTGTTACAGTCTCTATGCACAGAGCTAGGTTCTGTTACCGTCTCTATGCACAGAGCTTGGTTCTGTTACTGTCTCTATGCACAGAGCTCGGTTCTGTTACCGTCTCTATGCGCAGAGCTAGGTTCTGTTACCGTCTCTATGCACAGAGATTGGTTCTGTTATAGTATCTATGCACAGAGCCAGGTTCTGTTACCGTCTCTATGCGCAGAGCTAGGTTCTGTTACCGTCTCTATGTGCAGAGATTGGTTCTGTTATAGTATCTATGCACAGAGATTGGTTCTGTTACTGTATCTATGCACAGAGCTAGGTTCTGTTACTGTATCTATGTACAGAGCCTGGTTCTGTTACTGTATCTATGCACAGAGCTAGGTTTTGTTACCGTCTCTATGCACAGAGCTTGGTTCTGTTATAGTATCTATGCACAGAGCTAGATCCTGTTACTGTATCTATGCACAGAGCTTAGCTCTGTTACTGTATCTATGCACAGAGCTAGGTTATGTTTCTGTATCTATGCACAGAGCTAGGTTCTGTTACTGTATCTATGCACAGAGCTAGGTTCTGTTACCGTCTCTATGCACAGAGCTTGGTTCTGTTACCGTCTCTATGCACAGAGCTAGGTTCTGTTACCGTCTCTATGCACAGAGCTAGGTTCTGTTACCGTCTCTATGCACAGAGCTTGGTTCTGTTACTGTCTCTATGCACAGAGCCTGATTCTGTTACTTTCTCTATGTGCAGAGCTAGGTTCTGTTACCGTCTCTATGAGCAGAGATTGGTTCTGTTATAGTATCTATGCACAGAGCCAGGTTCTGTTACCGTCTCTATGCGCAGAGCTAGGTTCTGTTACCATCTCTATGCGCAGAGATTGGTTCTTTTATAGTATCTATGCACAGAGATTGGTTCTGTTACTGTATCTATGCACAGAGCTTGGTTCTTTTGACTTATCCAAGTACAGAGCTTAGTTATGATGCCATCTGTTAGTGTTTGATAGTTCTGAGCATGGTTCTGTTAGAATTTCTTAGTGCTCAGCTTGGTTCAGATATTGTATGTTATTATTAAGCTTGGTTCTATTACTAAGTACTTGGCTCTTCGGCCATATCATGTTTTAAGCCTATTTGTGTTACCATATCTTAGCATATCTTATTGCTGAGCTTAGTTCTGTTAGTGTATCTAAGTAGCAGCTTGAGATAATATAGATAATGTAGTGTAAATATTATAAGGATATGTAGCATGGCATGAACTTTACTAAAATGTACTCCTTTTAGAAATATTACCCCAATCAAAGACAATAATTTATATGTACCTCAAAATGGTGGTAACAAAAACAGTAACTCATGCTGCCAAAAAAAAAAAAAAAGAAAAACCTCATTCAACTAACACTGCCAGAAAAATAAAGTTTAGGCTCTTGGAATATAAAACACGCTTTTACAGTCCAAAATTGGTAAAATATGAAATAAACTACACAATTTTTTACAAATAAGGTTATCTGTACCGCACATGCAATAAAAAAGCTTTACAATGATTGTGGTTTTACTATTTAAAAAGTTATGTGTCCAGGAATTCTGTGTAAAATAGCTTTGTGATAAACGCCTAAAGCCTCATTCACACATCAGTGATTTTTTAGCTTAAACCAGGTGCGACTCTAAACACAGAATAGGAGCAGATCTTTCCCTTATAACCTTTGTCTGTGGAGGCTCTAAATCTGGTTTTGGCTCACAATCACTGATGGAAATCACTGACCAAACACTGATGTGTGAATGAGGCTTAACAAGGAAGTAGCAATATTTACATGCAACTGTTGGGCGGACCCCCAAAGTCACTTCTACTGGTGGGCCCTAGGGTTCCTAGTCCGACACTGTATATGTTAGAAGGCCAGTTTATTGGCCTGTATTTGTGGGAGGGGCGTAAGTAGCACATTTATACCAGGCAGGCGCCTCCCTTGGGCGTGTGGACGGCTGCTGCGTAGTTGTGTGCAGTCAGTGCCACCTGTTGCAGCACATGGGCTGAATCTGCAGCTTCCATACCCAGTCAGCGTCCAGGATCCCAGTTGAGGTCGTTCCGGTCGGGTGAGGGTTTGCAACCAGCTCGTGCAGCATCGTTCCGTTACAGTAGCAGCACTGCACCGGAGCGATCCTGCCTGGCACCCCCACGTTTGGTGCCAACGTGGCAGTGCGGTTAGGTAGCAGGGGTCAGCGTGACTCCGTCTCGTTTTCTCGCGCCTGACAGCCCACGCTTGGCGTCCATGTGGCGGCACATCTAGGCAGCAGGGGTCAGCGTGATTCCGTCTCGCTTTCTCGCAGGCTTCCATGTCTTGCACAGGTCACCTTGCTTAGTCTGTCCGTGTATATCTGCATGTCTTTCTTGTCTGCTTTTCATTTCGCTGCTTGCCAGCAAACCTCTCTCGCCATCCGCTATTATTTCTGCAGACAGACTAAAACATTGTTCACACTGACATTCAGCGTTAAATCCAGATTTAATAATGTTCGTCACTTGAATAATCGCATCAATCTATTCGCGGTTTGTATTCCCTTACCTACCTAGCGTTAACAGGTCGTGTCAGACTCCAGTACGCTGAGTGTATTGTGGAAATCCGTACATGTCTTTTCGCCCCTTCCATTCACTCAAATGACTCCTGCCATTTCAAGCTTTCTATACGTTTAAACATTATTAATAACGAACAATTTATGCGCACGCAAATATTACTCGAATTAGTCGCTAGTCATGATATTGCATGCCAAATAACGAATATTGCTATATCGCGAATGCGCGACGAATGTGATGCAGGTTGTTCGTTTGACGTCGCAAGGTCGAATGTGGGTCTTTGCGCTCATCTCTACTTACACCTCTGTCGTGCGGCATGACCGCATGCCTATGTCTAAATTAGGGTTGAAACCTACATCTATCAGCCTTTCCTTCAGGTTAGGTGCGGCATATGCTGCTTCTATGTACAATAGTTCCGGCCCATTTTATCCGGAAGCTAGATCAGTGGCGCTCTGCATGTTTATTAGGTCCATACCTCAATCTAGTCAAGAGATGTTCTTGCATTCCAGAGGTTGGTCATGTTGGTGTTGTTGCTGGCACTGGTTTCGTTGCCATTCTGGCCCCAATATAATCATTCTTTTCCCGACATTCCTTTCAGAGTGCCCGGCTTCGTGTCTTTTAGCAATTACTGGCAGCAGTAACAGACCAAGACCTAAGAGTACTCTGTTGCGGTCCTCACGGCACCCCTCACCACTTCTCAGTTATGCGGCATGTCCTATCCCGGTGTCCAATTTTAGGGTCCAAACCAACAGCTATCCGGCCTTTCCTTCAGGTCAGGTGCAGCATGTGCTGCCTCTGGGAACAATAGTTCTGGCTCCATGTTATCCAGAAATTAGGCGCTCTGCATGTTCAATAGGTTCATACCTCAGCCTAGTTGAGAGATGTTCTTGCATTCCAGAGATTGGTCATGTTAGTGTTGTTGTTACGTACTATGGTGTATCATTTAGTTGTTGGCTTTTTGGCCCCCTTCAGGCATTCCTCCTACGCAGCGGTTACGGCACAACTCAAGCCGCTTAGCCTAGTTAGGTAGGCAGTTAGACTGTTACGTGTCATGTAGCCCCGACCACAAATATATATATAGTCACAATGGTGGTCCCTGCCAGCCACTGTCTTGCTGTCTTGGGCAGGTGTAGACATCACTCAACTCAACCTGTGTGAATAGGGACTAATGGTGCTGGTTAAGTTGCTGATCAGTCTTCCTATTTAGCTGGGGTGTCATTCCATGTCTTCCCCTGAGCTTAGGAGAGAGGTCTAGTTTCTAGTAACCAGCAAAGGTGATTTCTTGTCCGAATACCCATGTACCGTACCTTACCTGCTCCAGCCATGGAACTTTGACCTGAACCATGCACATAATCTGCCTGCCCCAACCTTGAAATTGCTGTTAGAAATATGCAAGTACTCAGTCTCTAATTAACTGCCTAAAGAGATGCAGGTTAAAATACCATTTTATTAACTCAGACTCATTTAAAACTGTGGCTTCCCACTCAATGTCTTATTTAGGCTTAATGTGAGAGGATAGCAGTGAACCACAAAAATTATAGGGAAACTACCCCTCTTTCTTTTTGAATTACCTCTCGCACACTAAAGTGTTAGTATCTAGTGATGAGCGAGCATGCTCGACCGAGTACCGCATGTGCTCGAGCACAATGCCCAAGTCTCCGACCCGCACGTTTCTCAGGGTTTAATCAGCCAATAAAGGTGCAGGTAAGTACTGCCCTCACTGCAATGCCAGTAGCCATGTTGGTTGCTGGCATTACAGTGATTGGCTGGCTGGAATGCGTCATCGGGTGCTATATAGCACCCGATGACGCATGTTTGGCTTAGACGTAGGCAGGGAAAGCAGAGCGTAGGAAGGGAAAGACGGTGTAGAGAGCTATTTTCACAGTTTTTATTTTGAAAAAGCTTTTCAAAGACCCAAAAGTCCTTTTAACCCCTTAAGGACACGGCCCTATTTCACCTTAAGGACCAGGCCATTTTTTGGAAATCTGACCAGTGTCACTTTATGTGGTGATAACTTTAAAACGCTTTTACTTATCCAGGCCATTCTGAGATTGTTTTTTCGTCACATATTGTATTTCATGACAGTGGTAAAATAAAGTCGAAAAATTTCATTTTTATTTATAAAAAAATACCAAATTTACCAAAAATTTTGAAAAATTTTCAATTTTCCAAGTTTCAATTTCTCTACTTCTAGAATACATAGTAATACTGCCAAAAAAAGTTATTGATTTACATTCCCCATATGTCTACTCCATGTATCGATTATTTTGGGAATGCCATTTCATTTTTGGGGACATTACAAGGCTTAGAAGTTTAGAAGCAAATCTTGACATTTTTCAGAAATTTTCAAAACCCACTTTTTAGGGACCAGTTCAGGTCTGAAGTCACTTTGCGAGGCTTACATAATAGAAACCACCCAAAAATGACCCCATTCTAGAAACTACACCCCTGAAGGTACTCAAAACTGATTTTACAAACGTCATTAACCCTTTAGGTTTTCCACAAGAGTTAATGGCAAATAAAGATAAAATTTCTGAATTTCCATTTTTGGGAAAATTTTTGATTTTAATCCATTTTTTCCAGTAACAAAGCAAGGGTTAACAGCCAAACAAAAGTCAATATTTATTGCCCCGATTCTGTAGTTTGCAGAAACACCCCATATGTGGTCCTAAACTACTGTATGGCCAAACTGCAGGGCGCAGAAGGAAAGGAACGCCATATGGGTTTTGGAAGGCGAATTCTGCTGGACTGGATTTTTGACACCATGTCCCATTTGAAGCCCCCTGATGCACCCCTAGAATAGAAACTCCATAAAAGTGACTCCATCTAAGAAACTACACCCCTCAATGTATTCAAAACTAGTTTTACAAACTTTGTTAACCCTTTAGGTGTTCCACAAGAGTTATTGGCAAATGGAGATGAGATTTCAGAATTTCAATTTTTTGTTACCTTGCCTCAAAAAAAGTGTAATATAGAGCAACCAAAAATCATATTTACCCTAAAATAGTACCAACAAAACTGACACCTTATCCCGTAGTTTCCAAAATGGGGTCACTTTTTGGAGTTTCTACTGTAGGGGTGCATCGGGGGCTTCAAATGGGACATGGTGTCAAAAAACCAGTCCAGCAAAATCCGCCTTCCAAAAATCATATGGCGTTCCCTTCCTTCTGTGCCCTGCCGTTTGGCCATACAGTAGTTTACGACCACATATGGGGTGTTTCTGCAAACTACAGAATCAGGGCAATAAATATTGAGTTTTGTTTGGCTGTTAACCCTAGCTTTGTTACTGGAAAAATGGATTAAAATGGATAATTTGCAAAAAAATAGCTGTTTTGGGACAGTTTTGTATTTTTTGTTATTTACATAGTTGATCTGACAGGTTAGATCGCATGCTATTTCTATAGAGCAGGTTGTTACTGACGCGACAATACCAAATATGACTACTTTTTGGGGTTTTTTGTTTCAGTTTTACATAATAAAGCATTTTTGAAAAAAATGATTTTTTTAGTGTCTCCACATTCTAAAAGCCATAGTTTTTTTTTTTTTGCGATTGTCCTATGTAGGGGCTCATTTTTTGCGGGATGAGATGGCGGTTTGAATGGTACTATCTTGGGGTGCATATGACTTTTTGATCACTTGCTATTACACTTTTTGTGATGTAAGGTGACAAAAAAATGACTTTTTTTACAACGTTTTTATTTTTTATGTTTACGGCGTTCACCTGAGGGGTTAGGTCATGTGATATTTTTATAGAGCAGGTCGTTACGAACGCGACGATACCCAATATGTATACTTTTTTTATTTATTTTGGTTTTACACAATAATATCCTTTTGAAACAAAAAAACATGTTTTAGTGTCTCCATAGTCTGAGAGCCATATTTTTTCAGTTTTTAGGCGATCGTCTCAGGTTGGGTATAATTTTTGCGGGATGAGGTGGCGGTTAGATTGGCACTATTTGGGTGGTCATATGACTTTTTGATCGCTTGCTATTACACTTTTTGTGATGTAAGGTGACAAAAAATGGCTTTTTGACAAAGTTTTTTTTTTTTTTTTACAGTGTTTACTTGAGGGGTTAGGTCATGTGATATTTTTATAGAGCAGATTCTTACGGACGTGGAGATACCCAATATGTCTACTTTTTTTAAATTTTTTTACATTTAACAATAAAGCATTTTTGAAACAAAAAATCATGTTTTAGTCTGAGAGGCATAGTTTTTTTATTTTTTGGGCAATTGTTTTATGAAGGGGCTCATTTTTTGCGGGATGAGATGGCGGTTAGATTGGTACTATTTTGGGAGGCATACGCCTTTTTGATCGCTTTGTATTACACTTTTAGTGATGTAAGGTGCCCAAAAATGACTTATTTACACCATTTTTGGGTTTTTTTTTATGGCGTTCACCTGAGGGGTTCAGTCATGTGATATTTTTATAGAGCTGTTTTTTACGGACGCGCGATACCTAATATGTGTAGTGTATTTTTTTTTTTACTTTTTATTCAGTGATTTGTGTTTTTTTATTTTTACTTTTTTTCACTTTTTACATTTTTTTTGACCCAGACCCACTTGGTTCTTGTAGATCCAGTGGATCTGGTGTCTATATAATACAGTACAGTACACTATATAGTGTACTGCACTGTATTTTTTACTTTTCACAGTCTGGTCAGACTTCTGCCTTTAGCAGAAGTCTGACCAGAAGTTACTATACCATGGCAAGCAGGACGCTCTGAAAGCGTCCTGCTGCCATGGTAACTCATCACCCACTGCCATTAGAGAGCAGTGGGTGATGGATAGGGAGGAGGGAGCTCCCTCCTCTGCGATCCCATCCTGGGGGCTGCATAGGCACAGCAGCCCCCGATGGGAGAGGGAGGGAGCTCCTCCCTGTTAACACCTTCCATACCGCGGTCCGTCCGGACCACGGTAAGGAAGGGTTAAACGGCTGGCATCTGCAGCACAGATGCCAGCCGTTTCTATCAGAGTGCCAGCAATGTGCTGGCACTCTGATAGAACCACTAGACACCAGGGAATTATTACAAGGGAGGCGGGCGGGGATCGCTATTGCGATCCCGCCTGCCGCACCGCCCGCCTCCCGCACCGCCTACCGCCGCCGCAACCACTCCCTGCACCCCGCCGCCATAACAAGATCGGGGATGCAGGGGGTTAATATGATTATCTTTGGGGCAATTAACTCTCTGATCCCCGCGGTCACAGACCGCGGGATCAGAGATCTTAAACCGCTGCAAACCGCAGGTCTGAATTGACCTGCGGTTTGCAGCGATCGCCGATACGGGGGTCACATGACCCCTCGGCATTAGGAACATGGTTCCTGCTGATCTACATCAGCAGGAACCATGTTGCTACGGCGCCCACATCGGGCGCAGTAGCAGTTTAAACACAGGGCGTACAGGTACGCCCTGTGTCCTTAAGGACTCGGACATTAGGGCGTACCTGTACGCCCTGTGTCCTTAAGAGGTTAAGGACTACTGTGCGTGTGTGTGTTTTAGAGCAGCAATCTATTTACCTCCTGCAGTCTCAGGGAAGTGTTTCGGAAGGGACAGATAGTGCAGGGAGAGACATTTGCTGTTTTTACTACCAAAAGCTTTTCAAAGACCCCAAAGTCCTATTAAGGACTACTGTGTGTGTTTGACAGCAGCAAGATATTTTTTATTTTATACCTATTAGTGACATATACTGTACATCGGTGTTCTGTAACCAATAGTGTAGAACATCTGCAAACAGTGTCTGTATTACAAATTCCAATAATCTGGCCACATCTAGTTTCCATAATCTGTGGTTTTCTGTTACCAATACTGTACAACATCTGAAAACGTAATTTGTAATACAGACACTAAATATCTGGGCCTAATGTAGTGTCCATACTGTGTGTCTTTCTGTGACTAATTCTGTACTACATCAGAAAACAGTGTCTTTAGCGCAAATTTAAATAATTTGTGCCACATGTTTTGTGTGTGCGTTTAAAAAAGGTAGTTGGGATGCGCACACATTACACAGGAGATGTAGCCCTGATAATGTCACAGACTAGCATACACCGTCTACGGATAAAGTACAGTATATGTCACTGTACTTTATCCGTAGACGGTGTATGCTAGTCTGTGACATTATCAGGGCTACATCTCCTGTGTAATGTGTGCGCATCCCAACTACCTTTTTTAATTTATTGGCGCATACACTTACAAATCCTATGCTACTGTACATGTGACATACTTTTAAGCATATATAACATTCAATATTAAGAAGGCATCAGTTAGGGCCGTGGAAATGGCAGTGATGCTAAAGGTGCACACAGAGGCCATGGCCCTGGGCGTAATGAAATTAAAGAATGCAGCTGAGGGCCTCGAGGTGCGCTAACCCTCAAAAACATTATTTGGAAGGGCCTTCCGGTCAGCTGACCCTTTGAAACATCATTTGCGAGTGCCTTCAGGGCAGCTGACCCTGTAAAACATTGTTTGTGAGGGCCTGCAGGTGAGCTGACCCCTAAAACATTATATGTGAGGGCCTACAGGTGACCTGACCTCTAAAACATTATATGTAAGGGCCTGTAGGTGAGCTGACCCTGTAAAACATTATATGTGAGGGTCTGCAGATGAGCTGACCCTGTAAAACATATGTGAGAAATTTTTAAAGGTGTGCATTTAGTGCTATGGCCTGTGGGTGGGTGGCTGGGTATTTGCGCTTACGTTCAAAGGCCTAGGTTAAGGTAATCTGTACGCGGGCCTATTTGGTGTGGCCCGCCTTCTCCCTTTTGCCATTCCACAGCCTCTTACAGCCTGCTGCGGTACTGCTGTGCTCGCTTGGCTTGCCACCTTCCCAGGTTGGGTCAGTGATGTCATCGTCCACCACCCCCTCCTCCACTTCCTCACTTGGGTCATCCTCTTGACTTATGTTGTAGACCTAACAAGACCTTCACTTATTGACAACTGTCTCATCCGCATCATCCACCTCATGAAACACTAATTGCCATTCCCCATCATCATCTTCTTCTGACTGTAGTTGCTGAAGAGTTTGGGAATCAGTGCACAAGATCTCCTCATGTCCCTCTTCAGGCAGCGTCAGCTCACCTGCAGGCCCTCACCTACAATATTTTAGAGGGTCAGCTCACCTGCAGGCCCTCACCTAAAATATTGGAGGGCTCAGTTTACCTGCAGGTCCTCACCTACAATATTTTAAAGGGCCAGCTCACCTGCACAAACAAAACAATAGCTGATCTTAGGGAGAACAGCTGCAGAAAACACTGGCCTCATTTAAGAATCTCAACACAGCAAACCAAAGTGCAAAGCTCCCTGGGAAACAGTAATATGCAAAATAACTGTGGAACCCCAGTTATGGGTCTTCAACACAGTGAAAGCCAGATATCCCTTAAAGGAAGGAAAACTGAGCAAAGGGGTGTCTCCATTACAGAGATCACCAAATCCACCATATTAAGTGGCCCCTATGTCAAGATCCCGCTTTTTTACAAGCTTTAAGGATGTGACTGGGAAGACCTAAACCAGTTATCACCTGCATGCCCTCAACTACAATATTTTACAGGGTCAGCTCAGCAGCAGGCTCTCACATACAATATTTTACAGGGTCAGCTCAGCAGCAGGCACTCGCTCATCAATTTTTCAATGGTCAGCTAAGCAGCAGGCACTCGCTCATTATTTTTTGCAATGCTCAGCAGCAGGCCCTCGCCCCTAATATTTAAGAGGGTCACCAGCAGACCCTTGCTCCAAATGTTTTTGAGGGTCACCAGCAGACCACCAATCATAATTTTTCAAGGGTGTGTATGATGCCCTCCTTTGTGTGTAATAAAGGGTGTATTGGAATTCCTTGTAATTTTTGGCAGCCCTTTCACTTAGTGCATAGGCTTTATGAGTGTAGAAGTCCCACTACCTGAACAATTGTACCACAATGTGAATGAGGCCCTCTGTTATGTGATATACAGGCTGTTTCGTAGTGCCTCTTGCTCGTGATTTTTGGCAGCGCTTGCATTTTATATACAATTGAATATACAGGAAAGAATGTTTCCTAACAATTTTTCCTGTAAAATAGTTTTAGGGGGTTGTGCGTATTTTTGTCAGTCTGTAAAAGTGGCGTACAACTCGGACAACATGGGTGTCCAAGATGCATCCAGACATCGTCCCCATGCTGTTCCCGGTTCATTTCGGTGGTGTTTCTGTCACTTTCTGACCTTTTCCAACGGCCGAGCACAGGAATATAGCAATGTGTTTGGCCAAACACCCGAATACTTTGGTGCTCGATCATCACTATTAGTATCCACTACAGCGGATGTGTGAAAGTTAACTTGTTTGAGAATGGCAGTATGTCACCATCTTTTTGCATACATTGTAATACTCTCCCCCTACTGTGTAGTGCTGATAAAATACATTAGGATGTCATCGCAGGATCATTCATATACATATGGTGCTATTGTTATGTATTGGTTTCTGCCTCCCGCACCTTATCTGCCTTGCTCCTCCGAGACACTCTGATTGTATAGCCTCGCTAAAGCTTGCAATTAGAGCCCTACATTTCAATTGCGTCCACTCGATGCATTTCTATGCCCCCATATACGAGCAGCTCATCAGGAGCAGTTGGCAATTGTACGGTCCATGTGACACTGCACGCCCATAAACCTTGGCGCGTAGCAGTGCTGTAACAAACTCAGACGCTGCACGCCTATGATAACAGGAGTGCAGCACTGTTGTCGGCAATTGTAGGGTGTATTGTGGCACTGCATGCCCATTAACGTTGGTGTGTTGCAGTGCTGTAACAAACTAAGACGCTGCACTCCCGCCATCATATGCGTGCAGCGTCTTAGTTTGTTACAGCACTGCAACACACCAACGTCTATGTTCTCCTGCAAAAGCTCGACTCCGATTATGGCCGTGACGTGGGTGCAGGACTCCGCCGCTTATACGGAAAAAGCCACGCCTACTGGGCAGGGCATGTCTGGCCGGGCATGAATGACTGCCAGAATGTGACATAGCTTGGGTTTATACCCGCCCTTTTGTGATACAGTATGCGCCAGCAAGTAAATCATTCTTTGTGGCATTTATTGGTTTAAATAAACTGGGACTTAAGGTAGCGCCTTAAAACCCTATATATCTATAGTACAGTATATGGGCTGCGGCGCTTAAAATCATGAGCACTCCTAGCCCCATAGATTGTGCAATCGCTGATGGCACTACATTGACAATACCAAATGAATTACCATATAGAGTGACAACTTTATACTTTGGTATGTATTTAGATGTAGAAGGCAATCCGGACCTGAATGATGAGAGTCACATTATGTTATTTGTGGTCCGAGCCTCATCAATTAAGTGACACCCTGCCGCCACCCCCCTCCCCAACTGGCCTGTGGTGTGCCCTGGCCTTACCAGGTCAGTATGCCTAAAAGGGGGCATACTCTGAATGTAATGAAATGATGACTGACTGAATATGTGGGGAATGGGTGGGTGGGGACGTCCGTGACCTACCGACATGCTTCCCCTGTGAGCCGTGCCGATTATGAAGGTACCGGCTCCTCCCACAAAGCCAGCCTTCAAACATACATTAAGGGATAATGGAAATAAAGGAAATAAATTCTTCAGGAGGGCTCTAACATTATTATATGAAACATTTATGTGATGTCCGAATGGTTTTACAGTTTGTAATGTGAACATCCACTGTGCTTCCTTTCACAACAGCATGTTATCGATATCTACTCCTGTTGGAGGGCTTCTTACATGCTTTATTATCTGAAAGATTAAACAATTTTTTGTTTCCGGATGGAATTCCGCAACATGCTTTGCCAGGGGGCATCATCTTGTTTATTAATGCTAAGCAGATGTTCCCCAATCCGCCTCCTGAACTCTCTTTTAGCTTTGCCCACATATTGTTTCTGACACATACATGTCGCCAAGTATACCACCCCCATCATTTTACAACTAATAAACGATCTGATGTTTATAGTCGCGTCCGGTGGAAGTACTGGTGAATATGTTGCCGCTACCAATTACTTTGCGAGCAACACACTTCGCACATTTAAACCTCCCTGAAGGTTTGCAAAGAACTTCTCTAAAGCAACAGACTGAGAAAAAAGAACTAGTACTACAACAAGCTATATAGAGATTGACAGGCTATTTAAAAGAGAGGAAACATTTTCAGTTTAATCGGGATACAAACGATTTTAAAGAAGGAGAATAAAACCAATACTGAAAGTGAGACAGAACAATGATCATCTGATTACGAGGGAGACACACAAGCAAGCACGAGTTCAGGTATAAGAAGCAAAGGCAGAACCAGATATCAGTCGCGGCCGAGGACATAGTGAAAGGGGCAATAAGGGTGGTTTTTTAGGAGTAACACAACCAACATTGGAGTATCATCTGAGACAAAGAAGGGACACATAAAACAATTTGAAGATACTGAAACATTACAGATTGTCAACATCTCAAAACATCACCTTGATCAAACAGAAATGGACTTGTTGCGTAAGGGGCTCTCCTTTGTTCCTAATTGTCATTTTAACCCATGGCGCAATTTTTTGTGACACATGATCAAGCTCAGTGTTGGAGGTTGGGCATTGAACCCACAGAACTAAGCGATGTCCGACTTCTGGCGGATCTCCTGGATGAAGGAAAAAAAAAAGGAAAGAGCCCTTTCACTAATTTAAAACCACTGTTCCGAAAAAATCCCCCAGTAAATAAATATTCTCCACTAGACGCTTTCTTAATGGCAACAACTTAAAAAATGAGGTCACTTCAAGTATATAAACCCCATACATTAAATGTCACGGAAGGTGAGCTAGGGGCTTTGGAAACACTAAGCAAAGATGCCAGCATAGTCATAAAGCCCTTGGATAAGTGGGGTAATATAGTGATTATGTATGGCATACAATGTGTGCAGATGTGCAAGCGTCTACTGGATGACAAAGAATGCTACAAGAAACTAGAACAAAATCCAAGGGAGATTTTAAAACTTGAATTGACCAGTATTTTAGAAAACGCAAAACAATCACGTTTGATTGATAAGGGGGAATTTGCATTCCTGTTACCCGAACACCCGATTATGGCAGCATTTTATAGTGTCCCCAAGATCTACAAGGGACTAACTCCACTGAAAGGCAGGCCTATAGTATCAGGAATAGACAGCCATACGGAAAAAGTGAGCATATATGTGGATCAAATATTGAAACCTTTTGTGGAACATTTACCATCATATAGTAGGGTCTCAATGGATGTCTTGAGACGTCTTAGTGATATCTACTGCAACAAAGAGACATGTCTAGCAAGTCTAGATGTAGAAGCGTTATACAGCTCAATAACACATCAGAAGGGCAGTCAGGAGTAGGTACGTTCCTAAAACAAAGGGGATCACCTTTAGCTGCGCATAATCAATTTGTGCTTGATCTACTTGAATTTATTCTGACTAAAATCTTTACCTTCGATCGCAAAATATACCACCATCTCAGGGGAGTGGCAATAGTGAGTCCATGTGCCCCAGCATTTGCCAATCTCTACCTGGGCTGGTAGGAAAGAGAATATGTATTCAGCGAACAAAAGGAGAAATGGACATCCTCAATCATTCTTTGGATCAGATTCATTGATGTTCTCATTCTAGGGAACAACACGGATTTGATGTTCAATGAATTTGTCACACAACTCAACAAAAATGAACTGGGCCTTTTCCTTACTAGTAAAATCAGTGATTTCCATTTTACGTTTTTGGATCTGTCCATCAGCGTTAGTAATTCCGGAAAACTAACAACTGACATATACCGGAAACCAACAGCCACAAACACATTGCTTAAAGGTGGGAGAGTGCTGGACAGGTTAAAAAACAGAATACCCAAAGGGCACTATCTAAGAGCTCGCTAAAACTGTTTGGAATGGGGAGGCTTCAAACGGGCAGCCAATGATCTACACAGGAGGTTCTTTCAAAATGGCGACCCTGAACCATATCTCAGGAAAGCCTATCAACATGCGGTGATGAGTGAGAGAGATGACCTCCTACATCCGAAAAAATGTGATGTAGAGGATAAGAAGATCCGTGTCATATAATGTGGCACATAAGGAAGTCCGCAGGATCCTACGTGACCACTGGGGTATTTTAAAATCTGACCCTATAGTCGGGCATCTAGTAGGAGATTACCCTCAAATTACATACAGGAGGGGAAGTAATCTGAAGGACAGATTAAAACACAGTCTATACAATTGCCCGACAGGATCCAATTGGCTGTCAAAGAAACCTTGAGGGACGTTCAAATGTGGCAAAGTGTGTTGCTTGCAGAGTGATTGGTAGGGGCAACACATTTACCAGTACTACCACCGGACACGAATATAGCATCAGATCGTTTATTAATTGTAAAACGATTGGGTTGGTATACTTGGCGACATGTATGTGTCAGAAACAATATGTGGGCAAAACTAAAAGAGAGTTCAGGAGGCGGATTGGGGAACATCTGCTTAGCATTACTAAACAAGATGATGCCCTCCTGACACAGCATGTTGTCGAATTCCATCTGGAAACAAAAACATTTTCATCTTTCAGGGAATAGAGCATGTAAGAAGCCCTCCAAGAGGAGGAAATATCGAACATGCTGCTGCGGAAGGAAGCACAGTGGATGTTCACATTACAAACTGTAAAACTATTTGGACTCAATGATTGTATATCATACACATGTTTCATATAATAATGTTAGAGCCCTTCTGAAGACTTTATTTCCTTTATGTCCATTAACCCTTAATGTATATAACATAATGTGACTCATCATTCAGGTCCGGATTGCCTTCTAAATCTAAATACATACCAAAAGTATAAAGTTGTCACTCTCTATATGGCAATTCATTTGGTATTGACAATGTAGTGCCATCAGCGATTGCACATTCTATGGGGCTAGGAGTGGTCATGATTTTAAGTGCCGCAGCCCATATAGTGTAATATTGATGTATAGGGTTTTACCAGGCTCTATCTTAGGTCCCTGTTTATTTAAACCAATAAATGCTACAAGAATGATTTACCTGCTGGGGCATACCGCATCACATAATGGGCGGGTATAAGATGTGTCACGTTCTGGCAGTCATTCATGCCCGGCCAGACAAGCCTCCCCAGTAGGTGTAGCTTTCTCTGTATAAGCGGCGGAGTCTTGTACCCGCGTCACGGCCATAATGAGAGCTGAGCGCTTGCAGCAGAACATCGCTGCACTCCTGGCATCATAGGCGTGCAACATCAGCAGGCTCGGACTGTCCCACCGGGTAGCTGGGGAAATAGTCGGTGGGCCCCTGGGATTTATAGTTAATTGTGCAGCAGGCAGCTCCAGTGTCGCTGATGATCACCTCGCCACTGGACTTGTCGCTCAGATCCCCACTCCCCCTCAGCTCTGCTCTGCTCTGTCTCCGTTCTGGCTCTGCCCCTTTCCTCTAGCAGCTCCTCCCATTAGCTGCTGCAGCTTCAAAGTCCCGTCCAGACCCAGTGCCAGAGTCTGCTTCCCTGCTACCTATGCAGCACAGCCAGAAAGGGTTCCAGAAAGTGTGACCAGACGGTCTTACATGACTGGATCTGCCTGTGCATGTTCTGAAAATTATATGGTGAGATATTTTGTCTACATACCAGTCCTACACATAAAGCATTTTTGAGTGTTCAAGGAGAGCACATGGACAGACCCTGTCCTCCTCTTGCTTTGTGGCCCTGCTTTGTGGCCCTCAGCTCTGATGATCAGAAAGGGATCCTGAGCAGGGGACCACTCTATGGTGTTTATTTGGCTATAAGAGGGTCAGTTCTGTGTGTGACCTGATAAAGGGATCCAACTTGAGAAGTTTACAAGAATTTTACTATGTAAAATTTTACTACAACAGGGGCACAATGCTTGATAGTTACAGACAGTCTCTATAGGTAATAAAAGTTAAAATACTGTTAAAAAATGCACATTTTTTTGCCTTGCCCCTTGGAAAGTACAACTCCAGCATGCCTTGTCAGATGCAAACCATTAGGACCTGCTGGGGGTAGTGATGTCGCGAACATAAAATTTTCAGTTCGCGAATGGCGAATGCGAACTTCCGCAAATGTTCGCGAACGGGCGAACCGGGCGAACCTCCATAGACTTCAATAGACAGGCGAATTTTAAAACCCAAAGGGACTCTTCCTGGCCACAATAGTGGTGGAAAAGTTGTTTCAAGGGGACTAACACCTGGACTGTGGCATGCCGGAGGGTGATCCATGGAAAATTACGTAGTTGACGCAGAGTCGGGTTTTAATCCATAAAGGCCATAAATCACGTAACATTCCTAAATTGTTTGGAATAACATGCTTTAAAACATCCAGTGTGTGTATGCGATCAGGTATGATGTTGTATCAATCAGGTAGTGTAAGGGTTACGCCTGCTTCACAGACATTGACAGACCAAACTCCCCTTTTAATGCACCGCAAACAGTTCATTTGCACAACCGCAAACCATTGGCGGATCCGGGGAATGTGGGCACTGGGCAGCAGCGGCAGGGCACAGGGAGATGAACGCTTCCATTGTGGAAGCGTTCATTTCCATAGTCATCTGTATCGCCGTCCTCAGGACAGCGATACAGATGGCTGCGCTGTGGGGCAGGGAGGGAGAGGCGTCTCCCTTCCCGGCTCCTCTGATAGGCTGCCGGCACTAGGCCCGCAGCCTATCAGATGTTGGTGCAGGCGGCGCGATGACGTCATCGCGCCGCCTGTGAGCTGTACAGAGCGGGACACAGGCCGGAAGAGGCCTGCATCGCATCGCTGTGAAGGATGGAGGTAAGTATTAGTGTCTTGGTGTCTTGTTTTGTGTTTTTTTTTTTTTTTTTTTTAAAGATACTGGCACTGGGTTGGGGGGGGATTTGGCATATGATACGGGCACTGGGTTGGGGGGGGATTTGGCATATGATACGGGCACTGGGTTGGGGGATTTGGCACATGATACTGGCACTAGGTGGGGGGATTTGGCACATGATACTGGCACTGGGTGGGGGATTTGGCACATGATACTGGCACTGGGTGGGGGAATTTGGCACATGATACTGGCACTGGGTGGGGGGATTTGGCACATGATACTGGCACTGGGTGGGGGGATTTGGCACATGATACTGGCACTGGGTGGGGGATTTGGCACATGATACTGGCACTGGGTGGGGGGATTTGGCACATGATACTGACACAGGGGGATTTGGCACATGATACTGGCACTGGGTCGGAGGGGATTTGGCACATGATACTGGCACGGGGGATTTGGCACATGATACTGGCACGGCGGGGATTTGGCACATGATACTGGCACGGGGGATTTGGCACATGATACTGGCACGGGGGATTTGGCACATGATACTGGCACTGGGTCGGGGGATTTGGCACATGATACTGGCACGGGGGATTTGGCACATGATACTGGCACGGCGGGGGATTTGGCACATGATACTGGCACGGGGGGGGATTTGGCACATGATACTGGCACGGGGGGATTTGGCACATGATACTGGCACGGGGGATTTGGCACATGATACTGGCACTGGGGGGGGATTTGTTGGCACATGATACTGGCACTGGGGGGGGGATTTGTTGCCACATGATACTGGCACTGGGGGGGGGATTTGGCACATGATACTGGCACTGGGCCGGGGGGGCTCTGTGTGGCACATGATACTGGCACATGGGGTGATTGTTTGGCACATGATAAAGGCACATGGGGGGGGGTTGTCACTGGCACATGATGATGGGGGGAGAGACACTTATTATTGGGGGCACTATTGGGGACCACAGCGGCACAGTATTGGAGGTAGTGGGATGTTTTGTCCAGAAGATGGGAGGATGATGGAAAAGTAGTAAACTAAGATTTATTTTTTGTTAAACTGCAGAGACGGAAAATGACAGAGAAATGGTGGCCTGGTCTGAAAGGAGAAGATGAGGAAAGAGAACATCTACATCAAAGGAGAAGTCACTGGACGTAAGAGGTATGGGCGTGATATATGGGTGGGGCTGTGTGTGGGTGTGGCTTGAGGGTGGGCGGGGACACAGGGGCCCCATAAGTTCCAATTGCCTGGGGAAGTGCCCCTCCCGAGACCAGGCTCTGGATCCGACACTGCCGCAAACTTCCCATTTGCACAAGGTTGGATACCAAGCTAGCTACGTCCCGTCCTGTCATTGAAGGTTTCTTCCTCCACCCAGCCACGTACAACACCAAGGGTCCCCGAAAGGTCAATTGAATTGATTTTTGCGAACGGGGAGATGGTTAAAAAAACGCTGGCTCTCTCCCCTTTGTTCTAATCCACGGTCACTGCGTCTGCGCCGTGCAATTTACTGTCACACCCGATATGAGTGTTATTTTCTGTAGTACTATTCTCATCAGTTTAATCCCTGTTACGTCCCCAATCTGGGGTCCATTTATTGAATTGATTTTTTGAACGGGGAGATGGTTAAAAAAACGCTGGCTCCCTCCCTTTTGTTTTAATCCACGGTCACTGCGTCTGCACCGTGCAATTTACTGTCACACCCGGTATGAGTGGTGGTGGGCACTGGCAGTGGGCACACTACAGTCTGTGGAAGTCGGCCTGACACACACTGGCAGCAGGCAAGCAACTGAAATTAAACTAAAGTGTAAAAATGTAATGCCTTATTTATCGGCAAGCTACTGTGCCATCCGGTATGAGTGGTGGGCACTGGCAGTGGGCACACTACAGTCAGTGGAAGTTGGCCTGACACACACTGGCAGCAGGCAAGCAACTGAAATTAGACTAAAGTGTAAAAATTAAATGCCTTATTTATCGGCAAGCTACTGTGCCACCCGGCATAAGTGGTGGTGGGCACTGGCAGTGGGCACACTACAGTCTGTGGAAGTCGGCCTGACACACACTGGCAGCAGGCAAGCAACTGAAATTAGACTAAGGTGTAAAAATGTAATGCCTGTGCCACCCGGTATGAGTGGTGGTGGGCACTGGCAGTGGGTACACTACAGTCTGTGGAAGTTGGCCTCACACACACTGGCAGCAGGCAAGCAACTGAAATTAGACTAAAGTGTAAAAATTTAATGCCTGTGCCGCCCGGTATGAGTGGTGGTGGGCACTGGCAGTGGGCAAACTACAGTCAGTGGAAGTCAGCCTGACACACACTGGCAGGCAACTAACCTTAGATTAAAGGGTAAAAATGAAATGCCTTTGTTTGATGCAAAGTCCTGTGCCACACGGTGTGAGTGGTGGGCACTGGCAGTGGGCACACTACAGTCTGTGGGCCTGCAGCTCCTCACACACGGGCAGGCCAGGCAACTGCAATATATATATGGAGAAAAAAAAAAAAAGCAGACTAATGTAGCAGCCCTAAAAAGGGCTTTTTGGGGTGCTGTCAGGACGCTGTCCTTACAGCAGAGATCAGATGAGTCTTTCAGGACTGGAGTGGACACTGAATTCACTAGCCTAGCTATCAATTTCCCTATTAAATCAGCAGCAACTAATCTGTCCCTCCTCTCACTAAGACTGCAAATTCCGAATGAATCTAAAATAGATGCTGTGCAGGAGGTGGGAGGGTCTGGGAGGGAGGGTATGCTGCTGATTGGCTGGAATGTGTCTGCTGACTGTGAGGTACAAGGTCAAAGTTTGCTCAATGATGATGTATAGGGGGCGGACCAAACATTGCCTATGTTCGCCCGCCGAGGCGAACGCGAACAAGCTATGTTCGCCGGCGAATAGTTCGGGCCATCTCTAGCTGGGAGTTGTAGTTTTCTTTTGTACAACTTGCTGTAATTTTATGTTGCAATTATGATGCGGGCACAGGTCTTGCATTCTCACCCGCTGCCCGCACCATCAATTGTCAATACCAAACCAAAAACTACTGTATACAAGCAAATAAGGGTGGGTTTGCACTTGTGTTCTGTCTTTCCGTTATAGGTTCCATTTATAACAGAATGCCCAGACAGAATGAAAAACGGAAACCTTTAGAGGCATTCCGTTTTGATCCGTCAAAATTGAAGTCTATGGGCAGCATAACGGATCCGTCTGGTTTCCGTTATGCAGAACAGAAAACAAAGTCCTGTTGACAGGATCCGTTATGATTGCCCATAGACTTTCACTATGATGGATCAAAACAGAATAATAAAATTATATATATATATATATAATTATAAACAGAACTTATAGCGGAATGCCAAAACGCAAGCGTGAACCCACCCTTAAAAGGTTTCTGTCACCACAATTATCCCTATTAAACAGGCTGACATTGCATTCCATGTGCAAATGTGAGCGGAATCTAACTCTGCTATTCTTTGTTTAATGTATGCCCATGTTACTACCCAATGTTTACTTTTAGGATATGCAAATTAGCCTCTAAGAGCAGGGAGGCATTGCTCCTGCTCCTAGAGTCTCCGTTCTCCTTCTTCATTCCACGCCTTGGCAGTAGGACAGGGTCAGGCCAGCATTCATCTTCTCCTGCCGGTCCTGTGTGCTGGGGAAATCTCCTTTACTATGCCTGTCTGCGCCAAATACTAAACGGCACAGTGCAGTCTCAAGATTTCCCCAGCACACAGGACCGGCAGGAGAAGACAAACGCAGGCCTGACCACGTCACTCTACACTGAAAAGTACTGATCCAGGGAATAAAGCAAACAGGTCAGTTTTATCTCATAGGGAACACCGTGTATGATACAGATCCAAGATCAATTCGCACCGCAATGAACACCTGCACACAAAAAATATGATATTCTACAACTATTGCAAAAAGCATATGTGAGAAACTATTTTATTGCACAAATCCACTAAATAAATAACATTAAATATTAAACTCAAATATTTATGAACATAAAATGGAAAAGGATCCACTCAGAATGCATCAGTTCAGTCTCTATTCCGCTTTGGAGATTTTCACCAAAACGCTGGTGTCCGTCTGATGAAACTGAGCCAAATGGATCCATCCTGGCACACAATGTAAGTCAATGGGGACAGATTGATTTTCTCTGGCACAATAGAAAACGGATCCGTCCTCCATTGACTTTCAGTTGTGTTCAAGATGGATCCGTCTTGGCTATGTTAAAGATAATACAAACTGATCCGTTCTGAACGGAAGCAAACGGTCATATTATCTGAACAGATCCATCCATGATGGATCCGCACAAAACGCAAGTGTGAAAGTAACCTTAGTTTGTTACAGCATTGCAACACGCCAACGTCTATGGGTGTACAGTGCCACAATACACCCTACAATTGCCGACAACAACGCAGCACTCCCATTATCATAGGCATGCAGTTTCTGAGTTTGTCACACCACTGTTACACGCCAATGTTTATGGGCGTGCAGTGCCACATACACCCTACAATTGCCAACTGCTCCTGATGATCTGCTCATATATGGAGGCATAGAAATGCGTCAAGCGGATGCAATTGAAATGTAGGTATCTAATTGCAAGGCTCTAAAATCAGAGTGTCTCGGAGGATCAAGGCAGATGAGGTGCGGGAAGCAGAAACCAGTAACTAAAACAATAGCACCATATGTATACAAATGACCCTGCGATGATATCCTAATGTATTTTATCAGCACTACACAGTAGGGGGAGAGTGTTACAATGTATGCAAAAAGATGGTGACATACTGCCATTCGCAACAAGTTAACTTTCACACATCACTTGTAGTGGATACTAACACTTTAGTGTGTGAGAGGTAATTCAAAAAGCAAGAGGGGTGGCGTCCCTATAATTTTTGTGGTTCACTGCCATCTTCTCACATTAAGCCCCTAAATAAGACATTGAGTGGGAAGCCACAGTTTTTAATTATTAGTTATAGATTGGTGGTGCACGCAAATCTAATTATCATACACAAGTACTCAGTCTCGCCTGAGTTCAAACTACGCTTCTTTGCCTGAGTCCATGGTGCTTTGCACTGGTGTCTACTCCAGGAGGTAGCGGTCTTGCTGGTTCCTCGTGGTGAAGGGTTAAAGGTTGAATATCAGAATATCATCAGGATAACACTCTTAGGCCTCATGCACATGACCGTGCCATGTTTTGCGGTCCACAAAATTGAAGGATGCCGCGTGTGCATTCCACATTTTGGGGTACGGAACGGGCGCCCGTAATATAAATGCCTATTCTCCGCAAAATGAACAAGAATAGTACATGTTCTATTTTTTTTTTTTTTGCAGGGCCGCGGAATGGAGCAACGGATGCCGACAGAACACGGAGTGCTGTCTGCATCTTTTTCCGCCCCGCTATAGTGAATGGGTCCGCATCCAACCCGGAAAAAAATGTGGCTCGGATGCGGACCAAAACAAAGTTCGTGTGCATGAGGCCTTAGGTTTAGCCCAAAGTCAAACTGGTTAGTTGGCACAATATATATAATCTACAGTAGTCATAAAAAGAAAAGAACAATTGACAAGCTCCACAGTGAACTGTATTACACATAATAAGCTTAGATACACACCTCAGCATACATGAGGAAGCTAGGATTAGATACACACATCAGAAAGTAGTATAAAATATAATAAGCTTTCATACAGGCTCTGTAGACTTAATAGAGTTGGATACAGAGGCACAGCTGACCTTATTGTACAGGATCCGCATAGATACACGCTGTGCCAGACAGTATCAAACATGATAGGGTGAGATATACAGCTCAACAGGCAGTATGACACATGACAGGCTATGTTTCAGGCTCAGCAGACTGTATGACATGCTAGAATTAGATACAAAATGTGTTTTTATGTGCTGGCTGATTCAAGTTATTTAGTGCATTCTGGAAATGGTATGGGAAGCTCCTGTGGAACAAAGTTATGTTATCCAGCCGTCTAATAAGTCTATTTTCACAATATCGGCAGGGGAGTCCGTCAGGCTGTTCCAGCAGGTGAACAGCCTGTCGGAATGGTCCTGTCGCTCCGTCCCTATTGACTATAATTATTGACTATAATGGGGGTGGAGTTCTGGCGACAGCACGCGGCGAGAGGCCGCCAGACTAAAAGTACTGCATGTCGCACTTTTAGTCCAGTGGCCTCTCGCCGTGCGCTGCCTGGGCGCACACGTGAACTAGCGGCAGGATGGATTCGACAGGCTGTTCACCTGCCAGAACAGCCTGACTGACTCCCCTGCCGCTGAAAATAGCCTAAGAATGAGATTAGCAGGATTCATGTTTCAGTGTACTAACATGGCCAGAGGAGGTATAGGCGGCCTGGCTACTGCAGACTGAACAGTGTGCCAGGTGGGGTGAGCCCTTTGACACATCACATTGCAAATTATAGTGGATTTAGAAAAAAAAAAAGCTAGAAACTGAAGAAAACAGTTAGTTCTGAATGTAAACATTTCTGCAAAGATGCTCGGATGACCAGATAACATGAAGTGAAGTACAGACATGAAAAAAGGTGCTGGAGTCATACCTATGCATTGTTGGGGGTGTTAAAAACAAATAAAAGAAATATATGTATCTGGTGATTGGAGGGCCTCTTTAAAGGGGTATTACTATCTCAGACAATGGGGGCATATCGCTAGGATATGCCCCCATTGTCTGATAGGTGCGGGTCCCACTGCTATCAAGAGCGGAGAGAGCTGTGGCTGGAGGACCCCAGATTTCCTGGGGTCCGTCCACTACCAAGCGCTGCTCCCCTGCCTCTCCCATAGATGTGAATGGGAGTGCACCGCGCATGCGCGGCCCATGCTCCCATTAATTTCTATGGGGCCGATGGAAATAGCCGAGCCAGTGCTCAGCTATATATGACGGCCCCATAGAAAATGAATGGAGGGCGGCTGCGAGCCAGCAGTGGGACCCGCACCTATCAGACAATGGGGGCATTTCCTAGTGATATGCCCCCATTGTCTGAGATGGGACAACTCCTTTAATGACCTATTCTGAGCATAGGTCATCAATATTGTACTTCCAGAATGCCCAAGGGAAGGAAGATTTTTTGAGATACACACTTTATTAAATACTCTGAGTACCATTTAAACATACAAACCCTATTCCAAAACAGTTGAGACGCTGTGCAAATAAATGCAAATAAAAACAGAATGTATTGATTTGCAAATAATAACATAGAACTCGTATCAGATGTTGAGAGTGAGAAATTTTTCCATTTCATGAAAAAAATTAACTCATTTAGAACTTGAGGGCAGCATTGCATTTCAAAAAGTTTGGACAAGGGGCAACAAAAGGCTGGAATAGTAAGTGGCACCAATAAAAAAAAGAATAAGCCAGAGTCTCTCCTTAGCTTAACCTCTGTCCATCTTTGCTATCTGTGAAAACCTGCAAAATTTTTCTGTGTTCAGTTAAATCAAAATTTTAAATTATTTTTGAAAACCAGTGACGCTTTCATCTCTGATGGTATGGAACTGCATTAGTGCCTATGGCATGGGCAAATAACACATCTGGAATAGCACTATAAATTCTTAACAGTATTTGGAGGTTTTAGAGCAATATATGCTCTAATCCAGAAAATGTCTTTTTCTGGGAAGGCCTTGCATATTTCAGAAAGACCATGCTAAACCAAATATCCACATCCATCAATACAGCATGGCTTTGCAGAAGAAAAATCTGGGTGCTAAATTGGCCTTGCCTGCAGTCCAGATCTTTCACCCATAGAAAACATTTGGTTCATCATCAAATGAAAAATCCTGCAAAGAGGACCCACAACTTTTGAGAAGCTAGAATCCTACATCAGACAAGAATAGGACAACATTCTTCCCACAAAACTCCAGCAATCTCCTTGCTTCCTATTTATATGTTTACAGACTGTTTTCAAAAGAAAAGGGGATGCTATACAATAGTAGACATGACCCTTTTCCACTTTTTTTTTTAAATGTGTTGTAATTATCAAGTTCTAAATGAGTTTTTTTTTAATGAAATGGTAAAATGTCTCAACTTTCAACATATGATATGTGATCTATTGTAGATAAACTATGGGTCTATGAGATTTGCAAATCATGGCATTCTGCTTTTAATGACAGTTTACACGGTGTCCCAACCTTTTTGCAGTTGCTGTTTTCATAGACAATATGTACTTAGAATATATACTTACCATTACAGTTTATTTTTTTTTAAATAACACTATTGGATGACCCATAGTGATACTCATAATAAATATATTTATTTATTTTTTGGTATAGGAAACATAAAGGCTGGAGCAAACTCATTTTGGTTCATCAGTGGCCTGTTACAGTATGTATGGTAAGCTGCTTGATCTTCTATAACGGGGAATATTTTAAGTAGTGAAATTCATTTAATGAGGCACTTGTGAAATTACTAACAGTTTTCTGCTGAAAAGGCCAGATACAAAAGACAAAACAGAGAAAATCATACCTCCCCATCATTACTCACTTTCTAGGTGTGCTATCCACCACTCAAATTTTCCCCTAATCAGAAAACCGTAGAATATTTTCTGTTATAGTTTTTCTTGACTTTTTTTTTTCATAACGTTATGTATATAGCAGCCTTTTAATCACTGCGGAAGAGGTTTCCACATTTGAAAGGAGCAGCAGGCGCGCATGTATGTTGACACTATATTCAAAGTCTGGCCTGACAGATATCTTGACTTTTTTTTTTCATAACGTTATGTATATAGCAGCCTTTTAATCACTGCGGAAGAGGTTTCCACATTTGAAAGGAGCAGCAGGCGCGCATGTATGTTGACACTATATTCAAAGTCTGGCCTGACAGATATTTAGATACAACAATTAGCTATATTTGTTGGACCTTCAGTGATCAGATAAGTACAACATACCTTCGGATATGGTTTTAGGTGTTGATCTTGGGACAACAAAATTTGCACTTCCCGGTTGACAGAGTTTTTGCGCCTTGATTGATAAAGGTGCATGGCTTCTAATAAAAGGAAGAAGGCTTTGCCGGAAAGTGGGCGTAATAAAAAAAATTCAGACATAAAGTGTCTTATAGTAAGCACAGTAATGGTTATTATACAGTTTGACAAAAGTATCTATGCATTGTGTAATCTGTCTTTAGCCACTATGATTAATATGGCTATATTTAGAGAGTCTATATTTACACCATCTTCAGGATTAGTAAATCTGCCCCAGAGTCTTGAAAACTTATGTTTTGTCTAAAGTAATGGAAAGTATTGACTTTAAGGCCTGTGAATATACACTGCTTGACCTATAAAATACTCACCCATATAGAAATGTCAGAAAGCTGAAAACTTGGCAAGCATTTATGTCTCAGGCAGATATGTAAATGATTACAGTTGTGGTGTGACTAGACCAGGGTTCAGCAACCTTCAGCACTCCAGCTATTGTGAAACTACAACTCCCAGCATACTACATTCCGTTATATGAAAGTTTAGAGAACAGTTGAGCAGCTTTACATGCTGGGAGTTGTAGTTTCGCAACAGCTGGAGTGCCGAAGGTTGCTGAACCCTGGACTAGATTCTGGCTCACGTAAGAGTGCTTCCCCCGTTTTCTTATATAAAGGCTTCTTTTTAGTAGTGTACCTCTTGGTTAGAGATCTTTGACTGCTATACATGCCACCAATAGTGGATTATAATAGGGGTGTGTGGCAGTCCCACTGTTTTAGGCAGGCTATTTCCACCCAAAACCCTCATTACAAGGAAGGATAGCTGTTTCTTTCTCTATAGCAGGAGTGTTGCTGCAGGATAAATTTGCCATCATTTTATAAAGTTTTTTATGAAGATTACATCAGGAAAAGGCAACAGAGGATGTTATACTATTATGGCATACTGTGGGCTTGTTAGGCTGGCCGTGCATGTCTGCTGCCGTCCTGAACAGACGCAGGCATCTCTCCACTCTCCCTGTGTGTATTGGGACTAGTCCTCAGTGAATTTTTCTTCAGCACTGCAAGAGTTAATGATTTCCTCCGGCCCCAGGTGCTGGTTAAGTTGCTGATCAGACTCCCTATTTAGATGGGCTGTGGAGCCACCTCCTGAGCTTTGATGTTTATAGTTGCTAGTAACCAGTAACATAGTAACATAGTATATAAGACTGAAAAAAGACATTTGTCCATCCAGTTCGGCCTGTTTCCTACAAGTTGATCCAGAGGAAGGCAAAAAACCCCTGTGAGGCAGAAGCCAATTTTCCCCACTTAAGAGGAAAAAAAATTCCTTCCCGACTCCAATCAGGCAATCAGAATAACTCCCTGGATCAACGACCCCTGTCTAGTATCTGTAGCCTGTAATATTATTACACTCCAGAAATAAATCCAGTCCCCTCTTGAATTCCTTTATTGTACTCACCATCACCACCTCCTCAGGCAGAGAGTTCCACAGTCTCACTGCTCTTACAGTGAAGAATCCTTTTCTATGTTTGTGTACAAACCTTCTTTCCTCCAGACGCAGAGGATGTCCCCTCGTCACAGTCCTGGGGATAAATAGATGATGGGACAGATCTCTGTACTGACCCCTGATATATTTATACATAGTTATTAGATCTCCCCTCAGTCATCTTTTTTCTAAAGTGAGTAAACCTAATTTTGATAACCTTTCAGGGTACTGTAGATCCCTCATTCCAGTTTTTACTTTAGTTGCCCTCCTCTGAACCCTCTCCAGCTCTGCTATGTCTGCCTTATTCACAGGAGCCCAGAACTGTACACAGTACTCAATGTGTGGTCTGACTAGTGATTTGTAAAGTGGTAGGACTATGTTCTCATCATGGGCATCTATGCCCCTTTTGATGCAACCCATTATCTTATTGGCCTTGGCAGTAGCTGCCCGACACTGGTTTTTGCAGCTTAATTTGCTGTTTATTGAAATTCCTAGATCCTTTTCCATGTCAGTGTTACTGAGTGTTTTACCATTTAATATGTACGAGTGACTTGCATTATTCCTTCCCATGTGCATAACTTTACATTTTTCAGTGTTAAACCTCATCTGCCATTTCTCTGCCCAAGCCTCCAATCTATCCAGATCCCTCTGTAGCAGAAAACTGTCCTCTTCAGTGCTAATTACTGAAGGTGATTATTTTTTTTTTTGTCTACCATACTTTGCCTGCCTACTGATTCTGCTCCTTGCCGCCTGTCCAGACCTTGGAACTGTGACATGGACCCTGACCTTGTTATTTGGAATACACAAGTACTGAGTCATTGGTGCTTCACACTGGTGTCTCTGACCCCTAGAACACTAGAACTACTCCAGGAGTTAGCGGCCTGGTTGGTTCCCTGTGGCAAAGTCCAGATCCCTGTATAGGGGGTTATAGCAGGAAACTGCCAGGACCATGCCTATAGATTTAACCCAAAGTCCACACTCACTGTCTGTTAAAGGGCTAATGCATACTATGGGGTGTCATACTGCATAATGTGGGACGCATTACTGTATGCTGCATACTGTGGGGTACTGTTTACTATGGGGTGCTATACTGCATACTGTGGGGTGTTATATACTGTATACTTCATACTGTGGGTGCTATACTATATACTGCATACAGTGGACTAATGATTACTATGGGTTGTTATACTTTGGGGGGTTTATATATGTTGGGTATTATACTGTATACTATGGGGTGTTATACTTACATACTGCTTACTATGGGGTTTTATACTGTATTCTGTGGGGTACTGCATACTGTGGGGTGTTATATACTGTATACTTCATACTGTGGAGTGCTATACTATATACTGCATACAGTGGACTAATGCTTACTATGGGTTGTTATACTTTGGGGGGTTTATACATGTTGGGTATTATACTGTATACTATGGGGTGTTATACTTACATACTGCATACTATGGGGTTTTATACTGTATACTGTGGGGTACTGCATAGCGTCTGGTGTTAGGCTACTTTCACACCAGCGTTTTTTGCTGGATCCGTCATGTATTATCAGAATGTAAGCGTTTTTGCTGATCCAACAGCCTGCATCCGTTATGAACAGATCCAGTTGTATTATCTTTAACATAGCCAAGAACGTCATGAACACCATTGACAGTCAATGGGGGACAGATCCGTTTTTTTACTGTGTTAGAGAAAACTCATCCGTCCCCATTCACTTACATTGTGTGTCAGGATGGATCCATCTTGCTCCGCACCACATCGCGGATAGAAAAACGCTGCTTGCAGTGTTATTCTGTCCGCGATGGGGACGCAACCAAACTGAACGGAATGCATTCAGTTTTATTGAGTTTTGTCCCCATTGATAATGAATGGGGACAAAATGGAAGTGTTTTCCTTTTCCCCCGCTTGGAGCAATAGCCCCTGATGAAGCCCCATCGCAGTGAAACATTTCGGGTGGAGGAATGTTAGGCGCGGCATTTTAGGCAGGAATGTATGTGACCACCACTGTTTGCTTAGAGGCAGATATCTTAGCCCTGTCAGACACCTAACAGAGAGATAGCTCTCAGGGATAGGAAATAAATGTAGTGTGCTGGTACTGAGCCGCAGTTCCTACACAACGGAACTGAGTAGTGCTCTTGGTCTGAATGTGAATCGACTACATGATTTTCACCAATCATACAATCCTATTACCATTGGCAATAAGTGCCACGGGTTTGTGCGAGATTGAGTGCGATACTTACCAATTCTAGTGTCAGAATTCCAACGTCAATAGACACCATTAAGAGTGTGAATGAGAAATAAATTCCCACTTCAAACTGTACCACAGAGTGGCCAGCAGAGACTTAATAATAGTTGTGTCAGCTCAAATAAAATTACCGTAATAACATTGCCAGCACTCTCAGCAAGATAACACTCAATGGTAGCAACCTATGTTGCACCTAATTGTGCACCAATGAACTCCTAGTTTTGCACAGCAGTACCACACATGCAAACTACACCTGATCCTTAATGTAGCCTAGCTATCCTCAGGTTCATGACAGGCCCTGCACCCATTGAATAAACAAATGGTCTATGTAGTGTGAGGTGGCACCAATTGCAAGTGAAGAACCGTCACCCCCTCCTCATTCCTGATAGTTTTAACATATCCCTGTAGGTCTTGTGATATAGATTTGTAACAATAAAGATTGTTTCGTTTAGGACTCCTACAGGGATCTTTGTCAGTCCACTGACCGAATTGATTATTTGTGAAATTATCCTGAGGGCCCTAAAATTGGGCATATTCTGTTTGTTGTTTATGAAGTGCCTCCGCCCCTCCCACAAATACAGGCTGACTCATCAGCCTTAACACTATATATATATATATATATATATATATATATATATATTCTGAGTTATGTAACAAAATAAATAAAAGCACTGTGTGTGTGTATATATATATATATATATATATATATAATGGTCCGCAATATATACATAAGCTAAGCATGTTTTAGGGTGTGTGTATATATATATATACAGGGGTGTGGAAATTTAAAAAAAAACTACTTGTCGAAGGACTAAAGTGGGGGCTCAATCTACTTGTCCCTCATGACCATCTACTTGTCCTGAACTTGTACTAACGGTATACTGTATGGGGGCCACAAGGAGACGTTATGCTGTATGGGGCAGGGGCCACAAGGAGATGTTATCCTGTATGGGGCGGGGGCCACAAGGAGACGTCATACTGTATGGGGCAGGGGCCACAAGGAGACGTTATGCTGTATGGGGGCAGGGCCACAAGGAGACGTTATGCTGTATGGGGTGGGGGCCACAGGGAGATGTTATACTGTATGGGGGCAGGGGCCACAGGGAGACGTTATACTGTATGGGGCGGGGCCACAGGGTGACGTTATACTGTATGGGGCGGGGGCCACAGGGTGACGTTATACTGTGCAGGGGCAGCCCCAAGGTGACGTTATACTGTATGGGGCGGGGGCCACAGGGAGACGTTATACTTTATGGGGCGGGGGCCACAGGGTGACGTTATACTTTATGGGGGCAGGGGCCACAGGGTGACGTTATACTGTGCGGGGGTGGGGGCCACAGGGTGACGTTATACTGTATGGGGGGCAGGGGCCACAGGGTGACGTTATACTGTGCGGGGGGGCAGGGGCCACAGGGAGACGTTATAGTTTATAAAGTGCCACCTGCAGTGCAGATTGCAGGCAGGGCCAGAGCCTCAGAAGACAGACAGCACAACCTTTATTTCTGACACCCCTGCAGATGAGCGTTCCTCCCAGAGTCTGTCAACGGAGCTCCCGGCCTGACCTGCAAGTGCTGACTGGGGTTACATAGCATTATACTGACTTATGATGCTATGTAACCCTTACAGTTCTGGAATGTATTGGATAACGCTGACATAATGCTGTCAGTGTTATCCAACACATTCCAGAGCTGTAAGGGTTACATAGCATCATAAATCAGTATAATGCTATGTAACCCCAGTCAGCGGAGCTGCGATGTGGACAGGCTCCGGGAGGAACGCTCATCTGCAGGGGGCCGTGGGGTCTCACTCTTCTTCTCCCATCTTGTCTCTGGAGACGGTGTGCTGACTTGCTGTGCGCTCCGTGCTGGCAGGTGGGAGGAGACTTCGATACAGGAGCCGGGAGGAGCAGGGGCCGCCTTCAGGAAGTGCTATGTACGGTACTCACGATGCAGGGGCAGGCTGACATAGATGTAGGAGCGGTCAGCTCGCGGCACGCATATGACCGCTCCTATTACTGTCCAACAACATGTCCCTGCTACTTGCCCGCACAGGGCTAAACAACTGTTTAAAGTACTTGCCCGGCGCCCGGAACTGCATGTCCCGGGCGTCGGGCGATAGGAATTCCACACCCCTGTTATATATATATATATATATATATATATACACATACACACACACATTTACCTAGTTCTGTTCTGGGCTATTGTTGACATGCAGTCCCAGAGCTGTGGTGGCATATAACAATAATCTCTGAGGTTTTCCTCATGAATATTTGTGGGTGTCAACAAAGATTGCCTTTCCCCTCCCCCAAAGAAATTGAATAAAAGTGCTGCCCTGCTTGCAGTCTAACTGCTGGGATACTCATGTTGTATGTGTAGGACTACATGTCCCGGCTGTATAGTACAGTGACATTGCTGATATACGCAGGATCTTCCTCCTAACTTCCTCCAGTCTTTGTCAGCTTTGTGTTTGCAGGTTAAGGAGAGAGATCCTGTGCACAGCATGTATCTCCTCAGTGCCTGGAGAAGAGGAAACCCTATAGCTTCTCAGTACCTGAGGCAGAGCCTCCAGCCGTGAGTCTGTGCTGCTTATGGGGGTTAAACTTTACTGAAGAATCCAGTAGGAGGGGAGATGGGGCAGTGCAGAGGGGCGTATTTTATTGTTCCAACCAGCACAGACTTCACTGTGAGATTCAGTGCCCCGAGCAGACGTGCCACCTCTTGCAGCCCAGGCTTGTGCATGGAGCGTCATCAGAGCAGGGAAAGAAGCTGACATCACAGGTCATGTGACGCTCAGCTAACTAGAAGAACAGGGCCGTTTCTCAGAAAGGCATTAGTGAAAATGGACAATTTATCTGTTTTTAACTGAATTGTTTTTTCAAAAATCCATAGGCATATTGCCTAGAGGAACAGTAAATAAGTTGTGAAATTAATAGATTAAAACCATTAACGATGTTTAGTTTACTAAGATATTTATTAAACCTTTATTAATCCTTCATGTCTATAAGTTATCAGGAAGAATAAAGAAACACACTAAAATCTTTAAGCACGTGCCTCATTCCAATATAAAATCAAAGACTGTTACTTCATAGGCAGAAAGGGATGCAAATGAGCTCTTAACAAGCTCTGCCTCTAATGCCATGGGATATAAGGCTATATTCATAGCCAGTTAACTCAGTTCTTTTTCAATGAAAGACTTCTGTTTCAAAAGAATGCAACATTGCCTCAACAGTAGGGCTGTCACAATACCAAAATTTTGATTAGATTTCGATACCACAAAAAAAGTATTGCGATATTCGATACCACACGGTAAAAAATAAACACCAAAAAATCTGCATGCATTCTGCATTTTATAGAACGTCAACGACAATCCTAATCTTTTGGGGTACAAGGTGACAAAAAAATGGTGAATCGCGTATTTCTTTTTTTTATTTATCTGTTACGGTGTTTACCGCATAGGAGATCTTTTAATATTTTAATAGTTCATATTTTTCGGCCTTGGCGATATGTAATATGTTTTTTATTGTTTATACATTTTATATATAAAATTGGGAAAGGGGGCAATTTATACTTTTAGTATTTTAGTGTTTTTTTTTGTACTTTTTATTTACCATTAGCCCCCTTAGGGGCTAAAACCCTTGTCCTATTTACCCTCATAGAGATGTATTAGGGTGAATAGGACTTCACACTGTCCCTGCTGCCCTGTGTTTTGTGCACAGCAGCAGGGAGATTACCATGGCAGCCAAGGCTTTAGTAGCATCATGGTAACTAATCACAGCCCCGCAATTTTACGCCTGGGGCAATGATCAGAAGCTGCCACTGCACCACCAATGAGGAGGGGAACCTGTGGCCACTGCCACCAATGACTATAGTACTTGGGGTTGGAGGTGCGCCCTGCGCCACCAATGATTGTAATTTATAATATTGGGGTTGGGGGACGTACTGTGCCACCAATGAATATAATTAACCCATTATTTCAAGTTTAGGCCACAGGTTCCGGCGGTGGTATCACAGGGCACTTGCGATCCCCGTCAATTAACCCCTCAGGTGCTGGATATGTGATGCGGCCGCTGACTCCTGCCGCTTACACTTGAATTAATGGGTTAATTATATTTATTTGTGGTGCAGTGGCCACAGCCCCTCCCCTCCTCCTCAGTACTATGTTCCTATTGGTGGCAGCAGTGGCACAGTGGGGAGGGAAGTAGGGACTGCCTCCTTCACTGTGCTGTTGAAGAGAAGGTGGTGCGCACTGAGAGCGGCACATGCCATGTTCTCTAGCTGATACTAGGCTGTGCAGCAGAGTATCATTAAATAGTAAAACCCGGTATCGTATCTATCCGGGTCTAAAAGTATTGATTGGGTATCGATACTTCGATACCAGTGCAACTCTAATCAACAGCCATACTTTTTTTTTTTTTTAAGTCTTTATTCATGGTTTTAAAAAACAATAACAAACATACAATACAATTCTCAGAACCAGAATCACACATACTGGTACTGCATTGCAACAGTAGTTTTGTATAAAAGATATTTCTAATATTAATCAGTAGTATGAGTAGCGGTCTATACATTTGCTGTTACCTGATTATATTGACGTCATAGATTTGACTCATACTCACTCACACATATCCACCGCAGTGCCACGGGCTCACATATAACATCGAAGCAACTAATGTTCTAGCAGCCAACCAGGGACCCCATATTTTCTCAAATTTCTCTGGTGTTCCCCTAGCTGAAAAAATCAGTCTGTACATTGACAAATCTAGCCAAATCTATATGCTGCATACAATGTTAGACAGACGAAGGTTTAGGGGGTTTCCAGTTTAACAGAATGGATTTCCTAGCATAAAACATTAGGAGTCAGTATAACATCCTAGAATATTTGGTCTGAAGCACGTCATTAACCATCCCTAGCAGACTGTTCTCCGGGGAGGAGACTGCTGGTAATCCTAATTTCAGGTTTAAGAACTCATGAACCGCTGACAAATATGCAGCAATAACTGGGAAATTCCAGATTATGTGAATCACAGTACCTCTGTCCCCATCACATCTAGTGCACTGGGCACTGTCCAGTTAGCACATACGTTCCAGTCTGACATTAGTTGGATGAAAACTATGTAACCATTTGACCTGAATCAACTGATCTCTAGCGCTGGTAACTGTAGTCTGCCAGTTGTACATATCTTTCTTATGCCTATCTTCTAGGCCCGGAATGTCTACCTTCCATTTGGCCAAGGATCTGGATAACTGTGATGAAGACTGTGACAAGAGTAAAATAAAAGGAAGACAATGGCTTGCACATATTTTTTTGTCATGCAATTTTTTCAACCGCTCCGTACTCCAGCTTGATCGGGCCCCTTCCAAATTGTTCTGTACATGCATGCCTGAGCTGAAATGACCAAAATAGACTGCATTGGGGCAACTGAAATTCCCCTTTTAAATCCATAAAGGTTATAAAGTTACCATTTAAATATAGTTGGGTAACATACTTAATGCCACGTTGCGGCCAAAATTCTAAATCGGGCAGGTAGTTCAGGTAGTTTTTAGTTCCTCCACAAAGGTAACACAGGAGACCATCCCTCATTACCCTTTTTGTCCCCACACACCTGAGTATTTCCCTTCCATACATTTATCACTGCAGTCATAATAGATGTAAGACACCTAGCTGATTATTTACCCCCCCCCCACCCCCGGTATAAGAAATTTGCCAGAGCCTCATAGGATCACAAAAGTGCCACCTCCAGCAAAGTTGCAGGATTATTGGCATCCGCTCGGATCCACCAGCTGGCATATGTCAATTGGACAGCTTGATAGTACATATCTGGTGCGGCCAGACCCCCCCTTGCTATTCGAGACCTGCCGTCCATAACGCTCACTCGCACGTGCATGTTTGCCTACCGCTGGTAGCAAAAGGGTTAAAGATATTTATATGCCCTATTAGTGAAAGGGGGAGAGTCGCCCACGCCTTCAGTTTCTGGGTTATATATTCCATGGTGAAATTGATGGAGTTCTTTATGTATCACTATCCCTAAATACTTAAATTTGTCAACTACCAATAGTTTTGACTGGGTTGAAATGGAGTGCTGATCCTCCCCATCCACCAGATATATCACAGATTTGGTCCAGTTTACCTTTATGCCTGAGTACTTCCCATAGTCATCTACCACCTCTAGGAGCACCTGTAACGGTGGAACTGTGTCTCCCAGGTAGACTAACATATCATCTGCGTACAGGGATATTTTTTTTCTGTAATCCAATCCATCCTTCTATCCTATAACAGTTATTTATCAGAATAGACAGGGTTTCCATCACCAGAGCGAAAAGCATCGGGGATAGCGGGCGCCCCTGCTGCCTGCCCCTGTTTTGGGGGAAGGGTTCTGTCGGAATATTTATGCTGTCTCCGATTAACAGTCCTATATTATTTATGTAAATAAATTAAAATCTGTAATGGAGGAGATTCTAATTTTTTTTCATAAATATCAAGCTAAAACAAGCTCGTGATCTGCGTTGAATTGACAAATAGACAAAACCCAGTTACAGACAAAATATATATGTAATTTATTAATACAATTTGTAGTGCAAAATAATATATAATAAAATTGGCGATAATTTAAATTCAATCCATGATATGCAAAATAGTGAGAAAGTCAAAAATAATTGAGAATATATATATATATATATATACAATTATTATTTTTTTTCTTATAATGATACCCCTCAATTATATTTAAAATTAATTCAATACTTGATTTCTCTCAGCCGACAAATATCCGATTAAACCCAAATCTGGTTTATCTTCTATCTATACAGATATATATATATATAAAATCAATCGTACCGGTCTAGAATTGAATTCAATTACTTGGAGATAATACCGTGTTTTTACCAGTATATTTTCAATCTCCCTGTATTGGATTAATTTTCAGGATGATGCTGCAGGTACACCCCCAATCTTATTCCAAAACAGATACTATACACCAGGTATGGTTAATTGAATATATATATATATATATATATATATTATATTGATTAATTATCCTATAAAATATAGGTAAGGTTATACTATACCAAAATGTCAGCTAGCAGAAATCAGTTTCAATGGTCCTAAGATGGCTGCCTCCAATGACTGAAAAGGTGGTCAAGGCTGGATCTGGTCTTTTCCTTTGATGACCGTCCCTTGAGGATGTTCTTTCTGAAGATGGTCTTTTGAAGATGGTCAGAGAGAGAGCTCCAGACCCCCCAAGATTTTTTCTTCCTCTCCTCTGTCAGCCCATACCATCTTTTTATCCTATCTTAGAAAGGGCTTTGCCAAGTTTTATCATTAACTAGTGACCTCACTTTATAATTAATAGAACCTCCCTTTAAGGAAAATACACCCTAGATCTTTATGTTACCCTAACACTAGATGGCACTAGTACTCCATACAAAAGTCGAGGCACTCACTTATTTCTCTTATTCATTTACTAACAATACATTTTAACTAAGGTTTCAGACAAAACCTTGAGGAGATCTTGAATAGACAATGACTTTTGTATTTAATCAAACACCTCGTTTATCCTTAAATCTTTTGACCAGACCTAATTAAATCAAGATACACATGACCATACTCAAGTCATTGTTCTGGGGAAAAGACAGGGTTTGTTTATGATCACCTGTGTCCACATTTCTCCATTCAAGAAACCTTCAGGAAAGCGATCATTAACTCGTGTTTTACACTGAAAGAGATTCTAAAAAAAATGACAGAGGAATTTGTACCTAATTTCTAACCTTAAAACTGAATATATCTATAAGGACCATACTCATATATACAGCACACGTATTAAAATTGATGATATCAAATCAATCTACTCATGCATTGATTAATATACTCATGCATTGATTAATATAAAAACCCCAAAGAAAGATTAGAGTCTTTCTATTCACTGAATATCATCAAAACTCAGCACATTTCTAATACATTGTCTTATCTAAGCAATTACTTTTCCTTAGACCTTGGAACATCTCCTTCTCACAAAAACAGACTTGGGTAAACACTTTGGTACATATTGTAAATCTGCAGATTTGTGTAAAGTCGTCTGAGATTTATATCTCTGGATTTCCCGGGCATGAATCCAGATTGGTATGTCCCCACAATGAACAAAATGACCTTTGCCAGGCGTGATGCCAATGCCAAAATCTTAGCATCCAAGTTAAAAAGAGAAAACTACATTGATCCGGTGGCTTTCCTGTCTTGTGAGTCACCACTGTTGTAGCCTCAAAAAAAGAGGGTGGCAGCGCAGACACCTTTTAGCGAGTGTACATAAAGCGTGCTCAAACGGGAACCAAAAGCCTCCGCATGTAACTTGTACCACTCAGCAGAGAAGTCATCAGGGCCAGGGGTCTTATGGGGGGCCATGGAACCTTTTGCCGTCTGAATCTCCTTTGGAGAAAAAGGGGAGTCAAGTAGCGTTCTATCCTCTCTGGAGAGCTGCATGAATGTAATTTTCTCCAAATAATCCCCCCAACCCTTTAGGTGTATGAGTAATATTTCAAGGTATACAGCTTGGCATAATAGGACACAAATTGAGCACAAATTTTATCCGGTTTAGAGACCTCCTCCCCAGAGTCTAACCAAATTGCAGCTACCACTGTTTGAGGGGTTTCCGTCCTATCTAAGCATGTCCGTTTTCACACTTTTATCTCCATCTGTAAAGATAACCTGCTTCAGCGTGAGAAGCCGTTTCTGGGTGTACTCAGTAAGGTGTAACTTAGTTTCCCTGAAGTAATAACCAACTTTCCCCAAGGTCCTCACTTGGGTCAGTAACATAAGCCTCTTCTGCCTCCATAAGGCTAACCTCTAACTTGCTATGAGTATTTTGTAGCTCTTTCCTGTGGGTAACAATTGCCGAGATAAAGGTTTACCTCATTACTGCCTTACAGGCCTTCCACTCTGTTAGTGGATTAAAAGTGCCCTCATTCACCTTCCAGTACTCATCTAGCTCTTTCCGACAGGTGAGCTCTAATGGGAGTACTTGTAATCAAACCGGATTTAACCTCTAGTCTACCTACTAGTGGCTGAGCCATAATAATCTGAGGTGGGGTGTGATCAGATCAGGGGCATGAGTCTTAAGGGAGTTTTCTCACCTCAGACAATGGGGCCATATCGTTAGCAGGGCCGGCTTCAGGTGGGGTGGGGGGGCAAACTGGGCAATTGCCCTGAGCCCCCCATCACCAAAGGGGCCCCCTTCAGGTGGTCTTCCTCCTATCTTTACAGAAAACAATGCTATGAGGCTCTGAGTCGGAAGCAGAGGTGAACCGGAATCGGTCTGCACTAGCTGGATAGCAGCTAACTCCTTCCTTCTAGCGAAGGTTCTGTCTGCTAGCAGCTGATTTACAGCCTGTGCTCCCATCATACATACATACTGCTGGAATAACCCTATATTATTACTATAATATATTACTATTATGGGTGGACATGAGAAAATTTCTCAAAAATTCGGTTGGTTCGCAGAATTTTCTGAAAAGATTCGATTTGCGTTAAACAACTATTTTCCTGGCTGCAGAGAGCCTGTATAGTGGTATAGAACACTGTGCCTTGCAGTAACACACATATGGAGTCTGCTTTGGTAGTGAAACAATTCTGTGAGTCAGTATGACATATGACAGGCATCGCTCTTAGAATCACAGCACTCTTCACTTATTTGGGCAGTTACGGTGCCAAAACTGACCAAATAATTCAAGTGTGAACTCAGCCTGACAAATCGATGTTAGTGTCAAGAAGAAGGGCACTCCTTTTACACCATTGTCAGCTGATTCCAAATAGATGTCTACAGAACCTTTTCTATTAAATGCTTATACAAGTAGAGCCCCCCGACAGAGTGGAGAGGATTTCAGCCGTAAGTTTGTGTGTCATAAATAAAAGGGGAGGGGGAAAAAACACAGAAGGATTCTAGGCCTCAAAGCTAAGGGAGAGGGATGGTGACCTCCTAGTAACCCCTAGACCTCTCCCTAACTCCTGCCAATATGAGTAGACCCTGAAGGTGCGAATACTTATACACCGGAACCTTAGCTCTGGAGACCCTGGAAAGCACTAGGAGTGGTGGCAGGGAATAAGACTACTGGTTCCTTCCCAGATAGGAACCAGCGTCTGCCTGAGGCCTAGAAAGCAACTAACACAAGCGAAACAACAAAATGAAAAACAAAATGCACTTACATGTAGCTTAAAGCAGAATGGAGGAGCAGGAGATCCAAAAGGAACAACACACCAGCTCTACCAACTCCAGCAGGAAATATCAACCACATGGTAAGCAGTGTGAGTCAGAACTAAATAGTGCCTCAGTAATGATTTACAAGCTGCACCTGGCAAGAGGTGTGATCATTACCAAACAACATCACTGCAAGGAGAAAACAGAGAGACTATCAGATAGCCTCATGTGCGGCCAGTCTCTCTGATCTTCCCACCTCTGTCATGGGAGGGATTGTGACATTGTGTTGACAACACTGATGATTTTGCCCATCCTCTGATCTGTCAGAACAATAACCCCCAAAAAACGGATCCTGTCTGAGCATCCACCTTCACTCGGTCAGCTTTTTTTCAATAATTCATCAGTATTGCTAAAGCCAAAATAAAAAACAGCAGTGGATCCAAAATAGAGATGACACGTGAATGGAATATTTGCATGTGTTTTGTACCCATTCCTGCTTTTGGCTACCAAATCATAAACAAATTCTGATGCAAAATAGGGACCATGTCATACAGGCCTTACAGCTTATATATAGACAGGATCCAATGTGCGTCTCATTTTTCCTTACTTCTGACAGATCAGACGAAGCGTCAAATAAATGATGTCAATCAGGCCAAAAAGGCTAAATAGTGGCCCAGTCATGAAGTGTATGTGTGTGTGTGGGGGGGGGGGGGGGGGACAGCATGAAAAGTCCACAGAGTGGCCCTATGACAGTGGTGAGGTGGCAGCAGCATGAGGAGACCACAGTGTATCCCAGTGACAGAGTGGGTAGGCGGGGGGCTGTAACAGCGGCTGCTGTATGCCACTGTTTCCCCGCTTACCGCCATTGTCCTGGGCACCGTGCTCAGCTGTGATCCTTTCCGTCCACCGCTGCAGTCCTGGGCTCTGTTGTTGTACTTGCTGTGGGTCTGAGGATTCCGCTCCACAGTTTCCACTCAGCCCTGTCCACAGCATGCTTGCTGCTAGTTTCTTGTTACACTCTTCCCTAGGGGCGGCGCGCATCACTCCCTGGGCTGTATAGATTGGGTCATGTGACCTCGCTTACCAACCCTGGCTCTCCTGCATGTACTAAAGTGGCGCAGCTCCCTTCCCAGATGCCTGTGTCAAGGTCCTTGTGCTAAGCTCCTGATACTTATGTGTGCTCCTGACTTTTATACCTCGTTCCTGGATTCTGCCACCCATCTGAACCCTGCCTGCTTGCCTTGCAACTCCCGTTGCCGACCCGGATTGCCTGACTTGTGCCACCTGCCCTGACCTTTTTACTGTCTGACTACGCATCGGCTTCATCCTTCGGTCCTGCACTGTTGCTCCTGGTAACAACTCCGCCTGCGTGACTACGCTTGTACTTCTGGTACCTACTCAGGTACCTGCTAGTCCACCTGGACCAGCTGCCTCGTGTGCCTACCCTCCTCAAGAGGTATCGACCTGGTGTTCCCTTCAGGAAAGTCTATCTCCCCCCCCCCCAAGAATCGAGGGGTTTACTTAGACAACGCCCTCAGAGAAGGTGGGACACGTGGCACAGTGGGTTCACACCTGCTGGTTCGTGACAGGGGCAATACCAGTACCAGCTGAAGATGGTGGCTGACAGTAGGAACACCTGGCAGCAGGTGTGGCATCAGGCGGGTGGCGGCATCAGAATAGTAGCTGAAGCAGGTAGCCAGAAGGAACAGGTCTCTTGTCAAAGTGTTGGTGTGGCACCATGGATGATCTAGTCTGCTGCATCAGGCATTGTATTGTTGTTTGAAAATCCTGGCTCATCCACGCCTGATTCATTTTCACAAAGGTCACTTTCTCTACATTTTGGGTGGACAGAAGAGTTCTCCTTTGGGTAACTATGGCCCTCACCGCACTTAACACACGCTCTGATGCCACACTGCTGGCCGGGCAGGAAACCTTGTCCAGGGCAAACTCTGCCAGTTGCGGCCACAAATTGAGTTTGGCTGCCCAGTAGTCCAGAGGATCTTCAACGTGGGCTGGTAGGGTGCACTCCAAGTATGCCACAACATACTGGTTCAGGTTCTGCTCTGTCTAGCTGCTGGTGAGTACTGTAGTTTCTTCAGAAGGTTTGAAAAAAAAATGCTCATTAGTGACTTAAGTTGCTGCTGATGGAGCTGGTACTGCTCCTGCCCCCCTCCCCCCCCCAGCCATGGCAGTGAAACGAGAGCACAGAGCACCACCCCCGGACAGAACTGCATGAGAATGGGCGATGGCGCACATAGGCAGAAGCCAACTGACTACATAGGATGTCTTGATAGTAGTTCAGTTTGTCCTCCCCCAGCGGGTGTGAAAAGGTCCTCTATTTTGGACCGGTAGCGAGGGTCTAACATGGTGGAGAGCCAGTAGTCATCCCTCTGGCGAATGGTGACAATTCGACTGTCACTACGCAAGCAAGTAAGCATGCATAGGGCCATTTGCGCAAGTGACTCGGAGGCACTCCCTGCCTCTATCTCCACTGCATACTGCCACTGTGTGTCTGGGGCCTCTGCCTCATCTTCCTCATAGTGCTGTAGCTCTTCTGGCTGAATCTGCTCCTCTCCTGTCACCTGTGTAGAAAAAGTCCCCCCAAGCGATGTCTCCTCTCCATCCAGATTTAGCAGCATCTGTTCCAGGACATGAAGCAGTGGAATGACTTTGTTCATCCCGTAGTCCTGGCAACTGACAAATAAAGTGGCCTCCTCAAAGGGCCCGAGCAAATGGCAGTTGTGGTCATGACTACGGCCAAGGATGCTTGATGAACCCTAGGGAGATAAACATCAAGAACAACCTAACCCGGCTAGCCGTGTGCTAGCTAACCTAACTTAATGGCTTAAAGTGTGCCCTTAGCTATAGCTGTGGGTAGGCCAAGAAAAGGGGGCAAAAGCCAAGCCAAGTAGGTTATAGAAGAAACACAATGGAAAATGCAAACAAATCCCTGACCAACTGCAAGGCATCGGCAATCTTGACCACACGTTCAGGATGTATGAGGCAAAAACCATAAGGAGACGTACATCACAGCTTGCAAATGATGAAACCGGAGACATAATGCTCGATGTTGTAGATAGTGCCCCGAAGCGGAATGAAGGACTGGGAATACGCTGTGGAAGGGAGCATGAAATATTAACTGAACCTGGTGAAAAAAATGTGACCTGACCAACATGGCAGGTGACCCTCAAGACTTGAGCTCCAGTAATTGAAGTGTGATCCTGGAGCATGGCGGACAATGGACAAGAATACAGTGTAACACCTAAAGAACGTAAGGAGCAGGAAACTTAGTTGAGTAACAAGTGAACCTGACTGAACACCGCAGGCGACAGACTTTAGTTTTAAAACATGGGCTGTATGCCGGAGTTCAGGGAAGCAGATGGGGCCGAAGCAGTCGTCGGGCCCCGGAAGCCATGGGGCCGAAGCAGTCGTCGGGCCCCCGAAGCCATGGGGCCGAAGCAGTCATCGGGCCCCCGAAGCCATGGGGCCGAAGCAGTTGTAGGTCCCCTGGAGCCATGAGGCTGGGGCAGTCAAGTGGCCCCTAAGCCATGCGGCCGAAGTAGTCATCGGGCCCGCGGAGCCAAGAGACTGATCTGAATGACGTGACAGTGACGAGAAGTGATTAAAACTTGAGCCAGACCTGATGTGATAGGCGGCAACTTGGATGACTAGATTGGCTAAAAGTGGCCTAAAAGAAACACAACTGCCAAAAGGCATTGAAAATATAGACATTGGTAATCCGAAACAACGTGCATAAACAATGCGCTTAACAGAGATGGGATAAAAACAAGAGCCTGAGGCATTGCAAGTTTGCTCAGCGAAGAACCTTATCGCGACAAACAAATTAACAACTTGTGAAAACATGGTAGGAAACTCGCTCCTATTGGCCCACTGGCCTCCGCTGAGAAGCTGTTGAACTAGGCAGGAGACTAATCTGAGTGAATACGAACCAGGATTTAAAAGAAATTATTTTTTTTTCTTTACACCACAGAGGAAAAAAAAACGTAAGCCTGAAAAGAAAGCAGCCATGTTTGCCGGGAGAGTGGTACCAAGCAGTGAGTGCAGAGTGCCCCGTTGAGATTACTGAGTGTAGCAAGTAACAGGAGAATGCAGCTTTGAGTGGGAGCAGAGTGTAACACATGATGTAACAGCAGATGGGTGAATGCCACTCTGGATGTGAGAAACAATGTATGAGCGCGGCTCTGAGTATGGCTAGAGCATGAAAAACATGGTATAAAGCAGACGTAAGAATGCAAAACTAAATGTGAGCAGAGTATTAACGTGATGCATCAGCGGACACATGAACACAGCTCTAGTAGTGAATGGAGTAGAGGACAAGATGTAAAAGCAGACGTGCGGACGCAGCTTTGGATGTGAATGAAATATTAACTCGAAGTGACAGCCAACATGGAAAGCGGCTCTGGCGAGTGGGGTATAAAACCTGTTGTAGCAGTAGAAGTGTGAACACAACTCTGGTTATAGGCAGAGCATACAATTGGTATAACGGCAGCTCTGGTTGTGAATGGAGCATGACACATGCTGTGAAAAGTGACTTGAAATGGGCCTGGAAAGAACCTGTAGTAACAGTGGACGTGTGAACGCAGCTCTGGGTGTGAGTAGAGCAAACATGATATACCAATAGACGTATAAACGCTGCTCTGGTCGTGAGTTTGACCGCGTAAGTGTGAATGCTCCTCTGGGAGTGAGCCGAGAATGAAAATCGGTATAACAGCAGCTCTAAATGTGAGTGGAGCATGAACATGATGTGACAGCAAACGTGAATGCATCTCCGAAACAAGCCTGGTATGAACCTGTTGTAACAGCAGACATGTGAACACAGCTCTGACTGTGAGCAGAGCAAACAGGGTATACTAGCCGACGCATGAACGCAGCTCCAACCACACACAACAACATGATGCAACAGCCAAGTGTGAACACCGGTCTGGTGCGGCCAGAAAAAAAAAATGGAGTAACAGTAGCCGTGGGCAGAGTATGAAACATGTAATAGCAGGCGTGTAATACAGTTCCGGATGTCGGCTTGGGTACGGAATGGCTGTTACAGCCAACGGGTGAATGCAACTTGAATGAGATTGACGTATGAAGCATGATGAAAATAGCAGACATGTGGACACAGCTCCGGTGAGCAGAGAGTAAAACATGTGTAACAGCAAAATGTAAAGGCCGTCTTGGAACGAGCAGCGTGAAAGTGATGGACAATAAAAGACGTGCAGATGCATCTGAGGGTGTGAGGCGTATAAAGCAAGGCGCAAGCAGGCATGAGACAGAAGTAATAAAGATGGTGGTGGCTGGGGGAGGGGGAGTCACATGGCAAGGAACAGCTACAGCCTGAACAAACAACAGCTGCGTCCGATCTCCAATCAGGACGTCACATGCAGCCCGGGTAACTGTTCCTTTACTGCATACAAACTGAAGTAACTTTCCATGCGACAAACAAGCGAAGTAAAATTTGCAAGATATATGCGAAGTAAGAATAAGAATAAGCTGTCCTCTGTGGGTGGTGTATGGTTTGTGTCCTCCGTATCGCCCCAGCCACACTCTAGTGATGGCCATGAGCTGCGTTGGGTGCCACCCTGCTTTGAACCCGATTCTTCTCTTGAACTCCTCCTCCTCTACCTCATCCTCATCCTCCTCCAGAACTGTGCCCTAGCTGGCCAAATGTGTACCTGGCCTCTGCTGGTGACTTCTGAATGACTAGCCTGAAACCCTTTGAAATGCCCCCTCTTCCTCCTTCTCTTCCTCCTGTGCCGTGCTGCAGCTGAAACTCGACTATCGCCTGCTGCTGCTCGCACAGTCTCTCCAGCATATGCAAGGTGGAGTTCCACCTGGTGGGCATGTCGCATATGAGGCGGTGAGCGGGAAGGCCGAAGTTACACTGCAGTGCAGACAGACGAGCAGCAGCAGGGAAAGATCGCCGAAAGCGCGCACAGACGGACCGCACTTTCTGCAGCAGCTCTCACATGTCTGGGTAATTTTTAAGGAATTTCTGCACCACCAATTTGAGCACATGCGCCAGGCAAGGTATGTGCGTCAAACCGGCTAGTCCCAGAGCTGAAACGAGATTTCGTCCATTATCACACACCACCAGGCCGGGCTTGAGGCTCACTGGCAGCAACCACTCATCGGTCTGTTCTTCTATGCCCCTCCATAGCTCCTGTGTGGTGTGGGGTTTGTCCCCCAAACACAGGAGTTTTAAAACCGCCTGCTGACGTTTACCCCTGGCAGTGCTGAAGTTGGTGGTGAAGGTATTTCGCTGACCGGATGAGGAGGTGGTAGAAGAGGAGGAGGAGGAAGCGATCCTCGGTGATGGAAGGACATGCGCCAAACCGCTATCCGCCTCGGGCCCAACCTCCACTACATTTACCCAGTGTGCAGTTAGGGAGATATAGCGTCCCTGCCCATGCTTTCTGGTTCATGTATCTGTGGTTATATGGACCTTGCCACAGATGGTGTTGAGCAGTGCACACTTGGTTGTGCAGCGAAGGGACTGATCGCCTGGAAAAGAAGTGACGGCTGGGAACGACATACTGTGGGAGAGCCACCACCATCAGCTGTTTAAAACAGTCCGTCTCCACGAGACAGAATGACAGCATTTCAAAGGCCAGTCATTTCGAAATGCTGGCATTCAGGGTCGGGGATGGAGGGTGGGTATTTCCCCTTTCTCTCCAGTGTTTGGGAGATGGACAGCTGAACGCTTGCGTGTGACATGGTGGAGATGCTTGGTGATGGTGATGGAGGTGGTGGTGTTGGTGGCACATCCTCTGTTTGCTGGGTGACAGGTGCCACTGTGACTCCAGAGTTGGAGGAAGAGGCAGAGACAGCAGCAGAAGAGGAAGCAGGATGATAGTCCGGATGGTGGATAAGCAGCCCCAAACAAGTTCCAAAGATATTCAAGCTGTCCTTCAGGCGCAGGGAGCATCAGTGTCAGTGCGAACTATCCGTCGACATTTAAATGAAATGAAACGCTATGGCAGGAGACCCAGGAGGACCTGGCTGACACAGAGACATAAAAAAGCAAGACTACATTTTGCCAAAATATACTTGAGTAAGCCATAATCCTTCTGGGAAAACTTCTAGTAGACAGATGAGACCAAGATAGAGCTTTTTGGTAAAGCACATCATTCCGAAAACGGAATAAGGCCTACAAAGAAAAGAACACAGTACCTACAGTGAAATATGGTGGAGGTTCAGTTATGTTTTGGGGTTGTTTTGCTGCCTCTGGCATACAAACTGACGTAATTTTCCATGCGACAAACAAGCGAAGTAAAATTTGCAAGATATATACGAACTAACTCCTATTATCAAACAAACGAAGTTGAAAAAGAAATATACATTTTTTTGCCCCAACGAAACAAACCTGAGGTGGCAGATTCTGAAGCGAAGCCTCCCGTTCGCTAGAAAAGTCGGGTTCGGACCGGCCAGGAGGGACGTATTGCAGCGCGTGCATTGCTACGATAGCAGCGAGCGAAATAAAGCTCCATTCTGGCTCCATGCTGCAAAGAAAGAGATCCTGCCACCAGAGAAGCTAGTTCACTAATGACACCCAGAAGCACCTGTGCACCTGAAGAACACACGCCCAGGAGTGAGGCAGTGGCTTGTTTAAGAAGATCCTCTGCCCCTCCCACAAATGCAGGCTGACTAGTCAGCCTTAATACTTGTCATGCATGAGCTGCCACTGGCTAACATCGAAGTTACACAGTGGAGTATCTCTGTCCACTTGTATCAAGATATAGTTTCTGGCCTTTCTCTGTTCATATAGTCGGTCCAACATATGGAGGGTGGAATTCCAATGGGTGGAAACGTCGCATATCAGCCTGTGTTGGGGGTTCCGTTCTGCCTGCAGCTCAAGGAGGGTGTGCTTTGCGGCGTATGTGTTGCTGAAGTGCATGCAAAGTTTCCTGGCCATTTTCAGGATGTCTTGCAGATGGGGTGGAGACTTCAGGAACCGCTTTACAACCAGAATAAACTTGTGCGCTATTCAGGGTGCATGGCTCAACCCTCCTTTACGCAGTGCTGACACCATGTTCCTCCTGTTGTTGGTCACCATGGTTCCAATTTTGAGGACAAAGCCAGGATTCGATTTATTGATGGATGTGGAGCAGTTCCTCCCCTGTTTGACTCAGTTCGCCCAGGCAAACTAGGTGCAGAACAGCATGACACTGCCGTGCCCTGCACATATGGTACGCTGGTGGGGCAATGGGAATTGTCCCTGCAGTGGAGGCTGAGTACATGGTGGAGGATAAGGAGGCAGATGCGGACATTGTCGCAGGACCAGTGGCGTTAGAACATGGAGGCGGAAGCGGCATCAGCTGGCCAAGTTGCTGGTGTGGCTGGGCAAGAACCACATTTACCCAGTGGGCCGTAAAGGACATATATTCTCCTTGACCGTGAGGCTCAAGGACTGGCCCTCCTTCTGTTCTACATGTTTGCAGGGCTGGTACTGCCTTTTTGGCAAAGAAATGACTGATTAGGACTCTCCACCTTTCTCGGCACAAGCCATCAGTTCTCTGAAAGGTGCAGAGTCCACCCCTTGGAAAGGGAGGGACTGCCACACCAGCAACTTGGCCAGTTTGCAACTTGCATGTTCAGTTTCTGTGCCGTTGGATGAGTGCGCACATACTGTTGTCTCTTGGTAATTGCTTCAGTGATCAATTGATGGCGGAATGACTGACGAGGAGGCGGCGCAGGAGCATCAGGACCAGCAGATGATGGGAAGGATAGACAGTTCCCTTCGGCTGAGGTGGTGGAGCATTGACTGCATGAAATTGGGTGCGTGCCACTGGGTGATGCAGCGGTTGCTGCGGCAGACTGGACCACCACATCGGAGCCATGGTTCTCCCAGGCCACTTTATGGTGACTCTGCATGTGATGACGCAGGGGCGTGGTGCCAACATTGGCACCCTGGCCATGCTTCACCTTCTGCCCACAAATCCGGCAAATGGCCATGTTCACCTCCTCCGGCCACCAACACTCTGCGCTGACTGCCTGCTACCCCTGCACTGCTACTTTCCAGTTTGGTAAGCTCTTGCGAAGCGCACGTTTATCTCCCGACCTCCCACTGCTGCCATCCTGGTGGCTCACACGCAAGCTCCCACCCTCTTCTCGTGATGATGAAGCCCCTTCTTCACCCGGCTCTCAAGTGCGATCGGCCAAGTCATCATCGTCGTCATCATTATTATCATCATAATCATCCACTACTGTCTGCACATCACTGATGTCCCCCTCAATGGTCTCAGGGCCAGGAGCCTGACCGCTCGCAACACCTGCTTCCACGCGACTCCTCATCACTACTTGCCCGCCTACCGGAGGAAGCGGCGGATGTCTCCTCCAGATCTTGGCTGGGCAGTAGCTAATGACTGTCCTCTAGTAGCCCATCCTTGCTGAAAAGTGGAGCCGAGCCGACTGCATATAATAATTCTTACGCTGAGGGAACTGGTGGGGGCACAGGGCCATGCTAACTATGCATTGTGTCAGAGGAACCCACTAACTCTTGGCTGGGGGTTTCTGATGTCACTTGCAATGAACTCAAAGATCCGAGTCAACCATTCAAGCACCGCTGGGTTGCTGGTCAAGACACGACCTCTAGATGACACCGAGAGCTGAGACCTCTCGCTGAGACTCCTGCTGCCACCCCCCTTCTGCTGCTTGCGACAGAAACATTTTGGCCACTGTCCGTTTCCTTTTGAAGGGCCTGTCATCTGTCTGTCTGACACTGTATAATAAAAGAATTAAAATACCCTCCAAAAAAGGCTTTAGTACAATGTTACTTCACCGCAGAACAGCAATTAAGACAATTAAAAGAATAAAGGCAAGTAAAAGAAATAGAACACTCACAATTCACTGCAGAACAGTTAATGGGTAGAGTTAAGCGTACACCTGGAAGTTCAGGTTCGGCCGAACTTCACAAAGAAATTTGGATTCGGAACCCGAACTTTACCACTGAACCCCATTTTAATGGCAGTAAAAAAGTCCTTTTTCTCAACCAGGGAGAAGAAGCTCGAGTTCTCGCGAGATTCTTGCGATCTCAAGCGATTTGACACAGTCTAAGCCGGGCACCATCTTGGATTCCCCATAGGACTACAAGACGGCGCCCAGCTCAGACTGTGTGAAATCGCTCGAGTTCTCAAGAATCTCGCGAGAACTCGAGCTTCTTCTCCCTGGCTGAGAGCGGGGGCACTAATTGGATGCGCTCCGTGCCCGGGAGAAGAAAGCCACGCACAGGAGAACTTTGGCAGGACCGCCCAGTTGAGCCGAATGGCTCATTTGCATGTGAGGCGCGAATTGTTGCGAGGGCCACTGCGGACAAACGGGGGCACATTTTGAAAAATGAAAAGCTGAAACAGCACCACCGGGGGCCGCCATGTAAGTGAATATATGTATTTTAATGTGCATTTTCAGATGAAAGGTCCTCTTTAACCACTTGCCGCCACGCTAACGCCGATGGACGTCAGCGCGGCGGCTCTCTCAGGTCTCACTCACGCCTATCGTGCGCGTTCATGCGATCGTAACCGGGACAACTGAAATTACAGCCTGCCATGATCATGTGCTGGCAGGCTGTAGATGCGAAAAAAACGCATTTAAAACGCATATCAGACGCTGTTTTGTAAACAGAGTCTGATATGCCTGCTGTCTGCTCCTCTGGTGGTCCATTTGTCTGGGACCACCAGGGCAAACATAATTAAAGTGCACCAATCACTACACACCCTCCCCCCCCACCCCCCATCACTGATAAACCCCTGATCACCCATGTCACCCCCCCCTGATCACCCCCTGTCACCCCCCCCTGTGACTAATCACCCCCCTGTAAGGCTCATTCAGACGTCCATATGTGTTTTGCGGATCCGCAAAATACGGACACCGGCAATGTGCTTTCCGCATTTTGCGGATCCGCACATAGCCAGAACTATATAGAAAATGCCTTTTCTTGTCCGCAATTGCGAATAGGACATGTTCTATATTTTTGCCGATCCGGAAGTGCAGATCCACAATTCCAGATCCGAGCGGGACAAAGTCTGTCCCCATAGAATTGAATGTATCTACAATTCCGTTCCGCAAAATTTTGTGGAACAGAATAGCGGACGTGGGAATGAGGCCTAAGGGTCCCTTAGCGATCGCAGCTTTACAGCTTTCCCCTCTTTTTTTTTTTTTTTTGCACATTTTTTTGAGATTTTTTTCATCCACATTGATCAATGTGAATGAAGAAATCTGTGCCGTTCATTTTTTTTCTTTCAGCCCAGCGGCTGAACGGAAAAAAATATCTCATTACCCGTATGGTCAATATAAGGAGAATAGCAAAAACTCCTAATTCTGGCCATACGGGTAATGATTGCGGAGACCTTCAAATGCCAGGGCAGTGGAAAAACCTCACAAGTGACCCCATTTTAGAAAGTAGACACCCTAAGGTATTCGCTAAGGGGCATAGTGAGTTCATGGAATTTTTTATTTTTTGACACAAGTTTAGCGGAAAATGAAATTTTTTGAAAAAAATTCAATTTCCGCTAACTTGTGACAAAAAATAAAAAATTCCATGAACTCACTATGCCCCTTAGCGAATACCTTAGGGTGTCTACTTTCCAAAATGGGGTCATTTATGGGGTGTTTCTACTGTCTGGGCATTGTAGTACGTCAGGAAACAGGACAGGTGCTCAGAAAATCAAAGTGCGGAAACTCACTTTTTTGCACCATAGTTTGTAAACGCTATAACTTTTACCCAAACCAATACATATACACTTATTGCATTTTTTTTTTAAATCAAAGACATGTAGAACAGTAAATTTAGAGAAAAATTTTAATAGAAATGTAGTGTTATTTGAAAATTTTTGCAACAGACAGCGAAAAATGACGTTTTTTTGCAAAAATTTTGTCAAAAAAAGTTAAATATCAAAAAAAGTTAAATTTCAGCAAAAAGGAAATACCACCAAATGAAAGCTCTATTAGTGAGAAGAAAAGGAGGTAAAATTCATTTGGGTGGTAAGTTGTATGACGGAGCAATAAACTGTGAAAGTAGTGTAGTGCGGATTTGTAAAAAAGGGCCTGGTCACTAGGGGGTATAAACCTGTGGTCTTCAAGTGGTTAAGAACATGGCAAGTGCTCTGCCAAATGAGGATAGGGAATGTGGCGAAACCAACCTCGCCACTGGATTTTGGAGGGGCCTGTTTGCCAGCCTCTTGCCCTAGAATTATGGGCCCTCTCTTCAGCCCATGCTAAACGTTTGAACCCCTGGTCTAATTCATGACATTTTGGGATATGTTAAATGTCTGTGTGTACTGTAAAGGGTGGGACATTGTATATTTGAATAGTGATGTCTGTCCTATTGTCTCCACGTGTGTATTGGCGATTTCCCTTTGTCCTGAGAGATAATTGAATTACTCTTCGGTTGTCTCCAGGACAGAAGACATTGTGTATTCTCCTGCCTGTGATGATTACAATAACCCGTGTAGGGTAATTGTATCACAGGCAGAGGGGAGGAATATGCTGGGGGTGTTTCTATTGTCCCATTGTGTGTGATTGGCTGCTGTATCTCCTGTGTCTCAGTCTTCTTTCTGGTCCCCTAGAGGACTGTCCACCAGGTGGGAGATCTGCATAAATACCGGGCAGGTAGCCCTCAATAAAGCAAATTCCTGTTTAACCATCAATACGGAGCCTCGTCTCGTAGTTGGGGGGGAATTGCTACTTTGGAATGTTCTCTTGCCTGTTCCAGGAAAGGAGGACTTCGTTTGGTTCCAGTTCGGTGGATTCCAGTGTTTGTGGGTTGCTGTGCTCTTCGCAGGGAGAATCGACCGAACGGTATTAACCCTCCCTATACTGGGTTATACTGTAACAGGGAAATAACTTAAAAAATTAAAAATTATTAACCTGCAACTCTGAGGAGGAGGTGGATGTGGAGTCGGAGGTTGAGGAGGTGGTGAATGTGATGTTGTGAGTGGAAGCGGCGATGGAGAAGGAGGAGGAGGTAGCAAACAGTGTTGAATGGGGTAGAACCATCAGTCAGTATGTGTAGGCGTGTGCACATGTACTGTTCCACCATGTTGTTCAAATTCTGCCTCCTGCTAAGACGTTCCATATCAGCTGGTGGTGCCGGTTGGCGTGGTGACAAGGCTTTTCCACATGTCGGACATGCTAACCCTGCCTTCTGAGGTGCTGGCCATGACCCAGCTGCATTGGCGACCTCTTCCTCCTCCTCTGCCTTCCCCTTGTGCTTCCAGTTTTCCCCTGGTGTCAGTGTGGAATGCCCTCAGGAGCACGTCTACCAATGTGTGCTTGTAGTCGCGCATCTTCCTATCACACTCCAGTAAGGGAATTAAGGACGGCACATTGTCTTTGTTTGGGGATCCAGTAGGGTGGCAACCCAGTAGTCAGCACAAGTTAAAATTTGGTCAACTCTGCAGTCGTTGCGCAGGCACTGTATCACGTAGTCGCTCATGTGTGCCAGGCTGCCCAGAGGTAAGAATAAGCTGTCCTCTGTGGGTGGTGTATGGTTTGTGTCCTCCGTATTGCCCCAGCCACGCTCCAGTGATGGCCATGAGCTGCGTTGGGTGCCACCCTGCTTTGAACCCGATTCTTCCTCCTCCTCCTCCTCTACCTAATCCTCATCCTCCTCCAGAACTGTGCCCTAGCTGGCCAAATGTGTACCTGGCCTCTGCTGGTGCAAGAACCCACCCTCTGAGCCACTTCTGAATGACTGGCCTCAAACTCTTTGAAATGCCCCCTCTTCCTCCTTCTCTTCCTCCTGTGCCGTGCTGCAGCTGAAACTCCACTATCGCCTGCTGCTGCTCGCACAGTCTCTCCAGCATATGCAAGGTGGAGTTCCACCTGGTGGGCATGTCGCATATGAGGCGGTGAGCGGGAAGGCCGAAGTTACACTGCAGTGCAGACAGACGAGCAGCAGCAGGGAAAGATCGCCGAAAGCGCGCACAGACGGACCGCACTTTCTGCAGCAGCTCTCACATGTCTGGGTAATTTTTAAGGAATTTCTGCACCACCAATTTGAGCACATGCGCCAGGCAAGGTATGTGCGTCAAACCGGCTAGTCCCAGAGCTGAAATGAGATTTCGTCCATTATCACACACCACCAGGCCGGGCTTGAGGCTCACTGGCAGCAACCACTCATCGGTCTGTTCTTCTATGCCCCTCCATAGCTCCTGTGTGGTGTGGGGTTTGTCCCCCAAACACAGGAGTTTTAAAACCGCCTGCTGACGTTTACCCCTGGCAGTGCTAAAGTTGGTGGTGAAGGTATTTCGCTGACCGGATGAGGAGGTGGTAGAAGGGGAGGAGGAGGAAGCGATCCTCGGTGATGGAAGGACATGCGCCAAACCGCTATCCGCCTCGGGCCCAGCCTCCACTACATTTACCCAGTGTGCAGTTAGGGAGATATAGCGTCCCTGCCCATGCTTTCTGGTTCATGTATCTGTGGTTATATGGACCTTGCCACAGATGGTGTTGAGCAGTGCACACTTGGTTGTGCAGCGAAGGGACTGATCGCCTGGAAAAGAAGTGACAGCTGGGAACGACATACTGTGGGAGAGCCACCACCATCAGCTGTTTAAAACAGTCCGTCTCCACGAGACAGAATGACAGCATTTCAAAGGCCAGTCATTTCGAAATGCTGGCATTCAGGGTGGGGATGGAGGGTGGGTAGGTGGGTATTTCCCCTTTCTCTCCAATGTTTGGGAGATGGACAGCTGAACGCTTGCGTGTGACATGGTGGAGATGCTTGGTGATGGTGATGGAGGTGGTGGTGTTGGTGGCACATCCTCTGTTTGCTGGGTGACAGGTGCCACTGTGACTCCAGAGTTGGAGGAAGAGGCAGAGACAGCAGCAGAAGAGGAAGCAGTATGATAGTCCGGATGGTGGATAAGCAGACCCAAACAAGTTCCAAAGATATTCAAGCTGTCCTTCAGGCGCAGGGAGCATCAGTGTCAGTGCGAACTATCCGTCGACATTTAAATGAAATGAAACACTATGGCAGGAGACCCAGGAGGACCTGTCTGACACAGAGACATAAAAAAGCAAGACTACATTTTGCCAAAATATACTTGAGTAAGCCATAATCCTTCTGGGAAAACTTCTAGTGGACAGATGAGACCAAGATAGAGCTTTTTGGTAAAGCACATCATTCTGAAAACGGAATAAGGCCTACAAAGAAAAGAACACAGTACCTACAGTGAAATATGGTGGAGGTTCAGTTATGTTTTGGGGTTGTTTTGCTGCCTCTGGCACTGGGTGCCTTAAATGTGTGCAAGGCATCATGAAATCTGAGGATTACCAACGGATTTTGGGTCACACTGTAGAGCCCACTGTCAGAAAGCTGGGTTTGCGTCCGAGATTTTGGGTCTTCCAGCAGGACAATGACCCCAAACATATGTCAAAAAGCACCCAGAAATGGATGGCAACAAAGCGCTGGAGCGTTCTGAAGTGGCCAGCAATGTGTCCAGATCTAAATCCCATTGAACACCTGTGGAGAGATCTTAAAATTGCTGTTGGGAAAATGCGCCCTTCCAATAAGAGAGACCTGGTGCAGTTTGCAAAAGAAGAGTGGTCCAAAATTCCAGGTGAGAGGTGTAAGATACTTATTAATGTTTAGAGGAAGTGACTAATTTCAGTTATTTTTTCCAAAGGGTGTGCAACCAAACATTAAGTTAATTGTGCCAATAATTTTGTCCAGCCCATTTTTGGAGTTTGGTGTGACATTATGTCCAATTTTATTTTTTTCCTCCCTTTTTTGGTTTTGTTCCACACAAAGGCAATAAACATGTGTATAGCAAAACATGTGTTACTACAATACTTTTCTGCGAGAAATACTTCATTTTCTTTAAAAATGTCAGGGGTGCCAACATTTATGGCCATGACTGTATCTTTCCTATTACTAAACCATGTAAATGGCTGTAGTACAATGTAACTTCACAGCTGAATGCCAATTACGACATATATTTTCTCCTTTTTTTTCTATTTCTAGATCACAAAAAATATACATATAAGTCACAATTCACCGCAGAATGGGTGATGGGACGTACGTATTTTTCCTTTTTGTACACCATGTAAATGGCTGTAGTACAATGTAACTTCACCGCTGAACGGAAATTATGACATATATTTTTCCCTTTTTTTCCTAATAATAACCCCCCCACACACAAAAAGTAAAACAATGGAAAATCAACGCAGAAAGGCTAATAGGACGTACGTATCTTTCCTATTAACACACCTCGTAAATGGCTGTATGACAGAACTTGCACCCCAGTCACAAGCAAGGTTTGCTGGAATTAGTGATGGATCATATAGTGCAACCAACCTAAAAGCAATTTGGATCCCCAATAAGTGCCAAAAGTTGTAATAGAATCGCTCCTATTGCAACCTGTTCTCCTTTTTATAGGGTAGATAATTTCTCCCTATCCTTTCCCTACACCTTGACTAATCTTTCCCTGAACTTGTAAATCGTTTTTTAGCACAATTAAGTCTTTCCTAGCACTGTCCCTAGTGCCTGCTAATGTCTTTCCCTGCCCTAGGCACACTGTAAAATGGCAGTATCCAAATTGGCTGAGGCTATTTATAGGGCTGTGACATTACAGGGCTGGCTGGCTGCTGATTAGCTGCATGCATGGCATTGTGGGTGATCCCTCATTCCCAGAGTTCTTTGCTCCATGTCCTAACATGTGCAGCAGCCATTTTTAGAATTTTTATTTATTTATTATCAGTTTACCACGAAGCGTGAGAAAATTCGGATTTGGTGCGAATAGAATGTTTCCTGAAATTCGGATCTAATTCGACTTTGTCAACTTCGATTCGCTCATCTCTAAATATGGGTAGTTGTGCGGGGTGTATGTATATGTGTGTGTGTGTATATTTATATATATATATATATATATACACACATACACACACACACACAGTGGCGTAACTTGAAATGACTGGGCCCCACAGCAAATGTTTGAAGGAAGCCCCCTCCCCCAGTAATTTTTTCACAACCTTTCCTTTCATGCCGCCCTCTTTCCTGTGGCTAGTAAACATGGCTCTCTCAGACCAGGCCTGGCAGCTGTTCCATCCATTTTCTACACTGTTACTGTCACTGTCACTATACTGCCACTGTATATAATTTCATTGTGTAATACTGTTTAGGGGCCCTGACAAAATCTTTTAGTACTTCTCCACCTCCTCTTGGATGGGCCTCTTCTGGGTCAGGGCCCCAAAGCAGCCGCTTCCCCTATAGTTAAGCCCCTGACACACACAAAAGAGCAGCACACTTTTTTTTTCAGCCCAATTGAAAAAATCCTCTGAAAATCTCAGACAGAAGATCCACAATAGATAAATCAAAGCAAAGAGGCAGCACTCCGGAGAATGTGCAGAAAACAGGATCCCTTTATTCACCACATGCAATGTTTTAACTGCTCAATGCAGTCTTTATCAAGCAGTGACGCTAAGTGCTCATAATAAGTTCAGTTGTGTAAATAATAATTACATGCTGTTGACAGTGATAGCAGAGCATATACATTATATAAAGTTTGGTTCACCCTGTTCCAAACTATTATGCAAATTCTAGTGTCACAAAGATTAAATATTTTGTTTTTCAGTTTAATTCATGGATGGCATTGTGTCTGAGGGCTCTTTTGATCACTGAAAACAATCTCGGACACCTGTGATAATTAAATTGCCAGGTGAGCCCAATCTAAGGAAAATCTACTAAAGGATGGTGTTCCACATTATTAAGCAGAGCACCATTTTCATGCAAAATGGGGGAGAAAAAGGATCTCTCTGCTGCCGAAAAGAGTGAAATAGTCCAATGCCTTGGTCGAGGTATGAGAACATTAGATATTTCATGAAAACTTAAGCGTGATCATCGCACTATTAAGAAATTTGTGGCTGGTTCAGAGCACAGACGGATTCGTGCAGATAAAGGCACATTGCGGAAGATTTCTGCCAGATCCATGCATCGAATCAAGAGAGCAGCTGCCAAAATACCATTACATAGCAGCAAACAGATACTTGAAGCTGCTGGTGCCTATGGAGTATTAAAAATTACCTTTTTGAAACAAATCAAAATCTTCACCTTTTGGTGGTGAAAGACGTAATCAATTTATATAACCTGTATCACTAGTTAATGAAAGGACATGGCGACCATGAAGGGGATATAGGGCTGGGCGTTCCAAGTTGCATGAATGCTGCACGGACCAACACATCCCCAGGGTTATCTGGGCTGGGATATACGTCTTGGTCTATTGAATCCCTGATTAGAACCCAATGGTCAGGATCAAAGTCCTACCAACTAATATATATATATATATATATATATTGTAAGAGGGTGCAAGGTGTTGTTTTTGATAGCAGGTACGTGTCACCGAGGTTGCTGGCCTCGGTGAGGTAAGAGCCGGGGTTTTTGGTCTGCAGCAGCTAGTGCTGCTCTGTTAAATAGCATGGCTGCAAAGCCGATCCGGGCCGGCTCTTACTGGGAGCAGCTAAAGAGTAGGGTGGGTGGCTGCTCCCCACGGTCCAGTCCATGTTTTGGGGCTGGGTATAAAACGCAGCCAGCAGCTGTGTCTGGGGGTGTGATTATCCTGGAGCCTGCAAACAGGGCTGAGGAATTCTCTGTCCTGGAGGAAGGAGCTCAGCAAGGTGGTGTTTCCCTGCGACCTGAAGGTGGAATCGCCTGCGGCTGAGCCGACTGCTAGGTGTGAACCCGCACCTAAACCACCCAAGGTGACTGGACCCTGTGTTGGCCTGTTTTTGTTTTGCCACAGTATTTCCGTTGTGTGTGAACTGTCACCAAGAGACTGCTTTTCATTTATGGTGTGCAAGTGTGAATAAAACACTGTTTGATGCACCATCTGGACTCCTTGTTTTGCCTCTAAACTGCACCCGCACCGCTGTCTACCAGAGCGACTCCCCACAATATATATATATATATATATATATTATATAAATATATTAGTAAGGCTGATTAGTCAGCCTGCATTTGTGGGAGGGGCGGAGGCTCTTCATATACGAGCCACAGCCTCACTCACAGGCGTGTGTTCTCAGGTGCACAGCTGCCACTGGGTGTCATTAGCAAACTAGCTTCTCTCGTGGTAGGATCCTTTCTTTGCAGCATGGAGCTTGTTATTTTGCTCTCTGCTACCGTAGCATGCACGCCCCATAATACGTAAGTAAGTTGGGCTGGGGCCGTCTCTCCTGGCCGGTCGGAACAGACTTTGCAAGCAAACGGGAGGCTTCGCCTCAGTATCTGCTACCTCAGGTTTGTTGGTTGGGGCTAAATATTTCTATTTCTTTTCAACTTTGTTTGTTTGGTAATAGGAGTTAGTTCCTATAAATCTTACAAGTTTTACTTCGCTTGTTCGTCTCGTCAGAAAAGTTACTTCAGCCGGTTTGCTGTAAGGCAGAGTTATCCGGGCTCCACGTGACCTCATGTTTGGAGATTGGACGCAGCTGTTATTGTTTAGGCCTCTTGCTGTAGCTGTACCTTGCCATGTGTCTCCCCCCTCCCCCCGCTACCACCATCTTTAGACTTCACGTATTTCACTGCTCATGTACTTAAAACCGTGCCGCACTTTTATGCTCTGCTGTTATCCTGAGCGGCATTTACACTTTCATACACCTCACACCCTCAGATGCATCCGCACGACTTTAACTGTCACAGCCTTTCCTACTCTGCTCATTCCCAGACCAGCCTTTACATTTGTCTGTTACACATGTTTTACTCCCTGCTCACCTGAGCTGTGTCCACATGTCTGCTATTTTCACCCGTTAATCACATTCAAGCTGCGTTCACCTGTTGGCTTTTACATCACATTCCGTACCCAGCCGACATCCGGATCCGTATTACACGTCTGTTATTACATGTTGTATACTCGGCTTTCAGCTATAGCTGCTACTGTTACTCCATTTTTATTCTCTGGACGCATCACACTGGTGTTCACACCTTACTTCACTCACAACCAGAGCTGCGTTCATGAGTTGACTGGTATACCATGTTTGCACTGCTCACAGTGAAAGCTGTGTTTACACGTCCACTGTCACAACATGTTCATACAGGGAGTGCAGAATTATTAGGCAAGTTGTATATTTGAGGAATAATTTTATTATTGAACAACAACCATGTTCTCAATGAACCCAAAAAACTCATTAATATCAAAGCTGAATATTTTTGGAAGTAGTTTTTAGTTTGTTTTTAGTTTTAGCTATTTTAGGGGGATATCTGTGTGTGCAGGTGACTATCACTGTGCATAATTATTAGGCAACTTAACAAAAAACAAAATATACCCATTTCAATTATTTATTTTTACCAGTGAAACCAATATAACATCTCCACATTCACAAATATACATTTCTGACATTCAAAAACAAAACAAAAACAAATCAGTGACCAATATAGCCACCTTTCTTTGCAAGGACACTCAAAAGCCTGCCATCCATGGATTCTGTCAGTGTTTTGATCTGTTCACCATCAACATTGCGTGCAGCAGCAACCAAAGCCTCCCAGACACTGTTCAGAGAGGTGTACTGTTTTCCCTCCTTGTAAATCTCACATTTGATGATGGACCACAGGTTCTCAATGGGGTTCAGGTCAGGTGAACAAGGAGGCCATGTCATTAGTTTTTCTTCTTTTATACCCTTTCTTGCCAGCCACGCTGTGGAGTACTTGGACGCGTGTGATGGAGCATTGTCCTGCATGAAAATCATGTTTTTCTTGCAGGATGCAGACTTCTTCCTGTACCACTGCTTGAAGAAGGTGTCTCCCACAAACTGGCAGTAGGACTGGGAGTTGAGCTTGACTCCATCCTCAACCCGAAAAGGCCCCACAAGCTCATCTTTGATCATACCAGCCCAAACCAGTACTCCACCTCCACCTTGCTGGCGTCTGAGTCGGACTGGAGCTCTCTGCCCTTTACCAATCCAGCCACGGGCCCATCCATCTGGCCCATCAAGACTCACTCTCATTTCATCAGTCCATAAAACCTTGGAAAAATCAGTCTTGAGATATTTCTTGGCCCAGTCTTGACGTTTCATCTTGTGTGTCTTGTTCAGTGGTGGTCGTCTTTCAGCCTTTCTTACCTTGGCCATGTCTCTGAGTATTGCACACCTTGTGCTTTTGGGCACTCCAGTGATGTTGCAGCTCTGAAATATGGCCAAACTGGTGGCAAGTGGCATCTTGGCAGCTGCACGCTTGACTTTTCTCAGTTCATGGGCAGTTATTTTGCGCCTTGGTTTTTCCACACGCTTCTTGCGACCCTGATGACTATTTTGAATGAAACGCTTGATTGTTCAATGATCACGCTTCAGAAGCTTTGCAATTTTAAGAGTGCTGCATCCCTCTGCAAGATATCTCACTATTTTTGACTTTTCTGAGCATGTCAAGTCCTTCTTTTGACCCATTTTGCCAAAGGAAAGGAAGTTGCCTAATAATTATGCACACCTGATATAGGGTGTTGATGTCATTAGACCACACCCCTTCTCATTACAGAGATGCACATCACCTAATATGCTTAATTGGTAGTAGGCTTTCGAGCCTATACAGCTTGGAGTAAGACAACATGCATAAAGAGGATGATGTGGTCAAAACACTCATTTGCCTAATAATTCTGCACTCCCTGTACTAGGCTTGTTTTCAGAGCTGCATTCACGTTCACTGTTACATCATGTTTATGCTCCACTCACATTTAGAGCTGCTATTCTACCAATTTCAATCTCGGCCATACCTAGAGGTGCATTCACACTTATGCTGTCAAATCATTTTATTTTTATTTTATTTTTTTTTTTATTTTATTTTTTTGCACTCCACCCACGACCAGAGTTGCATTCATACGTCTATCGGTATATCATGTTTGCTCTACTCGCACCCAGAGCTGCGTTCACACATCTTATGCTACTACAGTTTCTTTCCAGGCCAATTTCAAGAACCGCATTCACCTCGCTGTTACATCTATATTATGCTCCGTTAACAACCAGAGCTGCTGTTATAGCAGCTCTGGCTTCTGCTTATACCCAGAGTTGTGTTCACACTTCTACTGCTACACCAGGTTGTATACCCCACTCACCAAAGCTGCTTTCCATGTCTACTGTCACATCAAGTTAATATTCCGTCCACATCCAAAGCTGCGTCCGCATGTCTGCTTTTACATCTTGTCCTATACTCCACTCACTACTAGAGCTGCGTTCATGTGACCGCTTTTGCATCACGTCAATACTCTGCTCACTTTCAGATTGCATTTTTATGTCTGCTTTATACCATGCTTTTCATGCTCTACCCATACTCAGAGCTGCGCCCATACCACGTGTTTTAGGTACCACTCACATCTAAAGCTGCATTCACCCATTTTTCGTTACATCATGTGTTGTACTCTGCTCCCACTCAAAGCTGCATTCTCCTGTTCATTGCTACATCATGGTTGTACTCAATAATCTCACCGGGGCAGTCTGCTCCCACCGCTCTGGTACCTCTCTCCCGACAAACATAACTGGGTTCTTTTTAGGCTTACGTTCCTTTCCTCGGTGGTCTGTTACATTCCATAGACCTACTTTTCTGTTCACTTCAGTTAAAAAATAAAATAAAAAAATTTTTTTTTTTTTTTTCTCAGACTGGTCTCCTTTTACTTCTGGTTCGTATTCACTCCGATTGGTTTCCTGCCCCAGTGCACCAAACAGCTCCTCAGCGGAGGTCAGTGGGCCAATAGGAGTAAGTTTCCTGCTATGTTTTCACAAGCTGTTCATTTGTTTGTCACGATAAGAGTCTTCTCTTAGCGAACTTGCAATGTCTCAGTCTCTTGTTTTTCTTACATCTGTTTCAATTTCATGTTTACGTTTTATGATTCGCGGTGGTTAGTGTTTTATGTATGCCCGTGCTTCGGATTACTAATGTCTATATTTTCAACGCCTGTTGGCAGTTATGTTTCTTAGGCCACCTTCTAGCCAATTCAATCATTAAAGCTGCTGCATATCCCATCAGGTCTGGCTTACGTTTTAATTCGTCCACACCCCTCCTGTTTCCTTCACATTGCTTGGTATGTCTACTCTGAAGCATTAATATCTCTTTCACTGCTGGATTTATTGAGTATTTGTTTACATTGACTATTTCTGTATCTGGTCCTCCCTTGATTAGGCCATAAGTAGCCCCTCCCCTCTTGTTCACACCTGATTGAACACTGAGTGGTATAAATCTAAGTTGTTAGGTCATTCCAAATTGCAACATCTTCAAAGTGCAACATTCTAAGTGCTGAGACTGAATTATACCAGAATTGAACCAGAAGGGACCCAAAGGTAACTACAAAAAAGTTAATGTCAACAATGTTTCAATCTTTCATCTTACTCTACCCACTTTTCCTAAACCTCCTAAAATACCCCCACATCCATTCACCCAGCAAGGAACTATTCATATCTCCCTCCATCTTAACTTCTCATCTGACTGATTGCACAAACTTGTTTGGCAACGTAAAACACTTCCTTCCCAAACACACACAGATACCCCCTGCCCTTTCTTTTTCTCACCTACTAACACTTTCTCTGCTTCTCCTTATTTCTGGTGATATCTCACCAAATCCAGGCCCCCCTCAGCAAATCCCCACTATCACCTCTACCTCCTACTGCAAATCTCATTCCACAAATTTCTGCAACCCCTTAAACCTAATAACCATTCCTCTGACCCCTGCTCCTTTGGTTCCTCTTGATGGAGCATTATGGAAAGCTCGCTCTGTCTGCAACACACTCTCCTACATTCATGATCTCTTTATCTCTCAAAAACTTTACTTTCTGGGTCTCACAGAAACATGGCTGACACCCTCCGACACCTCCTCCCCTGCTGCACTCTCGTATAGTGGATTTCATTTCACTCACACCCCCCGCCCTGGCAGCAAACATGGTGGAGGAGTTGGACTTCTCCTATCAGATACCTGCTCCTACAGCCCAACTCCACTGCTGCCCTCCATTGCACCCACTTCATTTGAAGTACACTCTGTTCGCATCTACTCTCCCTCCAACCTCCAAGTAGCTGTTATTTACCGCCCCCCCAGGCCCAGCCACCATCTTTCTTGAACACTTTAACACCTGGCTCCTACACTTTCTTTCTGCTGACATCCCCACTATCATCATGGGTGACTTCAACATCCCTATTGACACCTGCCACTCAGCCGCCTCTAAACTCCTATAACTCTCTTCCTCCTTCGGCCTCTCACAGTGGTCTTCTGCTCCCACACACCTAGATGGTCACACTCTGGATCTTATCTTTACCCGCCTCTGCTCCCTATCTAACCTTTCTAATTCGCCTCTCCCCATATCCGACCACAACCTACTCACCTTCTCTTCACTCGTCTCTGCTGCTGCGCCCCTTGTCCATACACTAGCACACCCCCGCAGGAACCTTAAACATCTTGACTTTCGCTTGCTCTCTGACTCTCTTCTGCCGCTCTCTTAAATTTTTTCCCTCCAAGACCCAGATACTGCCACTACCCTATATTACACCACAATAAGTGCAATTCTGGACACTATCTCTCATATCTTCCCTATCCCACAACAACTTTTTAACACCTTTAATTCTCTTCTCCGTCCACCAGCACCCCCACCCTCACCTCTCATCTCGGCTGAGGATTTTGCCACATTCTTCAAACAAAAGATAGTCAACATCAGAGAAAGCTTCAACACAGTCTCCACAGACCCTTCACACAGCTGCACCGTCCTCTTCTCCCAAAACCAGCTTCTCCGCTATTACAGAAGAAAAACTCTCCACTCTACTCTCCAAATCCCATCTCACCACCTGTGCTCTTGACCCAATCCCATCCCACCTCATCCCTAACCTCACCACAGTGTTTATCCCAGCCCTAGCTCATCTCTTCAACCTATCACTAACTTCTGGTCTCTTCCCCTCTGCTTCTAAACTTGCTACCATTACACCCATCCTCAAAAAGCCTTCACTTGACCCATCTTCTTTGTCCAGTTATCGCCCCATATCACTTCTACCATATGCCTCAAAGCTACTTGAGCAACATGTCCATTCTGAACTGTCCTCTCACCTCTCCTCCTGCTCCCTCTTTGACAGGCTACAATCTGGATTCCGACCCCACCACTCAACCGAGACTGCCCTCACCAAAGTCACCAATGACCTACTACTTGCCAAAACCAAAAAACATTACTCTGTCCTCCTTCTCCTTGACTTGTCCTCTGCCTTTGACACTGTCGACCACTCCCTTCTGTTACAAACTCTCTCATCTCTTGGCATCACTGACCTGGCCCTCTCTTGGATCATATCATACCTCACAGACCGGACATTTAGCGTCTCCCACTCTCACACCCCCTCCTCGCCTCACTCCCTCTCTGTTGGTGTCCCGCAAGGCTCCGTCCTAGGACCCCTGCTCTTCTCTATCTACTCCTTCGGCCTGGGACAGCTTATAGAGTCCTATGGCTTTAAGTATCACTTATATGCTGATGACACACAAATCTCCCTCTCTGGTCCAGACATCACCACCTTACTATCCAGAATCCCACAATGCCTATCTCGCATATCCTCCTTCTTCTCCTCTCGCTTTCTAAAACTTAACATGGATAAAAGAGAATTCATCATCTTTCCCCCATCTTGCTCATCCCCTCAACAGACCTATCTATCACAATCAATGACTGCACACTCTCCCCGGTCAACCAAGTCCGCTGCCTTGGAGTGACCTTGGATTCTGCCCTCTCCTTCCAACCACACATCCAAGCCCTTTCCACCACCTGCCGCTTCCAACTCAAAAACATCTCCCGCATCTGCCCTTTCCTCAACTTTGAATCGGCAAAAATGCTTGTACATTCCCTCATCTCCCGCCTAGACTACTGCAACATTCTCCTCTGTGGCCTTCCATCTAGCTCTCTCGCACCCCTACAATCTATCCTCAACTCTGCTGCCCGACTAATCCACCTCTCCCCCCGTTACTCCTCTGCCTCTCCCCTCTGCCAGTCCCTGCACTGGCTCCCCATTGCCCAGCGAATTCACTTTAAAATACTAACCAACACATACAAGGCCGTCCACAACCGGTCCCCTCCCTACATCTCTGAGCTACTTTCCCGATACATCCCCACACGCAATCTTTGATCCTCACAGGACCTCCTCCTCTCCTCTTATCACCTCTTCTCACACTCGCCTCCAGGATTTCTCCCGTGCATCCCCTATACTCTGGAACTCGCTACCCCAACATATCAGACTCTCACCTACAGTGGAATCCTTCAAAAGAAACCTGAAAACCCACCTCTTCCGACAAGCCTACGACCAGTGACACTGCTGCCTCTATAACGCCATGACCAGCTTCACCCTCGCCTACTGTCTCAATCCCCCATACCATGTAGATTGTAAGCCCTCACGGACAGGGCCCTCTATCCTTCTGTACCAGTCTGTAACTTGTCTCGTTCATGCTTAAGGCAATTGCCTGTATTATGTATGTGTACCGCTTATGATATGTACAGCGCTATGGAATGAATGGCGCTCTAAAAATAAATAATAATAATAATAAATAATAGTGTCCCAGGTTTGCTGTTGGAAGGGGTCATGGTTATATAAGTCCCCAAGGCATTCTGGTGCTGCATAAGTGGTTTATTTAAAAAAAAAAAAAAAAAAAAAAAGAGGCTCGCACGGGTGGCTCTTTGCTTATAGGACCTCACAATTGGCACCGACACTTCTAGTTCGCACGGTCATTTGATACTTGCTCTTGCCATAAGAGACTCGCACGCATGGCTCCTGCCATAAGGGACTCGCACGCATGGCTCCTGCCATAAGAGGCTCACTGGAGTGGCTCTTGACTTAGAGGATTTCACAATTGACATCGACATTGGTAGTTTATACGGCCATCTGATACTATTTTCCATGGCACACCTTTCAGAAGTCTTCTTTTGTTCACTTATATTTTGCAGATTAGTATTTGCGGTTCATTTCAGCATCATTTCATTAAGAAGCTGTACCCCATGTCTTTGTCTTTTTAGGTTATTGAGTCCCGGTTGATTACTAAACCAGTCGGGTTAAACCCCAATCTTTTTCCCAGCCGTCCTTAATTCTTAAGCTTCGCATCCCGGTGGCTGCCCGGCCCCATGGGCCCTGGCGGTTGCTTCGGCCCCATGGCTTCAGGGGTCCGACCAATGGTTATCTGTCCACCTGTGCAGCTATGCTTTTAATTTTGAATGACTCACATTCTTTACCTGCTTGCCAGCTTATGTTATTTAGGTTTCATTTTAGTTAATGTCCGTTATTATCTCCATTTTCTGTCACGTTTCCCTTCGTCTTTTCAGGTCACACAGTTGAACTCATGTTGGGGGTCACTTTCCACATCGGTCAGGTCTCGCTTGTTTAATTTCCCCAGGTCTCATGGTTTAATTTCACCTGCACCTTATTCTGGTCACTTATTATAGTTATAAAAAAAATTAAAAAATTCGGCCCGATGACTGCTTCGGCCCCATGGCTTCGGGGGCCCGATGACAGCTTCGGCCCCATGGTTTCGGTGGCCCGATGACAGCTTCGGCCCCATGGCTTTGGGGGCCCGATGACAGCTTTGGCCCCATGGCTTCGGGGACCCGATATCAGCTTTTGGCCCCATGGCTTCGGGGGCCCGATGACAGATTTGGCCCCATGGCTTTGGGGGCCCGATGACAGCTTTGGCCCCATGGTTTTGGGGTCCCGATGACAGCATTGGCCCCATGGCTTCGGGGGCCTGATGACAGCTTTGGCCCCATGGCTTTCGGGGGCCCGATGACAGCTTCGGCCCCATGGCTTTAAGGGGCCCGATAACTGTTTTCAGGCCCCATGGCTTTCGGGGGCCCGATAACTGTTTTCAGTCCTGCTGATTGCCTGGTTGGTTGTCCATCTGTGCATCTAGGCTGATTTGGCCCGTATGTATCACATATATACCTGCTTCCCTAATCTCCTAATAATCCATGTTGATCGCTTACTTTATGTTTTTGTCCGAAAACTGGTCTGGTTCGCCCTACAGCATCATTGTCATATCTTACACAGATATTTCGTCTTGCTTAAATTGTTCATGCTTTCGTTCAGGTCCTGCCAGAGGAGGAACAAGTAGGGTAATTCCCTCTAGCATTTCAGTTTATGATCGTAGTCGATCATATCTGGTCAACCAGGTCCCCGTACAAAGTCTTTGCCTTTTTACTACGACCAGGAATTCATTTTCGTTGGTAGCTTCATTGCAATTGCTTCTCTCACTCATGGGAGGGCATAGACAGAATCTTTATGGCTTTGTAGCTTCTTGCCACACTAACCTCAGACTCCCTACAACCACGTTGAATCGGGTTTGGACAAGGTCCAGCATTCCCTCACGGTAGAAGATTCAGATAGTAGGTCGGTCTTTACGTCTCAGGCGTTAAAACAATTCTCAGGGGTACACAGAACAACAACGCACGGACCACGGCTAGCAGATAGCTGTTGTCTGGGGAACTATTCAAGGATTCTTTTCCTATCTACATGGTCCTTTCTGGCCCTCATTCCTGCATAGTCTAGGCAGTCAGGTTTCGGTTCCACGATCTCCTGAGGCTAGGGCATTGCCAGTACTCGCACTAGAACCAAAACTTTACAAGGTTCAGGTGGTTTTTCATGATCTATTTCACAACGTATTCCCAGTTCTCCATTCCGCTTTGGGGCAGTATCCGCAATATTGAGCATCATGTTTCTGGCCTTGTCATCCACAAGATGGGTTGTAGGTCTCATTCTAGTCTTTCCTCAATACCCCAAATTTTCTTTCAAGATCCCTGCAGTTGGCTTGGGGATTAGTTTGCACATGCCATTCGAGTTCCTTTTCTACCCTACTTGGCTTGGTTTTTGGCCACTTATAGGCCTACCCACGATTATGATTAGGGCACACAACAAGCCATTTAGTCAGGTTAGCTAAGACACGCCTAGCTGGGTTATGTTGTTCCCGTTGTTTCTTTCCGTAGGGTTCTTCGGATATCTCTTGGCCGTATATGTTTGTATGTGTGTGTGTGTATATATATATATGCGTGTTTCCGTTAAATAACGTAAATCTGTTAAATATCTTGATCTCTAATGTGTAGTTGATACTTTCATTCTTTATGGATTTTTCTCAACATATAGTTCTTACAATATTGAAGTTCCACTTGTATGGCGGTCCCCTTGGTAACTGCAGTGCTTGTATTAACGCATGCGCCCTTTAATTTGTATGCATGGACATGCTCGTTTCTACTGTGGGCATAGTGATGCAAGCGCACGTGATGTATGCATCACAAAACTGCGCAGGCGCACTATGCAGGTTGAAGCCACATCGGGAATCCTTTGGTAACCTATAACCACAGAGCGCTAATTCAGGCAGGTTGTTAGGATGCCATTTTTCATGAGGCGAGTAAATTCAGAGAATTGGTAAGCCTACCAACTAGAGATGAGTGAATCGAAGTTGATGAAGTGGAATTCGATCCGAATTTCAGGAAAAATTCGATTCGCACCAAATCCGAATTGCCTCACGCTTCGTGGTAATGAATCACATATTTTCCTAAAGTTGCTGCTGCACGTGTTGGGACACGGAGCAAAGAACTCTGGGAACGAGGGATCACCCACAATGCCATGCATGCAGCCAATCAGCAGCCAGCCAGCCCCTGTGATGTCTGAGCCCTATAAATAGCCTCAGCCATTTTGGATACTGCCATTTTCCAGTGTGTTTTTAGTGCAGGTAGAGACGTCAGCAGGCGCTAGGGACAGCACTAGGAAAGACTTCATAGTGCCGAAAAAACGATTTACAAGTTAAGTGAAAGATTAGTCAAGGTGTAGGGAAAGGATAGGGAGGCATCATCTACACTATAAAAGAACAGGGTGCAATAGGAGAGTGTACAGCCTGGGTAATAGGAGCAATTCTATTACACCTTGCTGTACTAATTGGGGATCCAAATTGCAGTTATACTGCTGCTTTTAGGTTGTTTGCACTATATGATACATTGATACATCACTAATTCCAGCAAACCTTGCTTGTGATTGGGGTGCAAGTTCTGTGTGATACAGCCATTTACGGGGTGTATTAATAGGAAAGATACATTTACGCCCCAATAGCCGTTCTCCGTTGATGTTACTTTAACTTTTTTTTTTTGGGGGGGTGGAGTTTATTCAGAAAAAAATATGCCTTAATTGCCGTTCAGCGGTGAAGTTACATTGTACTACAGCCATTTACGTGGTGTAGAAAAAGGAAATGTACGTACATATTAGCCGTTCTGCTGTGAATTGTGATTGTTATATTTCTTCTTTTGGAGTGTAGAAATAGGAAAAATAATACGTCTTAAATGCCGTTCTACTGTGAATTGTGAATATTTTTTTGGATTCCAGACTTCTTCTCACGCTTTAGGGCCCCTAAAATGCCAGGGCAGTATAAATACCCCACATGTGACCCCATTTTGGAAAGAAGACACCCCAAGGTATTCCCTGAGGGGCATGGCAAGTTCATAGAAGATTTTTTTTTGGCACAAATTAGCGGAAATTGATTTTTTATAGTTTTTTCTCACAAAGTCTCCCTTTCCGCTACCTTGTGACAAAAAGTTCAATTGTTCATGGACTAAATATGCCCCTCAGCGAATATCTTGGGGTGTCTTCTTTCTAAAATGGGATCACATGTGAGGTGTTTGTACTGCCCTGGCATTACATGTATGACCAGCATTAGGAGTTTCTGCTATTCTTCTTATATTGAGCATACGGGTAATGATATTTTTTTTTCCTTTCAGCCTCTGGGCTGAAAAAAAAAAAAAAATGAACGGCACAGATTTCTTCATTCGCATCGATCAAGGTGGATGAAAAAATCTCTGCCAAAATCAGTGACTGCGGTGCGTTGGGCTGGGTGCTAACTACCTAACAAGTAGCTAACTAACTGGCGGTGATAAGGGACACTTATGCCCCATTCACACGTCGGAACGGAATTGCGGACCCATTCATTTCTATGGGGACAGACTCTGTCCCGCTCGGATCCGGAATTGCGGATCCGCACTTCCGGGTCTGCACTTTCGTTCCGCAAAAATATAGGACATGTGCTATTCTTGTCCGCAATTGCGGAAAAGAAAAGGCATTTTCTATATAGTTCTGGCAATGTGCGGATCTGCAAAATGCGGAAAGCACATTGCCGGTGTCCGTGTTTTGCGGATCCGCAAAACACATATGGACGTCTGAATGGAGCCATACAGGGGGGTGATCAATGACAGGGGGGTGATCAGGGAGTCTATATGGGGTGATAAGGGGTTAATAAGTGACAGGGGGGGGGGAGTGTAGTGTGGTGCTTGGTGCTACTTTGCAGAGCTACCTGGTCCTTTGGTGGTCGATCCCAGCAAATGGGACCACCAGAGGACCAGGTAGCAGGTATATCAGACTCTGTTAACAAAACATTTATTTTACATCTACAGCCTGCCAGCAATGGCAGGCTGAAGTATAACTGCCGAGCTGTGTGCCGCGTTCACAGCAAATCTCTCGTCTCGAGAGATGATGCACGGATACGTCCAGGAGGAACAAACCTGCAGCCGTCTGGACGCATCCGTGCGTGTGGTGGTCGGCAGGCGGTTAAGGGTGTTTAAGCTAGGGGGGCTGAGGTGGTTAAACAGCTAAAATGAAACCCCACATTGCTGACAGCTACTGTAAAAAGGGTAATAAAAGACAATAAAAGGGCATTTAAAAAATGCTAATCTGAGGGGTCAGCTGTAGCGTTTGAAGATTACAAAGGGCTTAACCCCTTAAGGACACGGCCCTATTTCACCTTAAGGACCAGGCCATTTTTTGAAAATCTGACCAATGTCAACTTTATATGGAGATAACTTTAAAACACTTTTACTTATCCTGGCCATTCTGAGATTGCTTTTTCGTCACATATTGTACTTCATGACACTGGTAAAATGGAGTCAAAAAATGTATTTTTATTTATTAAAAAAATACCAAATTTACCAAAAATTACATAGTAATACCGCCAAAATAAGTTTGATTTACATTCCCCATATGTCTACTTCATGTATGGATCATTTTGGGAATGCTATTTTATTTTTTGGGGACGTTACAAGGCTTAGAAGTTTAGAAGCAATCTTGAAAATTTTCTAAAATTTTCAAAACCCCACTTTTTAGGGACCAGGTTTGAAATAAGTTTGTGAGGTTTACATAATAGAAACCACCCAAAATGACCCCATTCTAGAAAGTACACCCCTCAAGGTATTCAAAACTGATTTTACAAACTTTGTTAATCCTTTACGTATTCCACATGGCAAATGGAGATAAAATTTCAGATTTTTAATTTTTTGGCAAATTTTCCATTTTAATCCATTTTTTCCAGTAACAAAGCAAGGGTTAACAGCCAAACAAAACTCAATTTTTATTGCCCTGATTCTGTAGTTTGCCGAAACACCCTATATGTGGTCGTAAACTACTGTATGGCCAAACGGCAGGGCTCAGAAGGAAAGGAACGCCATATGGTTTTTGGAAGGCAGATTTTACTGGACTGGTTTTTAGACACCATGTCGCAATTGAAGCCCCCCTGATGCAACTCTAGAATAGAAACTCCAAAAAATTGACCCCATTTTGGAAACTACAGGATAAGGTCGCAGTTTTGTTGGTACTATTTTAGGGCAAATATGATTTTTGGTTCCTCCATATTAGACTTTTTTTGAGGCAAGGTAACAAAAAATAGAAAATCTGAAATTTCACCTCCATTTGCCAATAACTCTTGTGGAACACCCAAAGGGTTGACAAAGTTTGTAAAATCAGTTTTGAATACCTTGAAGGGTGTATTTTTTTAGATGGAGTCACTTTTATGGAGTTTCTACTCTAGGGGTGCATCGGGGGGTTTCAAATAGGACATGGTGTCAAAAAACCAGTCCAGCAAAATTCGCCTTCCAAAAACCATATGGCGTTCCCTTCCTTCTACGCCCTTCTATGTGCCCGTACAGTAGTTTACGACCACATATGGGGTGTTTCTGCAAACTACAGAATCAATGCAATAAATATAGAGTTTTGTTTGGCTGTTAACCCTTGCTTTGTTACTGGAAAAATGGATTAAAATGGAAAATAGCCGTTTTGGGACAGTTTTTATTTTTCGTTATTTACATCGTTGATCTGACAGGTTAGATCGTGTGCTATTTTCTATAGAGCAGGTTGTTACGGACGCGACAATACCAAATATGACTACTTTTTGGGAATTTTTGTTTCAGTTGTTCATAATAAACCATTTTGTGAAAAAAATTATTTTTTGTGTCTCCCCATTCTGAAAGCCATATTTTTTTTCTTTTTTGGGCAACAGTCTTATGTAGGGGCTAATTTTTTTGCGGGATAAGATGGCGGTTTGATTGACACTATATTGGGGTGGATATGACATTTTGGTGACTTGCTATTACACTTTTTGTGATGTAAGGTGACAAAAATGGCTTTTGACACCGTATTTATATTTTTTTGGGGGTTAGTTCATGTGTTATTTTTATACAGCAGGTTATTACGGACGCAGAAATTCATAATATGTATACTATTTATTTATTTAAGTTTTACACAATATCATTTTTGAAAAAAAAAAAAGAATATCATGTTTTAATGTCTCCATAGTCTGAGAGCCATATTTATTTATTTTTTTTGGGCTATTGTCCTATGTAGGGTATCATTTTTTGTGGGATGATATGACTGATTGATTGGGACTATTTTGGGGTTCATATAAATTTTTGATCGCTTGTTATTACACTTTTTGTGACGTGAGGTGACGCTGTCCAATCAAAGCTCAGAGCGTCACAGCCAGGGAGAAAAGAAAATCACCTTCTCCCTGGCTGTGACACTCTACGCTGCGATTGGGCAGCTCACAGCCAGGGAGAAGGAGACTCCCATTGAGAAAAAGGGCAGTCTCCTCATCCTTGTTACGATGCTAGCAATTAGCATACAGAGTGGGAGAACATACCGGGGGCCACAGCGGGCGAACGGAGCGGCGCCCAGGAATAATAGTAAGTGCAGTGAGATCCCTGGGTGCCACGCTGCATATCCTAAAAAGTTAGTTTACAATGTTTGGACCCATGAAAGGTCCTCTGCTTACTTACTTTATAACTACAGTAGCAGGCAGGCCGGCTGGTAGCGTAACGTGACTCGCTCCATTACGCCTGCTTCATTAATAAAGTAGGAGGAGCTCCTCCTACTTTATTAATATAGCAGGCGCGCGACTGATGGCCGTCCTGCCTGCTACCATAGTTAAATAGTAAGTACTAATACAGAGGATTGCGCTACTTTAATAAAGAATGAGCATTACATAACTTCATTTTACTGCTGCGTGCGGGGCTTGGTGTATTAGAGTAGAGTGACTGCACCGGGCCCCGCCGCGAGTTTTGCCAGCCTCTCCTCCCTTCCCACTGATACATCGCAGGCTGCGCTGTGCAGCATAGCGGCCGGTAAACTATCAGTAGTAGCAGAGTAAAAATGGCAGCATTCGCTTTATAAGATGCACTGCCATTTCCCCCTCACTTTTGGGGGGGAAAAGTGCGTCTTATAAAGCGAAAAATATGGTAGCTGCTTCTAAGGCCACCACGATATTTGAAAAAGTTTTGAAAAAGAACGACTGTTCGAATCGCGTCACTGTTGTAGTGGAGGTAGAGTTTTTTTGTCTGTACTTGATACTGCTGTTTGGAAAATTGAAAATAAAGTGCAACTACAAATACATTGGAACCGTGCCGGAGTATACTTCCTTCAATTTGTTACAACTAGTGCATGGACTGACTCGACCAACTCCGTGCATGGGGCTACAAAAATTGGAAGGTGAGCTGGAAAACAACCTTTATGCTTTCCAACACAATATTGTCATGCATTAAACAAGGCATGGACTCGTGGGGCAGGGATGTATTATTACCACTTTACAAAGCATTGGTGTGGCCTCATCTGGAATATGCAGTTCTGTTCTGGGCATTAGTCCATAGAAAGGACACACTGCAGCTGGAAAAAGTACAGACTAGAGCGACTAAACTGATAAGGGGTATGGAGGGTCTTAGTTATGAAGAAAGATTTAAATTAGATAAGATTAAAATAATTGAATTTATTTAGTCTTGAGAAGAGTCGTCTAAGGGGGGACATGATTAACCTATACAAATATATAAATGGGCCATACAAAAAATACGGTGAAAAACTGTTCCAAATGCCCACAAAAGACATGGGGGCACTGCCTCCGACTGGAGAAGAAAAAGTTCAGTCTCCAGAAGCGTCAGTTTCTTCACTGTAAGAATTGTGAATCTGTGGAATAGACTTCCTCAGGACGAGGTCACCGTAGGAACAGTGGACAGTTTTAAAAAGGGTTTAGATGAATTCTTAAAAGTAAACAACATTAATGCTTATGAAAACGTGTAGAAATCTGAGTCTCACTTTTTTCTGGGATTCGCGTCACCACCTACCCCTTGGTTGAACTTGATGGACTTATGTTTTTTTCCAAACGTATCAACTATGTAACTTTGTAACATAGACGAGGCACATAATGCTACCTAAGCAGTACAAGAATATGTGGAAGCTTTAGGGAGTTATCTTGCTTTAAAGCATACAGTAATTATCGCCTTTTCAATAGTAGAAAAGATACTTTGTAACATACTGTAGGATAGAAACTTTGTAATGTAGGATATATCATATCATGGTCAGAAATGCTGCTATTGTTCATGTACATATATACAGTATATGGCATCTTATTATGAAAGTATACCTGTGGCCACCTCCTCCCCTAGAAGAATACAGTGAGTCATGAGCTCTATCATAATAATTATATTTATTTATATACAGTAGTGCCACCATATTCCACAGTGCTTTAAAATTTAGAGAGTTATTTTGTAATACACTAGAAGTAAGGGCCCTGCTCACAAGAGCTTACAATCTATGGGGAAGTGGGGGTGACACAAAAGGTAAAGTTGATTGTTATATGAAGTGGTTCATCTGTATCAGTATACTGTTCTCTTCCTTGATAATTACTTTACCCAGTTTAGTGTCATCTGCAAAACATATCTTATTATGCAAGCTTTCTACAAGATCATTAACCCCTAAGTGACCCCACACATTTTTTTTTATATCGCATTACAAGAGCTATAACTTTTTTGTTTTTTCATCAATGTACTTGTATGAGGTCTTATTTTTTTCAGGACAAGTCCTAGTTTTTAATGCACCATTTTGGGTACATGTAATTATTGATTAAAGCCAGCTGTTTAGGTAAAAGTCCCCTATGTTAACGTCAGTAAAAAGGCGTATTTATAGTAACTAAGGGGTTAATAAATAAATTAAAGAGAATAGGGCCCAATACTGACCCCTGTGGTACCCCAGTAGTGACAGTGACTATTGTTGGTCAAGCACCAAAATGCTTGGGTGCTCGAGTAGAACACCTCGGGATGCTTGGGTGCTCTACTGAGCACCCGAGCACAATGGAAGTGACATAGTAACATGGTATATAAGACCGAAAAAAGACATTTGTCCATCCAGTTCGGCCTGTTTCCTACAAGTTGATCAGAGGAAGGCAAAAAAACCCTGTGAGGCAGAAGCCAATTTTCCACACTTAAGGGGAAAAAAATTCCTTCCCGACTCCAATCGGGCAATGTCTAGTAGCTATAGCTTGTAATATTATTACACTCCAGAAATACATCCAGTCCCCTCTTGAATTCCTTTATTGTACTCACCATCACCACCTCCTCAGGCAGAGAGTTCCATAGTTTCACTGCTCTTACCGTGAAGAATCCTTTTCTATGTTTGTGTACAAACCTTCTTTCCTCCAGACGCAGAGGATGTCCCCTCGTCACAGGCCTGGGGATAAATAGATGATGGGAGAGATCTCTGTACTGACCCCTGATATATTTATACATGGTTATTAGATCTCCCCTCAGTGGTCTTTTTTCTAAAGTGAATAACCCTAATTTTGATAACCTTTCAGGGTACTGTAGTTGCCCCATTCCAGTTATTACTTTAGTTGCCCTCCTCTGAACCTTCTCCAGCTCTGCTATGTCTGCCTTGTTCACAGGAGCCCAGAACTGTACACAGTACTCTATGTGTGGTCTGACTAGTGATTTGTAAAGTGGTAGGACTATGTTCTCATCACGGGATCTATGCCCCTTTTGATGCAACCCATTATCTTATTGTCAATGAGAAAACCCGAGCATTAAACCAGGCACCCCCTGCTCTGAAGAGGGGAGGGTGTCTGGTTCACAGGAAAAGGTCAGAAATTGATGGAAACACAAATAAAATGGTTCGGGAACAGAATGGGGAGGATGTCTGGATACATCTTAGACTCCCATGTCGCTGCTGGGAACGATATTGTCCGAGTAGTATGCCAATTTTACAGACTGACAATAATTCGCACAAGACCGAAGATAAAATCGCTTTTGGAGGAAAAATTGTTAGAAAACATTCTTTCCTGTACATTTACTTAAGCACCTATTTTAAACAAGGGCCTCAAGCCAATATTAAACTCCAGGGATAGCCCTAAATATCACACCAAAGAAATTATGCAACAACTGGAGTTACTCAATTACTATATCTTTATTATCACAAAACATTAAAACCATATTAAAATACATTTTCTGGTGGTGATAGAGAATAAAGGACGGATTGCCCTGATGGGATACGTGGATCACTTACATCTACACTAGATAATAAATGAGTTACATCATCACAAAGCATTGCATACGAAAGTTTCACAAAGTAAGGTGCATAGTGCAAGCCGACAGCAACTGTAACTATCACAATATGCAAAAACAATTATACCCTAAAATATAATATACAGTGCAATATAATACACTGTACATTTACTTGTATATAAAGTGCAAGTGCTGCCAAAAATTATAAGGAAGAGGTACTCAGATACAACCTGTATATCACATGAAGGAGGACCTCATTCACATTGTGGTACAATTGTTCATGTAGTGGGACTCCTACACTCATAAAGCCTATGCACTAAGTGAAAGGGCTACCAAAAATTACAAGGAACCGGCACTCCAATACACCCTTTATTACACATAAAGGAGGGCATCATATACACCCTTGAAATTATCATTGATGGCCTGCTAGTGACCCTCTAAAACATTAGGGGCGAGGGCCTGCTGCTGATCTGACCATCTAAAACATTATGGGCGAGTACCTGCTGCTGATCTGACCATCTAAAACATTAGGGGCAAGGGCCTGCTGGTGACCCTCTAAAACATTATGGTTGAGGGCCTGCTGGTGGCCCTCAAAAACATTATGGTTGAGGGCCTGCTGGTGACCCTCAAAATCATTATGGGTGAGGGCCTGCTGGTGACCCTCAAAAACATCATGGGTGAGGGCCCGCTGCAGAGCTGACTCTCTAAAACATTAGGAGCGAGGGCAGCCGAATAAGCATGTTGATATGATGGGTGAGGAGGATGAGAAAAGGGAGATTGAACCATATACCCATATGCCCATAGACTTCAATTTTGACGGATCAAAACGGAATGCCTCTAAAGGTTTCCGTTTTTCATTCTGTCTGGATATTCTGTTATAAATGGAACCTTTAACGGAAAGACAGAACACAAGTGCAAACCCACCCTTATTTACTTGTATACAGTAGTTTCTGGTTTGGTATTGACAATTGATGGTGCGGGCAGCTGGTGAGAATGCAAGACCTGTGCCCGCATCATAATTGCAACATAAAATTACAGCAAGTTGTACAAAAGAAAACTACAACTCCCAGCTAGAGATGGCCCGAACTATTCGACGGCGAACAGTTCCCGGCGAACATAGCTTGTTCGCGTTCGCCTCGGCGGGCGAACATATGCGATGTTTGGTCCGCCCCCTATACATCATCATTGAGCAAACTTTGACCCTGTACCTCACAGTCAGCAGACACATTCCAGCCAATCAGCAACATACCCTCCCTCCCAGACCCTCCCATCTCCTGAACAGCATCCATTTTAGATTCATTCGGAATTTGCAGTCTTAGTGAGAGGAGGGAGAGTGTAGTTGCTGCTGATTTAATAGGGAAATCGATAGCTAGGCTAGTGAATTCAGTGTCCACTCCAGTCCTGAAAGACTCATCTGATCTCTGCTGTAAGGACAGCGTCCTGACAGCACCCCAAAAAGCCCTTTTTAGGGCTGCAACATTAGTCTGCTTTTTTTCTCTCCATATACATATTGCAGTTGCCTGGCCTGCCTGTGTGTGAGGAGCTGCAGGCCCACAGACTGTAGTGTGCACACTGCCAGTGCCCACCCCTGTCATCCCGTGTGGCACAGGACTTTGTATCAAAAAAAGGCATTTAATTTTTACACTTTAGTGTAAGTTCAGCTGCTTGCCTGCTGCTAGTGTGTGTCAGGCCGACTTCCACTGACTGTAGTGTGCCCACTGCCAGTGCCCACCCCTGTCATCCCGTGTGGCACAGGACTTTGTATCAAAAAAAGGCATTTAATTTTTACACTTTAGTGTAATTTCAGCTGCTTGCCTGCTGCCAGTGTGTGTCAGGCCGACTTCCACTGACTGTAGTGTGCCCACTGCCAGTGCCAACCACTGATACTGGGTGGCACAGTAGCTTGCCGATAAATAAGGCATTTAATTTTTAGACAGTAGTCTAAATTCAGTTGCTTCCCTGCTGCAAGTGTGTGTCAGGCCCACTTCCACTGACTGTAGTGTGCCCACCGCCAGTGCCAACCACTGATACCGGGTGGCACAGTAGCTTGCCGATAAATAAGGCATTTAATTTTTAGACAGTAGTCTAAATTCAGTTGCTTGCCTGCTGCCAGTGTGTGTCAGGCCCACTTCCACAGACTGTAGTGTGCCCACTGCCAGTGCCCACCACTGATACCAGGTGGCACAGTACCTAGCACGCGTAGTACCACTTATCTAAAAAAAAATGACAGGCAGAGGCAGGCCACCCCGCAGGGGCCGTCGTGGTCGTGGTGCTGTGATTTCCACTGTCCCTGGAATAATGCCTAGTGTTCAGAGGCCACGTACCCTGAACCCGAAAAATTCTGAGGACCTAGTTGACTGGCTTAGACAGGACACCCAATCTTTAACAGCTTCCGCTAAGAACCTTGATGCACCTTCCTCCTCCAGCTCAGCTTCGGTCACCTGCTCTCAAGTTACCACGCTCCCGCCCACCTCCACGACCACCACTACCACCACAGCCGCTTCACTTGATCCGTCAGAGGAGTTATTTACACATCAGTTGGATGCAATTAGTGATGCGCAACCATTATTGCCAGATGATGTAGATTACAGGGATATGTCTCAGTCAGGCAGGATTACACACATGGACGTACAATGTGATGATGATGATGTTGTACCCGCTACTGCTTCCTTTGCTGAGGTGTCAGATACAAGTGAAGCGGTTGATGATGACGATGTGTCCACGGATGCCACGTGGGTGCCTGCTCGAAGAGAAGAAGAGGGGGAAAGTTCAGAATGGGAGACAGATAGAATGAGGAGAAAAGTTGGAAGCAGGGGGAGGTCGTCGCAAGTAGTTAGTGGCACAGACAGACAGCATGTATCGGCACCTGGGGTCAGCCAGTCAGCACGCCAGTCAACGCATGCTGTTGCCACCACCAGAATGCCGTCATTGCAAAGCTCAGCAGTGTGGCATTTTTTTTGTGTGTCTGCCTCTGATAACAGCAATGCCATTTGCAACCTGTGCCAAAAGAAACTGAGTCGTGGGAAGTCCAACACCCACCTTGGTACAACTGCTTTGCGAAGGCACATGATCTCACATCACAAACGCCTATGGGATCAACACATGAGTACAAGCAGCACACAAACTAAAAACCACCATGCTCCTCCTGGTCCAGCATCTTCAGCCACGTCAACCACTGCTGTCCTCCCTGCCCCCTCTCAACCACCCGCCACTCCTCCTCTCACCTTCAGCAGTTCCTGCTCATCTGCCCACAGTCAGGTGTCTGTCTAGGACATGTTTGAGCGTAAAAAGCCAATGTCACAGAATCACCCCCTTGTCCAGCGACTGACAGCTGGCTTGACGGAACTCTTAGCCCGCCAGCTTTTACCATACCAGCTGGTGAAGTCTGAGGCCTTTAAAAAATTTGTCGCTATTGGGACACCACAGTGGAAGGTACCCGGACGAAATTTTTTTTCAAAAAAGGCAATCCCAAACCTCTACCATGTCATTGAAAAGGAAGTCATGGCATCTCTGGCATACAGTGTTGGGGCAAGGGTCCATCTGACCACTGATACCTGGTCTGCAAAGCACGGTCAGGGCAGGTATATCACGTACACTGCGCATTGGGTCAACCTGCTGACGGCTGACAAGCATGGAATGTGTGGCTCCGCAGCGGAGTTGGTGACTCCACCACGACTTGCAGGCAGACCTACTGCCACCTCCTCTACTCCTACTCCATCCTCTTCGATATCCTCCTCGGCTGAGTCCTCTTCTGCTGCGGCGTCTGGCTGCACATCAACTGATTCCCCCCAGCAACCCAGGGGCTATTCCACATCCCGGATACGACAGTGTCACGCTGTCTTGGGGTTGACTTGCCTGAAAGCAGAGAGCCACACAGGACCAGCACTCCTGTCCTCCCTGAGCGCACAGGTGGATCAGTGGCTGACCCCGCACCAACTGGAGATTGGCAAAGTGGTGTGTGACAATGGAACAAATTTGTTGTCGGCATTGAATTTGGGCAAGTTGTCACATGTGCCGTGCATGGCACATGTGTTGAATCTCATCGTACAACGCTTTGTGTCTAAGTACCCAGGCTTACAGGACGTCCTCAAGCAGGCCATGAAGGTGTGTAGCCATTTCAGGCGTTCCTACATGGCCATGGCGCACTTTTCCGATATTCAGCGGCGAAACAACATGCCAGTGAGGCGCTTGATATGCGACAGCCCGACACGTTGGAATTCAACACTCCTAATGTTCGACCGCCTGCTCCAACAAGAAAAAGCCGTCAATGAGTATTTGTATGATCGGGGTGCTAGGACAGCCTCTGCGGAGCTGGGAATCTTTTTGCCACGTTACTGGACACTCATGCGCAATGCCTGTAGGCTCATGCGTCCTTTTGAGGAGGTGACAAACCTAGTCAGTCGCACCGAAGGCACCATCAGCGACCTCATCCATTTGTTTTCTTCCTGGAGCGTGCCCTGCGAAGAGTGCTGGATCAGGCTTTAGATGAGCGTGAAGAGGAAGAGTTGTGGTCACCATCACCACCAGAAACAGCCTTGTCATCATCGCTTGCCGGACCTGCGGCAATGCTGGAAGTGGAGTATGAGGAAGAGGAGTCAGAGGAGGAATGTGGCGGCTTTGTGGAGGAGGAAGACCAACCACAGCAGGCACCCCAGGGTGCTCGTTGTTGTCACCTATCTGGGACCCATGGTGTTGTACGTCGCTGGGGGGAAGAACAGACCGTCAATGACATCAGTGAGGACGAGGAACGGGAAATAAGTAGCTCTGCATCCAACCTTGTTCAAATGCGGTCTTTCATGCTGTCATGTCTGTTGAGGGACCCACTTATAAAAAGGATGAAGGAGAACGGCCTGTACTGGGTGGCCACGCTACTAGACGCCCGGTATAAGCAGAAAGTGGCAGAAATGTTACCAAATTACCGAAAGTTGGAAAGGATGCAGCAGTTCAAAACCAAACTAAAAAATATGCTTTACACAGCTTATAAGGGGGATGTCACAGCACAACGGGAATCTAACAGGGGAAGAGGTGAGTGTAATCCTCCTCCTACCACGGCGGCAAGGACTGGACGATTTACAGATGTGATGTTGATGGAGGACATGCGGAGCTTTTTCAGTCCTACTCATCGTCACAGCCCTTCGGGATCCAGCCTTAGAGAACGACTCGACCGTTTATATGTTGTATGGGTTTTTAATACATAAAATAAAAAATCATAATAAAGTCTCTTAATAGTTTATTAGAAATGATGCAGACAATTAAAAAAATCCCCATCAATTCCAATACAAAGCAAGTACAGAGCTCAGAACTAAATTATTTCATGATGTCGTAATGGTTCGCTAATTCGACAATGGTTAATCAATTCGACCGGAAAGGGTACGTAACAGGGATTAAACTGATAGGAATAGTACTAGTTAAGACACCACTCATATAGGGTGTCACAGCACATTGCTCTGTGCACGCGCAGTGCCCCAATTTGGGAGTATGAGGACCGACCAAGCTGCTTTTTCCATCTCCCAGTTCCTGAAATCAATTCAGTTTGGTGTATGAGAGTTTGGTTTGTCACTGTGAAGGCAGTCGAAGGTACCCGGCCTAAATTTTTTTTCACAAAAGGCAATCCCTGATATGAGACGTAACAGGGATTAAACTGATGAGAATAGTACTACAGAAAATACCACTCATATCGGGTGTGACAGTAAATTGCACGGCGCAGACGCAGTGACCTTGGATTAAAACAGAGTGGAGGGAGCCAGCATTTTTTTAACCATCTCCCCGTTCGAAAAATCTATTCAATAAAAGGTCCCCAGATTGGGGACGTTAGAGGGATTAAACTGATGAGAATAGTACTACAGAAAATACCACTCATATCGGGTGTGACAGTAAATTGCACGGCGCAGACGCAGTCACCTTCGATTAAAACAGAGCGGAGGGAGCCAGCGTTTTTTTAACCATCTCCCCGTTCGAAAAATCTATTCAATAAATGGCCCCCAGATTGGGGACGTTAGAGGGATTAAACTGATGAGAATAGTACTACAGAAAATACCACTCATATCGGGTGTGACAGTAAATTGCACGGTGCAGACGCTGTCACCGTGGAATAAAACAGAGTGGAGGGAGCCAGCGTTTTTTTAACCATTTCCCCGTTCGAAAAATCAATTCAATAAATGGCCCCCAGATTGGGGACGTTAGAGGGATTAAACTGATGAGAATAGTACTACAGAAAATACCACTCATATCGGGTGTGACAGTAAATTGCACGGCGCAGACGCAGTGACCGTGGATAAAAACAAAGGGGAGGGAGACAGCATTTTTTTAACCATCTCCCCGTTCGAAAAATCTATTCAATTCACCTTTTGGGGACCCTTGGTGTTGTACGTGGCTGGGTGGAGGAAGAAACCTTCAATGACATCACCGGGACTTGGCTAGCTTGGTATCCAACCTTGTGCAAATGGGGAGTTTGCGGTTGTGCAAATGAACTGTTTGCGGTGCATTAAAAGGGGAGTTCGGTCTGTCAATCTCTGTAAAGTGGGCGTGACCCTTACACTACCTGATCGATACAACATCATACCTGATCGTATACACACACTGGATGTTTTAAAGCATGTTATTCCAAACAATTTAGGAATGTTAGTTGATTTGTGCCCTTTACGGATTAAAACCCGACTCTGCGTCCACTACGTAATTTTCCATGGGAGTTTTGCCATAGATCCCCCTCCGGCATGCCACAGTCCAGGTGTTAGTCCCCTTGAAACAACTTTCCCATCACTATTGTGGCCAGAAAGAGTCCCTGTGGGTTTTAAAATTCGCCTGACAATTGAAGTCTATGGCGGTTCGCCTGGTTCGCCCGCTCACGAACATTTGCGGAAGTTCGCGTTCGCTGTTCGCGAATGGAAAATTTTATGTTCGCGACATCACTAGTGGAAGGTGTGCATAGGAATACAGTGTATTCAATACACCATAAAAGACACATTTAAAGTGCCTTTATTTTCAGCTGCTTTCCTTTGGTGGAGCAGAGAAGTCATGGGCAATCCAGGCCTTGTTCATTTTTATAAGTCAACCGGTCAGCATTTTCAGTTGACAGGTGAATGCGCTTATCAGTTATTGTGCTCCCAGCATCCCTAAATACCCGCTATGACAAAACGCTGGCAGCAGGGCAGGCCAGGACCTCCAAAGCGTAGAGCGCCAGTTCGTGCCACGTGTCCAGCTTGGACATCCAATAGTTGTAAGGCACAGAGGGATCACTGAGGACGCTGACACGGTCTGCTACATACTCCATCACCATCTTCCAAAATGTTTCCCTCCTTGTGACACTAGGCCACGCATCAGGTTGAGGGTGCTGTTGGGGTGTCATAAGACAGTCCCAGGCCTTGGAGAGTGTTGCCCTGCCTCTTTTGAAACTGCTGTGTGTTCCCCTCGTCTCCCCTCCTCAGTTGGCCAAGGAACTACGTACTCTGCAGCCAGCGTTGTCAGCTGGAAATTTTTGAAACAATTTTCCCACAAGGACCTTCTGGTATTGCACTATTTTGCTCGTCCTCTCCATCACAGGAATGAGAGATGAGAAGTTCTCTTTATAGCAGGGTCGAGAAGGGTGAACAACCAATAATCAGTGTTGGCCAAAATGCGTACAATGCGAGGGTCAGGGGAAAAACTTCCATGGGTAATACCCTCTGTAGCGGAGGCAACCTTCTCCTGCTCCTCCTCCTCATCATCCAATTTGCGCTGAGAAGACGAACTGATGGTGGTCTGGCTATTACCCTGTGTACATTTCCACCTCTTCCCCATGCAAAGCGTCTGCCTTAATTGTGAGCAGCGAGTGTTTGAGTAGACACAGAAATGGGATCGTTACGCTGATAATAGCGTTATCACCGCTTATTGCCTAGCAGCCAACAAATGTGGGGGGAGGAGATTCGAGCATCTCACTCGAGCACATGCAGTGTTCGGCTGAATACCGCGATGTGCCGAGCATCGCGATGCTCGCTCAACACTAACATTGACCCAATCTACAGTATGTACCATTAATAACCACCCTCTGTTTTTTGTCACTGAGCCAGTTACTTACCCTCATACAGTACATACATTTTCTCTCAGTCCAAGCATTCTCATTTTATATACTAACTTTTTATGTGGTACAGTATCAAATGCTTTGGAGAAGTCCAGATATATGACATCCTTTGATTCACCGCGGTCAAGTCTAGAACTCAACTCCTCATAGAAACTGATTAAATTAGTTTGACATGACCGATACCTCATAAAGCCATGCTGCTATGGCGTTATTTGCTTTTTTTCATTGAGATACTCCAAGATGGCATAGCTTAGAAAACCTTCAAACAGTAAACTTACCGGCCTATAGTTTCTAGGCTCTCTTTTTGGTCCCTTTTTGAATATTTGCACCACATTTGCTATGCATCAATCTTATGGAACACTCCCTGTCAGCCAAATTATCCATACCCCCTAAGCAAAGGGTCCCTCAAAATTGTGACCTTGGGGTTTCATAAGCTTTAAGCCATAATCATCCAAATTAAAAAAAAGACTTTAAATATCTTGCTTTGCATGTAATGAGTCTATCTAATATATTAGTTTCACCTTTTAAGTTGCATTACTGAAATAAATGAACTTTGCACGATATTCTAATTTTTCGAGTTTCACCTGTAGTTCTTAAATATTAGAAATAAGGGTCTGGCTATGACATTACTTAATTCTCTTAGGCTATGGGTGTGTATGCCATCTCGTCCCGGCGATTTGCTTTAATCTCTTTAAGACGCCACTGTACTTCTTCCTGGGCCAGACAGGGCACTTTTTATGATGAATTTACTTTTAAATTCTGGATTTCCTCAGTGAATACAGTGAAGACAAAAATATTTAGCTTTGCTTTCTCCTCATCGCGGTTGGAACCCCCGCCCCCCCATAAATCTGTAAGGGGCCGACACCTTCATATTTACACTGTTTACCATTTATATCATTGAAGAACATTTTAGGGTTAGTTTTACTCTTTGGCAATGAATTTCTGTCTCTAGTTTGGCTGCTTTTGTTTCTTTTACATATTCTATTTTTTTTTCTTATATTGCTTTGCTTCCTCGCTACCCTCCTGTTAGTGATTTTAAATGTTTTATTTTTGTCATTTATTGCTTTCTTTAAAATTCTATTTATCCACATTGATTTTTTTCTTGTTCCTTACCCTTTTATTCCCATAAGGTATGTACCTCTCACAGTTAGATTTTAAGATACTTTTAAAAATATCCCACTTTGTTGCTGTCCCAGTTAGTTAGGAGAATTGGCCTCCTTTAGTTGGCTAAATTTTGCTTTTTTGAAGTTTGGTATTTTTATTCCTCCCTGAAGAAACGCTCTTTTGAAGGACAATTGGAAGGTTTTTATTTTATGGTCAGTATTTCCCAGGTGTCCCCCAACCTGCACATCTGTTGTTCTGTCAGGTCTATTGGTTAATACTAAGACCTGGGCAGCAGCTCAGCATCACTTTTTGCTGGTAAGGATGTAAAACCAGCGAAGCCCTCATAGCTGTTGTTACTACTCATAATGGCACTCAGTAAGCGCACATATATCCATTATATCTGCACATACACTAAGCCAATATCTCACATGAGGCGCTGTATGTTTTTGTCTTTGTTTTCTTTATATATATGATTTATCTGGAACGACGGTCAAATACCACCAAGTTACCGGAGGACTTTGGTCCTAAACACCTCTGATATAGCAACAGCTGCCATTTCAAGGGATTCACCTTGTCTAATACTATTGTGACTACAGAGAGCCTACTTTATATTAAATAGAATACTTCAAGCAGAGACTGCTACAGCCAGAACTTATGGTATCAGTGTGACTAAATGCCCTCCTGGGTCGGCGCCACTTGCACCAATATAGCTTACTTTACAGAAGTAGAAACCAAAACTGTACTGGACAATTTCAAAATCTTAGAAAATAGGAAAAACAAACTGTTCTACCAATTGGGCGTTATGGGGTTGAGAAAGTATGCCCCCCCCCCACCTTCCCGGACAACCCAGACTTCACTTATGAATGGAACGACTATTTGGACCAATGTGCTGCTGCTCTCAACAAACACAAATCTCTTACGGATACTTACACAAAGGAAATAGAAGAGAACCTTCTTACCCTCCAATACATAACACACCCAGACTTGCCCAGTATGAATTGCAACCTTACTAATAGAATATATGAGAACGAACAAGACATTATCGCTAGTGTTAATCGAGCACCCGAATATAATGAAAGTCAAGTGGGAGAATCTGCTCTGAAGAGGGGAGGGTTCCTGGTTCATAGGAAAAGTTTAGAAATTGATGGAAACACTACCAAAATATTTTGGGAACAGCATGGGGAGGATGTCTGGATGCATCTTGGACTCCCAGGTCGCTGCTGGGAACGATGTTGTCCGAATAGTACGCCACTTTTGCAGACTGACAATAATACGTACAAAACCAAAGTTAAAATCAAATTTAGAGGAAAAATTGTTAGGAAACATTCTTTCATGTATATTTATTTACTTGTCTATAAAGTGCAAGTGCTGCCAAAAATGACAAGCAAGAGGCATTCCAATACAACCTGTATATCACATAAAGGAGGGCCTCATTCAGATTGTATGTTCATGTATTGGGACTCCTACACTCATAAAGCCTATGCAAGTGAAAGGGCTGCCAAAAATTACAAGAAACCGGCACTCCAATACACCCTTTGTAGCACATAAAGGAGGGCATCATACACACCCTTGAAAAATTATGATTGATGGCCTGCTGGTGACCCTGAAAAACATTTGGAGCAAGGGCCTGCTGATCTAACCATCTAAAACATTATATGCGAGGGCCTTTAGGTGAGCTAACCCTGTCAAAGATTGTAGGTGAGGGCCTGCTGGTGAGCTGACCCTGTAAAACATTATATGCGAGGGCCTGCAGGTGAGCTGACCCTGTAAAAGATTTTAGGTGGGGGCCTGCGGGTGAGCTGACCCTGTAAAAGATTGTAGCTGAGGGTGTGCTAGTGAGCTGACCCTCTAAAAGGTTGTAGGTGAGGGCCTGCAGGTAAACTGACCCTGTAAAAATGATATAAGGTATCATGGATGATTGTTTTTCTTGTGTTTTGGCAGCAGGCACCGTTTCACCACGCCCAGGGCCACGGTCTCTGCGTGCACCATCAGCATCATGGCCACTTCCCCATCCCTTACTGCTCGCCTTCTTCATTTTAAATGTTATATATGCTTGAAAGTATGGCACATGTACACTAGCGTAGGATTTGGAAGTGTATGCGCAAAATAATTTAAAAAGGTATTTGGGATGTGGAAACGTCACGCAGGAGATATCCTGCAGATAATGTCAATGCTGTCACCAGCGGCTAATAAAAAATTACATGGAATGTCACAGATATTTGGGATGCGGAAACGATGTATTGGAGAGGTACCACAGGTAATGTCACTGTTCGCAGTTTCTACGGAAAAAGTACACTGTATGTCACAGATAAAAAATTTAAACGCACACATTACATTTTAGATGTGTGTCACGGTCTCTCCTGTGAAAGAGGTCAGAAGATCGGATAGACTTGCTGCATGTTAGGCTGACAGGTCTCTCTGTTTTCCTCTTAGTATGTTGTTTGGCAGGATCTCACCTCTCCTCAGGTTCTGCTAGTTATCAGTGATGAGGCTCTATTTAGGTCCGCCTCACAATGCTGATTTCGGGATTCGAACCCGTGACCAGCCACATCCTGCTTACTAGGCTACCGTCCTCTCTGGACATTTCTCCCTGAAGCCTATTATTTAACCTCAGTCTTGCCAACCCTTGATTCCCCACACCTGCTGCTTCCCTATATAAGTCCAGCCCCTTGAACTCCAGCTTGCTGATTATTGAGCTCCTGAGCCTTGATCAAGCTACCCCTCTTCTGCTGCTCTTGCTACTACCATAAGTCCACTGCTGACCAGGAATTGACTACCGACTACTCTTCTGCTTTGTCCCTACCTACTGAACTGCTACCACCGTTGCCGATCCGGATTGTCTGACCACGCTTACTGCCACCTGCCCTGACCCACCGCCTGCCAACCGACTACGCCTCTGCCAGACTTCCTGTACCTACTACCTGCCTGCAGTCCTTGCCACTGGGCTACCTCCAGCCAGCTTTTCTCTGACACTGTAGGAACCTGTAGGATTGTTACAGAATAATCAGCCATACCATGGAGTCCACAATGGCCACTCTGCGTAAGCAGGTCTCCGAACTTCAAGAATTTGGTACTACGTATCAGGAGAAATTTGCCCAGCTCCAAGGCGTAGTCCAAAGCCAACAGAGGGAGAATATTGAACTACAGAGGCAACTCCTGGACGTCCGCGGTGCGGCCGCAGACACCCGCATGCCACTCCCATCAAGATTCGGCGGAGACAGGCGCCAGTATCGGGGGTTTCTAAACCAATGGCGCATCTGTTTTCAGATGTACCCGGCCCCCTTCACCACCGAGAAAAAGAAGGAGCTATTGATGGTCAATCTTCTGACGGATGAAGCATTAGCATGGGCATCACCATATGTGGAGACTAACAGTCAGCTCCTGGACGACCTAAAAGTCTTCATCACCGCCATTAGCCAAGTCTTCGATGACCCAACCGTTGTGCGACAGCCGAGGCGCGACTACATAGTCTGTGGCAAGGGAGACGCTCCGTCGCTGAATACACCGCCGAATTTCCTTGGACCACAGACCCACTTACTCATTCTCCTCTACCCCCAGCGCGACTCCCAGTCAGCAACTGAACCTATGCAGGTTGACACATTACGTAGGTCTCTATTCACAGCTGAGAAGGACAGACGGCTGGCCGAAAACCTCTGCCTCTACTGTGGGGAGCTGGGTCATTTTACCATCAAATGTCCTAATAAGATCCGAAAGACTATTGCCGTCACGGAACTAAAGGAGCAACCACAGACTCCAACCCCGCCAGCAGCCCCTGAAAATAACAACACGGCGGCTCATGGATCCCACTTCATCATGCCCATCCTCATTGACATTGAGGGGCGACAACTTCCCTGTTCAGCAATGTTAGACTCCGGGGCGGGAGGCAACTTCATGGACCTAACCTTCGCCCGCGAAAAGAACATTCCACTGACAATCAAGGCAGCCCCCGTTGACCTGGAAACAGTCAATGGATCCCCACTCTCCTCGGGGCCGGCCACTCACGAGACCGCCGAACTACAACTCCTCATAGCACCCGATCACCGTGAAAAGATCCACTTCTCGATGATCACCTCCCCGAAGTTCCCGGTGATCCTGGGCATTCCATGGTTAGCCACCCACAACCCCTCGGTGGACTGGGAAACCCGCTGCATACGGTTCCTGTCCGAGTTCTGCTCGCTAAATTGCTCCTACAAACCCATCCTTCCACCTGAAGACACAACCATCTCAAAACTATCCGTCAAGAATCTGCTACCCCCTCAATACTGCGAGTTATAGGATTTCTGCAACAAGAAAAACGCAGACAAGCTGCCACCACACCGACCCTACGACTGCCCTATAGAACTGTTGCCTGGGGCCGAAATACCCTTTGGCAGTATCTACCCCCTCTCAGAGCCTGAACTCAAGGCTCTGAAAGAGTACCTGGACGAGGACCTGAGGAAGGGGTTCATCCGGCCCTCTACCTCCCCCGCGGGAGCCCCCTTTTTCTTCGTAGAGAAAAAAAACTCCTCCCTGCGTCCCTGCATAGACTACAGAAAGCTTATCGACATAACCGTAAAGAACCGGTACCCGCTCCCACTGATTTCTGAACTCCTCGAGAGACTCCGGGCAGCGAAGATCTTCACTAAGCTCGACCTTCGAGGGGCCTACAACCTCGTCCTCATACCTGGACGACATCTTGATCTTCTCTGAAGACCTCGAGCAGCACCGCGAACACGTCCGCAGGGTACTGCAGAGACTCTGACAGAACTCTCTCTATATCAAGCTTGAGAAATGCGAGTTTGAGCGAACCACCACTCAGTTCCTCGGATACATCATCTCCCCAGAGGGCCTAAGTATGGACCCGGGGAAGGTCCAAGCCGTGATGAACTGGCCTATTCCGAGAAACGAGAAGGAGATACAAAGAGTCATTGGCTTCGCCAACTTCTATCGGAAGTTTATCCGGAACTTCTCCAAGGTCATAGCACCCATCACCCAACTCACCAAGAAGGCAGTCCCCATCTCCTGGACCCCTGAGGCCCAGGAGGCCTTCACCAAGTTGAAACTTCTCTTCACTTCTGCTCCAATCCGAATCCACCCGAACTCCGAGCTGCCAGTCAAAGTGGATGCATCTGACTCCGCGGTGGGGGCAGTTCTGTCACAACGGACAGGGGAGAAGATGCTACTACACCTGTGCGCATATTTCTCCCGCCAGATGTCCCCCTCCGAGAAGAACTACGACATAGGGAACAAAGAACTACTGGCAATCAAGGATGCCTTCTCCGAGTGGAGACACCTGCTGGAGGGAGCCACCAACCCCATAATCGTACTAACTGACCACAAGAACCTCGAGTTCATCCACAGCGCTAAGAGACTCTCATCCAGACAGGCCAGATGGAGCCTATCCTTTTCCCGCTTCAACTTTCTCATCACCTATCGCCCCGGATTAAAGAACGGCAAGGCTGACGCCCTCTATAGAAAGGTTTTCCGAGCCCTCACAGAGTAACAAGGGCCAAAACAACATCCTACCCGAGAGAAGGGTCGTAGGGGCCACCTACTCTAAAGAACTCCTGGGCACAATCAAAGAAGGATACGAAAATGACCCCTTCTCGCCCACCCCACAAGAAATGTCAGTCTTATGTTTAAGAACGGTCAATGGTTTCATCAGGGCCTACAACTATATGTGCCCGCAATAAGACTCCTCGTTCCTCTCCTGTGGGTCTGTTACAACCCCTTCCGACTGGCAGGAGTTAGGGAAAAGCCTACGGATTAGTAGGAGGTCACCATCCCTCTTCCTTATCTTTTGAGGCCTAGACTGTTGTCTATTCCTTTTGTGTGTATCTGGAGTTTTTCCCCTTCCCCACTGTCCGTGAACCGTTATCCTTTGTTTTGTCACTGCAGCTATGGATACTAACGTCTTACAAATGTGATGGCTCACCCACAGACTAATGTGAAAAGGGTGCTACAAAGCCTTTCAGACTCACCCCAGTCTGTCAAACAGAAAGAATTCTATAATACATTTGTATGGATGGGCACACCGCACTTAGAATTAAAATAATAATGCTATTGTTTATTATAATACAACTAGCAGAAGGACCCAGCTTCGCACGGGTATATTTCATTTATTTCATTTCATGTTTTCGTGTGTCGTAAAGATATCAACAGTATCCTTCATAACAGTGACCTCTACAGTATCTGTCCCTTTAACAGTGACCTTCACAGTGCCCGTCTCTTTAACAGTGATCTCAACAGTGGCCGCCCCTTTTACATTGACCTCCACTGTGCCCGCCCCTTTAAGATTGAGCTCCACTATTCCCGCCCCTTTAACAGTGACCTCCACAGTGCCTTCCCCTTTGACAGTGACCACATTTTTAACAATGATCTCCACTGTGCCCGCTGCTTTAACAGTCATCTCCACAGTGCCCACCCCTTTAACAGTGATCTCCACAGTGGCCGTCCCTTTAACAGGGACCTCCACTGTGCCCGCCTGGCTGAGTTGTTATGAAACCTCAGGAAATAAGGTACTAAGTGCTATTAGGCCATGGCTTTACTTCAATAGTGATTGTCCTGGTGACAGATTTCCTCATCTCATCTACAGCAGTGAACATGGCTGGGGGTTGTTATGGTTACCGAACTGGCAGGGAGCAGTAAATGACAGTTTGGATTTAAGTGAAAGTTTTGCTGGCTTGTATTGGCTATAATGCAGGCCATTTTTTGGGAATATCTCAGGAACGGTAAGTCCTAGAGAGCTGAGACCTGATGTACCCGTGTGTCTAAAAACGTCTAGACAGAAATTCATTTATATATATATATGAGATTAATAACAAAGACAATAAGATAAAATAATCAGATACCAACAACTCCAATATAATAAAATTAAAATTGTCACTCCTATATTCTACATGGAATTCTCTTGTAATAATATGCATATGTTGTATTAATATCTCTCTGGTCAAATCTGATGATTACCAATAGTGAATGGATACCTTCAATACTGGTACCGATTAGTTATTGGTTTCAGTTGCTATTGTAGCCAAATTCAAAAATTTTGAAGAAAAAAGAAGAAAAAACACAATTGGATCCAAATATTTAATTCAAATAAGTTTGCTCAAAAAACATTGCACTGATATTGTGGTTGTTTCACTTCACCATATATAGTTCCCAAAATTGTAAGTCACACACTGCATATATTGCTGTAAACCGTTATAATCAAATATTATGTTCCTGTAAGTCCTAAAGATGCCTCTCAATGTTACATCTGCACCAGAACGTTCATGCTGATGCGATAATGATATATGTCAGATAATAATTATAATACTGGCGGTTATGATACTTTTAACAGAGTGTTCCAGTTATTTGCCAAGCAGTATAGTAATTGTTGTAGTCTCGGCATATATCTTGTATAGATCTTATTACTTGCAAGTGTCCGGGTTAGTCAAGGTTTGACAGGGTTAAACTGCAGCCTTACAACATTACTTGGTTTTTGTTGGTTACTCATGTTTAGATGTCCTATTGTGAATGGGGCCCAAACAAAACCGCAACGTATATCCCACTGCCAGAGAGGGGTCCGTGCTATCGCACAGATATTTTTTGAGGTGTTAACGTGCAGTACCGCCAGAACACACGGCGTCTCACATGTGCAGTGGATAGAAGCACTTGTATCTCCCACTCCCGCTTGCTGGTTTGTGAACACTGCACTGTTGTGTATTATGTTTGATGCTTTGATTAGGTTGTCAGGCCAGAGGTGCGGTATTTGGGCTGAGTGCTGCTTTTCTAGTTGTACCCAGATGGGTTTTTCCAAGAATCCTATATTTGTATATGGAACACTCCAAAACAGTCTATTCAAATTCTTCCATCTTTGTAACAATGTTTTCCGGACGGGGGCTTATTCTTACCATGTGCGTTTCGGAGATCGCATCTGTCTTCTTCTTCAGTGGTTAGAAACCCCCTCACTTTTGCCAGTTTAAATACCCCCTGGGCGTCGGCTTAATCCGTGCAGTGTTTAAAGTGTGAAATGGATCCATTTCTTGATGTCGGTGTAGTCTTTACTATATCGGCGTTATCAGCTTCCGTTAAATAGTAATGGAAACACAAGGCATCACAGTACATTATTTGCAAACAGAACCATGAGGTTATATACATATATATACACCTAGAAGGGGTTTCAATACGCTTCTAGTGCCGCAATGTATTTTCATTATATTCAACAATATCATCGCCACTAAGCCAATACTGGTCCTATAGTCTCGCAACTTTATCCTAGGGGTATAAATAAATGGCGTCTGCAGGGGTACATATATTTTACCAATTCAGAAGTATCAACCTTATATTCATATTCAGAAGTATCAACCCTATATAAATGTTCAGGTACATCTCTAAATATCACCAATTCAGAAGTATCAACCCTATTTAAATGTCACAGTAACCCAAAGATTTCCATGTCAGCATTTACTCCTGTTGGGAGGAGGATGCTCATTTCAAATATTCTCCTCGAATCTAGTCTGGACATTTTATTTATATGGTTTCCCCCTCTCCAATGTGTGGGGAACTTTTCTATTGCTGCAAAAGAGAGTCCCTTAGGGTTCTGATTATGTGTAGAGTTGAGCGAACCCGAACTGTATAGTTCGGGTTCGTACCGAATTTTGGGGTGTTTGGGACATGCCAATTGCCAAAATAGCAATCCCCTAAATCTGGTGTTCCAGCTGTGGCTGGCCAAGTTTAATAGTGTCCGGCAAAGGATAGATTTCGTTCTGGGGTGAAATTCAATTGCCAAAATAGCAATCCCCTAAATCTGGTCTTCAAGCTTTGGCTGGCCAAGTTTAATAGTGTCCGGCAAAGGATAGATTTTGTTCTGGGGTGAAATTAAATTGCCAAAATAGAAATACCGTAAATCAGTGGTTTCATCTGTGGCTGGCCAAGTTTAATAGTGTCCAGCAAACGATAGATTTTGTACTGGGGTGAAATTTACTTGCCAAAATAGCAATCCCCTAAATCAGTGGTTTCAGCTGTGGCTGGCCAAGTTTAATAGTGTCCAGCAAACGATAGATTTTGTTTTGGGGTGAAATTCAATTGCCAAAATAGCAATCCCCTAAATCAGTGGTTGCAGCTGTGGCTGGCTAAGTTTAATAGTGTCGGGCAAAGGATAGATTTTGTTCTGGGGTGAAATTCAATTGCTAAAATAGCAATACCTAAATCAGTGGTTTCAGCTGTGGCTGGCCAAGTTTAATACTGTCCGGCAAAGGATAGATTTTAAATTGTTGGGTGAAATATTACCATTTTTGCCAGGTACAAATCCCTGCACTGCATAAGTGACAGAGAACTTACAATTGGCGGTTACATTCTTGCATGAAATAAAGCCTTTTTGGGCTGTGAAGCCAAAGGTAGTCGCTAGAGTTGAGCGAACACTTGGATGTTTGGGTTCGAGAAGTTCGGCCGAACTTCCCGAAAATGTTCGGGTTCAGGATCCGAACTCGACCCGAACTTCATCCCGAACCCCATTGAAGTCAATGGGGACCCACATTTTTGGGCACTAAAAAGGCTGTAAAATAGTCCAGGAAAGGGCTAGAGTGCTGCAAAAGGCAGCAAAATGTAGGTAATTCCCCTGCAAACAAATGTGGATAGGGAAATGAATTAAAGTAACATAAAATAAATAAAAATTAAGCAATATGAATTGGAGAGAGGTCCCATAGCAGAGAATCAGGCTTCAAGTCACCCACCAATGGAGAAGGCCACTTTCATTTATTTACGCCCTAGCACCCAGACAGAGGACAGAGGTCTCATAGCAGAGAATGAGGCGTCATGTCACCCACCAGTGGAGAAGGCCACTTTCATTTATTTAGGCCCCAGCACCCAGACAGAGGACAGAGGTCTCATAGCAGAGAATGAGGCGTCATGTCACCCACCAGTGGAGAAGGCCACTTTCATTTATTTAGGCCCCAGCACCCAGACAGAGGACAGAGGTTGCATAGCAGAGAATCAGGCGTCATGTCACCCACCAATGGAGAAGGCCACTTTTCGATAATTAGGCCCCTGGTTCCCAGACAGAGGAGAGAAGTCGCATAGCAGAGAATCAGGCATCATGTCACCCACTAATGGAGAAGGTCACTTTTCGATAATTAGGCCCCTGGCACCCAGACGGAGGACAGAGGTCGCATAGCAGAGAATCAGGCGTCATGTCACCCACCAATGGAGAAGGCCACTTTCATTTATTTAGGCCCCAGCACCCAGACAGAGGACAGAGGTCTCATAGCAGAGAATGAGGCGTCATGTCACCCACCAGTGGAGAAGGCCACTTTTCGATAATTAGGCCCCTGGCACCCAGATGGAGGAGAGAGGTCTCATAGCAGAGAATCAGGCGTCATGTCACCCACCAATGGAGAAGGCCACTTTTTGATAATTAGGCCCCTGGCACCCAGATGGAGAAGAGAGGTCACATAGCAGAGAATCAGTCTTCATGTCACCCAGCAATAGAGAAGGCCACTTCCAGATATTTAGCCCACGGCACCCAGACAGAGGACAGAGGTCGCATAGCAGAGAATCAGGCGTCATCTCACCCACCACTGGAGAAGGCCACTTTCAGATAATTAGGCCCCTGGCACCTAGACGGATGAGAGGTTCATTCAACTTTTGGTTGCACCGCAATATAATGGTAAAATTAAAAAAAGGATTCAATAAAGAAGTGCCCCGGAGTACAAGTATATATGGTTGAGGGGGAGGCAGTTATAAATGTCTATTCCGCACAAGGGATGGACAGGTCCTGTAGGATCCATGACTGGTTCATTTTTATGAACGTCAGCTTGTCCACGTTGGCCCTGGACAGGCGGCTCCATTTGTCAGTAATGACGCCCCCTGCCGTGCTGAATACACGTTCAGACAAAACGCTGGCCGCCGGGCAGGCCAGCACCTCCAAGGCATAAAAGGCTAGCTCTGGCCACGTGAACAATTTGGAGACCCAGAAATTGAATGGGGTCGAACCATCAGTCAGTACGTGGAGGGGTGTGCACACATACTGTTCAACCATGTTAGTGAAATGCTGCCTCCTGCTAACACGTTCCATATCAGGTGGTGGTGCAGTTAGCTGTGTCGTGGTGACAAAACTTTTCCACATTTCTGCCATGCTAACCCTGCCCTCAGAGGAGCTGGCCGTGACACAGCTGCATTGGCGACCTCTTGCTCCTCCTCTGCCTTCGCCTTGGGCTTCCACTTGTTCCCCTGTGACATTTGGGAATGATCTCAGGAACGCTTCTACCAGCGTGCGCTTGTACTCGCGCATCTTCCTATCACGCTCCAGTGCAGGAAGTAAGGTGGGCACATTGTCTTTGTACCGGGGATCCAGCAGGGTGGCAACCCAGTAGTCCGCACACGTTAAAATGTGGGCAAACATGTAGTCGCTCATGTGTGCCAGGCTCACCAGAGGTAAGGAAAAGCTGTCCTCTGTGGGAGGCGTATCATCATTGTCCTCCGTATCCCCCCAGCCACTTACCAGTGATGGGCCTGAGCTGTGTTGGGTGCCACCCCGCTGTGAACCACTTCATTCTCATCCTCCTCTACCTCCTCCTCATCCTCCATGTCCTCCAGTAGTGGGCCCTGGCTGGCCACATTTGTACCTGGCCTCTGCTGTTGCAAAAAACCTCCCTCTGAGGCACTAACAGACTGGCCTGAAAGTGCTAAAAATGACCCCTCCTCCTGGGACCCCTCCTCTTCCATCATCGCCCTAAGCTATGTCTCCTTGAGAAAACAAAGTGGTATTGTAACACAGATAACATCAACGAGTCATCGCCACTGGCCATGTTGGTGGAGTACTCGAAACAGCGCAACTGGGCACACAGGTCTGACATGTCGGGATAGTTGTTAATGAACTTCTGCACCACCAAATTCAGCACATGCGCCAGGCAAGGGATGTGCGTCAAACCGGCTAGTCCCAGAGCTGCGACGAAATTTCGCCCATTATCGCACACCACCAGGCCAGGCTTGAGGCCCACCAGCAGCAACCACTGGTCGGTCTGCTGTTCATTACCCCGCCACAACTCCTGCGCGGTGTGGGGCTTGTCCCCCAAACATATGAGTTTCAGAACGGCCTGCTGAACTTTACCCCAGGCTGTGCTGAAGTTGGTGGTGAATGTGTGTGGCTGACTGGATGAGCAGGTGAAAGCAGAGGAGGAGAAAGCCGCGTAGGAGGAGGAGGCTACAGGAGGCAAAGAATGATGCCCTGCTATCCTTGGCGGTGGAAGGACTTGCGCCAAAGAACTCTCTGCCTGGGGCCCAGCCGCCACTACATTTACCCAGTTAGGGAGATATAGCGTCCCTGGCCGTGCTTATTGGTCCACGTATCTGTGGTTAGGTGGACCTTGCCACAGATGGCGTTGCGCAGTGCACACTTGATTTTATCGGATACTTGGTTGTGCAGGGAAGGCACGGCTGTATTGGAGAAGTAGTGGCGGCTGGGAACAGCCATCGCCATCAGCTTTTTGAAGCTGTCTGTGTCCACCAGCCTGAATGACAGCATTTCAAAGGCCAGTAGTTTAGAAATGTTGGCATTCAGGCCCAGGGCTTGAGGGTGGCTAGGTGGGAATTTACGCTTTCTCTCCAAGGTTTGTGAGATGGAGAGCTGAACGCTGCCGTGTGACATGGTGGAGATGCTTGGTGACGCAGGTGGTGGTGTCGGTGGCACATCCTCTGTTTTGGTGGGCGACAGGTGCCAACATTCCTCCCGAGGCGGAGGAAGAGGCCGAGGCAGTAGCAGAAGAGGGAGCAGGGGGAGCCAGAGGGAGCAGGAGCAGGGGGAGCCAGAGTGTTTTTAAGGTGTTTACTCCACTGCAGTTAGATGCCTGGTCATGCTGGTTGTGCTAAGGTTCAGAACGTTAATGGCTCACTTCAGGCTCTGATGGCACAGCGTGCAAACCACTCGGGTCTTGTCGTCAGCACATTGTTTAAAGAAGTGCCATGCCAGGGAACTCCTTGAAGCTGCCTTTGGGGTGCTCGGTCCCTGGTGGCGGTGGCCAGTAGCAGGCGAACTCTCTTGACGGCGGCTGTTCTGCTTTTGCCCCCTGCTCCCTCTTTTGCTACGCTGTTGGCTCGGTCTCACTACTGCTTCTTCCTCTGAACTATGAAAGTCAGTGGCACGACCTTCATTCCATGTGGCGTCCCCTGCATCGTCTTCCACACAGTCTTCCTCCCTGACCTCCTGTTCGGTCTGCACACTGCAAAAAGACGCAGCAGTTGGCACCTGTGTTTCGTCATCATCAGAGACGTCCAGACTCCAATGAGGTGGTATCCCATGTCCTCATCATCAGGAAACATCAGTGGTTGTGCATCAGTGCATTCTATGTCTTCCACCACTGGGGAAGGGCTAGGTGGATTCACTTGGGAAACCCTGCCAGCAGAGTCTTCAAACAGCATAAGAGACTGCTGCATAACTTGAGGCTCAGACAGTTTCCCTGATATACATGGGGTGATGTGACAGACTGATGGGCGCTTTCTGTGCGCTTTCTGCAGAAGACTGGGTGGGAGATAATGTTGTGAACGTGCTGGATCCACTGTCGGCCACCCAATTGACTAGCGCCTGTACTTGCTTAGGACTTACCATCCTTAGAACGGCATTGGGCCCCACCAAATATCGCTGTAAATTCTGGCGGGTACTGGAACCTGAGGTAGTTGGTTCACTAGGACGTGTGGCTGTGGCAGAATGGCCACGTCCTCTCCCAGCACCAGAGGGTCCACTAACACGACCGCGTCCACGTCCCTTACTAGATGTTTTCCTCATTGTTACCATTCACCATGCACCATAATAAGAAAAAAAATTTGGGCCAATGTATTGATTTCAAATTCAGTCTTTTTTTTTATAGGCACCTAACACTATCTGCCTATTATTTTATGTAGTGTATTACACTAATCCAGGCACAGCAGTAACCACTGATTTAGGGGAATATCAATTGTAGGCCTAGTATTCAGGCCCTGGATGAAAGGTATCCTTTTATGGACAGATTTACACTTGGAGATGCACAGTAGCGTATGAAAAAAATATGTAGGATTATGCCTTCAGCAAATGTATTTTAACACTTTGTGTAATATACCCTTTAACGGACAGAAATACACTTGGAGATGCACGGTAGCGTGTAAAGTTTTTGAGGATGACCCTCTCAGCACTTGTATAAACACCTTGAGTGTAATATACCCTTTTACGGACAGAAATACACTATGAGATGCACAATAGTGCGTGCAGATTTACAGGATTATGCTTTCAGCAATTGTAATGTAACACTTTTTGTAATATAACCTTTGTGGGGATTTACTCCGGTAGACAGCTGTGCGGGTACAGTATAGAGGCAAATGGAGTCCAAGTAGTGCAGCAAACAGTGTTTTATTTCAAACTTGCTCAAACAGAAAACAGAACAGTCTCCTTCTGGCTCCTTCAGTGGTATGAGTCCCGTCCAGGCTGATTACACAGCCGCATAGTCTTTCACAGGGTACTAGACGCCCTGTACGCCTATGTCAGGGTCCAGGCCTCAGCTCCACACACTTCAAAAGCCAGGCAGACTCACAGTGATTTTCCTTTTTTTTCAGCTGAGGCTGCAGCCTGGGAATTTAAACCCAGCCCAAAACCTGGTTCTGGAACGTGGGGAGTAGGCACCCGCCCAACTCTTTGCCTACTCCCAGTAAGAGCCAGCCCGATTGGCTTTGCAGCCTTACTAAGTACAAAAGTGTCAACAGCTACTGCTGTTAACACATAAAATCCGTCTCTTACCTCACCGAGGCCAGGAACCTTGGTGACACGTATCTGCCATCCATGACTGCAACCTGCACCTTACCACATACTCCCCCCCCCTTTGTTCAACCCTGAGGGGGTGGACACATGACAAACAGTGTACCCGGGAGAGGGCGTCCGCATTCCTCAGTAAACCGCCTGTTCTGTGCTCCACCGTAAATTTGTAATTCTGTAGAGACAGAAACTACTTCGTGACCCAGGCATTCCTCTCTTTGGCCTGGCTCATCCACTTGAGAGGGGAGTGGTCGGTCACCAGGCGGAAGCTCTGCCCAACAGATAATAAAGGAGGGCCTCGAGTGCCCACTTGATGGCCAGGCACTCTCTCTCCACTATGCTGTACCTGGTCTCGGCTGGGGTGAGTTTACGGCTGAGGATAACAACGGGATGCTCCTCCCCATTGACTTCCTGAGACAGTACAGCACCAAGGCCAACCTCAGAGGCGTCGGTCTGAACTATAAACTCCTTCTTGAAATCTGGTGTCACCAAAACCGGGGATCCACACAGGGCCGATTTCAAGGCGGCGAAAGCCTTTTCTGCCTGCTCATTCCAACGGACCGTCACTGACTTACGCCCCTTTAACAACTCTGTCAATGGCGCAGGTATAGTGGCAAAGTGGGGCACAAACCTCATGTAATATCCCACAATTCCCAGGAATGATTTTACCTGCCGTGTAGTGACTGGCCGGGGCCAATTTCTGATTGCCTCAATTTTGTGTAATTCCGTGTCCAATTACATATCCCAGGTACTTGGCCTCCTCTAATCCTACTGCGCACTTTTTCGGGTTCGCGGTTAAGCCTGCCTTTCTGAGCGAGTCCACTACAGCCTGCACCTTATGTAAATGACTTTCCCAGTCGGTACTGTAGACGATGATGGATATCGTCCGAATAGGCCGAGGCATACCGGCGATGAAGTCGCAGCATAATATCCATTAGCCTTTGGAAAGTGGCGGGGGCGTCATGTAGACCAAAGGGTAATGCATTATACTGATACAAGCCTTGCGGTGTAACAAAAGCCGTTTTTTCTTTGGCAGACTCCGTTAAGGATACCTGCCAGTACCCTTTTGTGAGGTCTAACACAGAAAAATACCGGGCTTGTCCTAGTCTCTCAATCATCTCATCCACACGGGGCATGGGGTATGCGTCAAACTTGGAGACTTCATTGAGTTTGCGGAAGTCATTACAGAAGTGTAGTGTCCCGTCCAGCTTGGGTATCAAGACTATTGGACTGGCCCACTCACTTTTCGACTCATCGATGATATCTAATTGTAACGTCCGTTGCACCTCCTCTGAAATGGCTTGTTGACGGGCCTTAGGTACCCGATATAGTCGCAACCGGACACTGACCTGAGGTTCCGTGACGATGTCATGGCGGATGACAGAGGTGAATCCCGGAAGGTCCGAGAACACATCCGTGTTCCTGCTAACAAACTCCTTAACCTCTTGAGCCTGTTTAGAGGACAGGTTGTCAGCAACCGTTATCGTGGCAACTGCTTCCCCTGAGTAAGACCTGGGAACTGGACACTCTAACCCTAAAAACCCCGGCCAGGGGCTGCCCTCAGTACTGGTCTCCCTATCTCTCCAGGGCTTTAATAAATTCACATGGTATACCTGCTTCGGCTTCCTCCGTCCGGGCTGGTGTACCTTGTAGGTCACCTCTCCCACTTTCTCAAGTACCTCGTATGGACCCTGCCACCTAGCCAAGATCCTACTGTCGACTGTCGGAACCAGAACCAGAACCTGGTCTCCAGAGTTAACCTCTTGCCGAACGCAGGATTGCGTCCTGGCGGCGGTCGGTTTGTTCCTCCTGGACGCTCCGTGCGCGCGTTCACAGGATCGCATCTGGCAGAAGTTAAACTACAGCCTGCCAGCGCTGATCGTGCGCTGGCAGGCTGCAGAAGTAAAAAAAAAATGGCATATCAGACGCTGTTTTGTTAACAGCGTCTGATATGCTTGTTGTTCGTTCCTTTGGTGGTCCCTTTTGCTTGGGACCACCAAAGGAATCTTTTGTAAGTGCACCAATCACCACACAGACCCCCCCATCCATCCCCCCCCCCCCCGGTCACTGATTAACCCCTGATTAACCCCCAATTAACCCCTGATCACCCCATGTCACCCCCCTGATCACCCCCTGATCACCCCCTGTCACTAATCACCCCCCTGTAAGGCTCATTCAGACGTCCGTATGTGTTTTGCGGATCCATGGATCCGCGGATCTGCAAAACACGGACACCGGCAATGTGCTTTCCGCATTTTGCGGATCCGCACATTGCCAGAACTATATAGAAAATGCCTTTTCTTGTCCGCAATTGCGGACAAGAATAGGACATGCTCTATCTTTTGCGGAGCTGCGAACGGATGTTTGGGGGCCGAAAACCCGGAAGTTTGCGGCCGCAGCTCCACAAATGCTGATGCGGCAAGCACATAGTGTGCTCTCCGCATCACCGCCAGCCCCATTCACACTGAATGGGTCCGCATCTATTCCGCAGAATTTTAGAAAGTAGACACCCCAAGGTATTCCGTGAGGGGTATAGGGAGTTCATGTAAAATTGTATTTTTTGTCACAAGTTAGTGGAAATTTGAGACTTTGTAAAAAAAAAAATATCAATTTCCGCTAACTTGTGCCAAAAAAAATAAAAATTCTGTGAACTTGCCATGCCCCTCATGGAATACCTTGGGGTGTCTTCTTTCCACAATGGGGTCACATGTGGGGTATTTATACTGCCCTGGCATTTTAGGGGTCCTAAAGCGTGAGAATCCAAATGCGTAAAAATGCCCTGTAAAATCCTAAAGGTACTCATGGGAATTTGGGCCCCTTTGCGCATCTTGGCTGCAAAAAAGTGTCACTCATGTGGTATCGCTGAACTATCTCTGTAAACGGCAACTTTTTAAATTTTTTATACAAAGTTGTCAGTTTACAGAGATATTTCTCTCACCCAACATGGGTATATGTAAAAATCCACCCCAAAACTCATTGCCCTACTTCTCCTGAGTACGGCGATACCACATGTGTGCCACTTTTTTGCAGCCTGGGTGCGCAAAGGGGCCCAAATTCCAACGAGTATCTTTAGCTTTTACATGGCTGCTCACAATTTAGCCCTGCCCAAAATGCCAGAACAGTACAAACACCCCACAAATGACCCCATTTTGGAAAGTAGACACCCCAAGGTATTCACTGAGGGGCATAGTGAGTCCGTCTGAGATTTTTAATTTTTTTGCCAGAAGTTAGCAGAAATGGAAACATTATATTATTTTTTTTTTCCTCAGAAAGTGTCATTTTCCGCTAACTTGTGAAAAAAAATGAAATCATACATGAACTCACCATGCCCCTCCGCGAATACTTTGGGGTGTCTTCTATCTAAAATGGTGTCATTTGGGGCGTATTTATACTATCCTGGCATTCTAGCACCTGAAGAAACATGACAGGTGCTCAGAAAGTCAGAGCTGCTTCAAAATGCGGAAATTCACTTTTTTGCACCATAGTTTGTAAACGCTATAACTTTTACCCAAACCAATAAATATACACTTATTGGATTTTTTTTTATCAAAGTCATGTAGAACAATAAATTTAGAGAAAAATTTATATAGAAATATAGATTTTTAAAAAAAATTTACAACAGAAAGTGAAAAATGTCATTTTTTTGCAAAAATGTCGGTCATTTTTGATTAATAGCAAAAAAAGTAAAAATGTCAGCAGCAATGAAATACCACCAAATGAAAGCTCTATTAGTGAGAAGAAAAGGAGGTAAAATTCATTTGGGTGGTAAGTTGTATGACGGAGCAATAAACGGTGAACTTAGTGTAGTGCAGAATTGTAAAAAGTGGCCTGGTCATTAAGGGTGTTTAAGCTAGGGGGGCTGAAGTGGTTAAAGTTCCACACCCGAGCCTGGCGATTACAGTGGAGGAAATAATTATTTGACCCCTCACTGATTTTGTAAGTTTGTCCAATGACAAAGAAATGAAAAGTCTCAGAACAGTATCATTTCAATGGTAGGGTTATTGTAACAGTGGCAGATAGCACATCAAAAGGAAAATCGAAAAAATAACTTTAAATAAAAGATAGCAACTGATTTGCATTTCATTGAGTGAAATAAGTATTTGAACCCTCTAACAAAAAAAGACTTAATACTTGGTGGAAAAACCCTTGTTTGCAAGCACAGAGGTCAAACGTTTCTTGTAATTGATGACCAAGTTTGCGCACATTTTAGGAGGAATGTTGGTCCACTCCTCTTTGCAGATCATCTCTAAATCCCTAAGGTTTCGAGGCTGTCTCTGTGCAACTCTGAGCTTGAGCTCCCTCCATAGGTTTTCGATTGGATTAAGGTCCGGAGACTGACTAGGCCACTCCATGACCTTAATGTGCTTCTTCTTGAGCCACTCCTTTGTTGCCTTTGCTGTATGTTTTGGGTCATTGTCGTGCTGGAACACCCATCCACGACCCATTTTCAGTTTCCTGGCAGAGGGAAGGAGGTTGTCGCTCAGGATTTCACGATACATGGCTCCGTCCATTTTCCCGTTAATGCGAATAAGTTGTCCTGTGCCCTTAGCAGAAAAACACCCCCAAAGCAAAAATGTTTCCACCCCCATGCTTGACGGTGGGGATGGTGTTTTAGGGGTCATAGGCAGCATTTTTCTTCCTCCAAACACAGCGAGTTGAGTTAATGCCAAAGAGCTCTATTTTGGTCTCATCAGACCACAGCACCTTCTCCCAGTCACTCTCTGAATCATTCAGGTGTTCATTGGCAAACTTCAGACGGGCCTGCACATGTGCCTTCCTGAGCAGGGGGACCTTGCGAGCCCTGCAGGATTTTTAATCCATTGCGGTGTAATGTGTTTCCAATGGTTTTCTTGGTGACTGTGGTCCCTGCTAATTTGAGGTCATTAACTAACTCCTCCCGTGTAGTTCTAGGATGCTTTTTCACCTTTCTCAGAACCATTGACACCCCACGAGGTGAGATCTTGCGTGGAGCCCCAGAGCGAGGTCGATTGATGGTCATTTTGTGCTCCTTCCATTTTCGAACAATCGCACCAACAGTTGTCACCTTCTCTCCCAGCTTCTTGCTAATGGTTTTGTAGCCCATTCCAGCCTTGTGCAGGTCTACAATTTTGTCTCTGACATCCTTGGACAGCTCTTTGGTCTTTCCCATGTTGGAGAGTTTGGAGTCTGCTTGATTGATTGATTCTGTGGACAGGTGTCTTTTATACAGGTGACTAGTTAAGACAGGTGTCCTTAATGAGGGTGACTAATTGAGTAGAAGTGTCTAACCACTCTGTGGGAGCCAGAACTCTTAATGGTTGGGGTTCAAATACTTATTTCACTCAATGAAATGCAAATCAGTTGCTATCTTTTATTTAAAGTTATTTTTTCGATTTTCCTTTTGATGTGCTATCTGCCACTGTTACAATAAACCTACCATTGAAATGATACTGTTCTGAGACTTTTCATTTCTTTGTCATTGGACAAACTTACAAAATCAGTGAGGGGTCAAATAATTATTTCCTCCACTGTATATACCCCCCTTTGGGCTCGCTGGGCTGCTTCCATATGTTCCCGTACCAGTGGCAACACTGTCTCCATTCGTTCCTGCATCTGGGTGACATACTCAATAACACTCTTATGTGGAGTAGGTTGTTGCTCCAACGCCTCCTTGGCTACGTCCAGCAGACCACGTGGATGCCGACCATACAACAGTTCGAAGGGTGAGAACCCCGTCGACGCCTGGGGCACTTCTCTCACCGCGAACATAAGATAGGGCAACAGAAGATCCCAATCCTTCCCATCCTTAAATACCACACTCTTTAACATATTTTTTAGAGTCTGGTTGAACCGTTCTACGAGGCCGTCTGTTTGCGGGTGGTAAACGGACGTCCGCAACTGTTTTATGCGGAGCAATTTACAGAGCTCGCTCATGACCTTGGACATAAACAGGGTCCCCTGGTCAGTCAACACCTCTTTAGGTAGCCCCACTCAGGAGAACATCTCCAACAACTCCCGGGCTATCAACTTAGCTGATGTATGACGAAGTGGCACCGCCTCGGGGTACTGTTTGGCATAATCTAAAATTACCAGGATGTGTTGTTGACCCCTAGCGGACTTTGGGATGGGGCCTATGAGGTCCATCGCGATACGCTCAAACGGTACCTCGATGATCGGGAGGGGTACCAAGGGACTACGGAAATGGGGCTGGGGGCTAGTTATCTGGCATGTTGGGCAAGACTCACAATACTGTGCCACCTCTTTAAACACACTGGGCCAGTAAAACAGCTGTAGAACTCGATCCTGTGTTTTATGCTGGCCCAGGTGACCCCTAAGAACATGTTGGTGGGCTAACTCTAATACAAGCTTACGATAAGGCTTGGGCACCACCAGCTGTTCAATTTGCTCCCCTCGTAGCCAATTTTCCCGGTGCAGCAACTCTTGGTGAACGACAAACCGGGGAAACATAGATTCCTCCCCCGGTTGTTGTGGCTCACCCTCTACTATTACCACATTTTCCCAGGCCCGAGATAGGGTGGGGTCCCGGTGCTGTGCGGTACCAAAGTTTTCACCAGAGACGTTGAGGTCTGCCAACTCCGGTCCTGGTGGCAATTCCTCCACGTCTCCCACCATCACACTTAATGGGGTTGTCTCCTCCCCCTCCCCCTCAGTGGTGGTCACCCCTACTGCAGGCCCTTCAGCCTCAGATTCACAGGGTTCTGGGTTCCCCCCAGAGCAGGGCCACTCTGATGAGGGTACCCCTGACCTGTGTGTATCGTCACATTTAACCTCTGGCCACAGGGACGGGAAACTGGGGAAGTCTCTCCCTATTACTAGTTCATATGGGAGGGTGGTGGCGACGGCCACCTCGTGAGTCCACTTGCCGGCTACAGTGGACAAGGTCACCTGGGCGGTGGGATAATCTTTTAAGTCCCCATGGAAACACACCACCCCCACATTTTGGCCCGTATACTTGACGGGCAGCACTAACCAGGGTCACCAGGCTCCCTGAGTCCAGCAGCACCACTGCCAGGGTACCTCCCACCTTCACTTGGCACAGATGACTTGCGTCTAATGTCTCAAGGGCCCCAGCTGCACACAGTCTCCTGGCATACAACGACTGCCGGTAGTCATAGTTGGTGTCCATGGGTTCTACTTGATGGGGACATTCAGCTCTGATGTGACCCAGTTCCTGGCACCGCCAGCAGATTATGGGAGCAGGGTCTGCGGGGGGCACATCCCGAGCAGGCTTTGCTGGCACCGGCCGTCGGGTCGAGGACGGGGCTTTCCTGGCTTTGACCGGGCCCCTTCCAAAAGAACCCCCTTGTACATCTTTAGTGGCCTCAAAACGCTCCACCAGGTCGACCATCTCTAGGGCATTACTCGGAGATACCTGGCCTACCCAGTGTTGGAGAGTGTATGGCAAAGCCCTCCAGAAGATGTCCGTTAACAAACGGTCCAGCATAGCAGCGGGGCTCAGTGTCTCTGGCTGCAGCCATTTTTGTAAATGATGCAACAAGTCATAATACTGGGGTCTGGCAGGTTCAGCCGGGTTAAACTCCCACTGATGCACCCGCTGAGCCCGTACCAAAACGTTCACCCCCAGTCTGGCCAATATCTTACCCTTGACGATCTGGTAATCAGCCACTTGGTCATCGGGTAAATCGAAAAAAATCTGCTGTGGTCCAGACGACAGGAATGGAGCGAGAATCTCAGCCCATTGGTCCCAGGGCAACACTATTGAACTTGGCCAGCCACAGCTGAAACCACTGATTTATGGTATTGCCATTTTGGCAATTAAATTTCATCCCAGAAAAAAATATGCCCTTTTACGGACAGATTTAAACTAGGCCTTCAACAGCTGGAACACCAGATTTACTGTATTTCTATTTTTGCAACTGTATTTCACCCCAGAAAATAATATATCCTTTGACGGACACTATGGAAATTGTCCAGTCACAGCTGGAACACCAGATTCAGGGTATTGCTATTTTGGCAATTAAATTTCACCCCAGAATAAAATCTATCCTGTGACGGACACTATTAAACTTGGCCAGCCACAGCTGAAACCACTGATTTATGGTATTGCTATTTTGGCAATTGAATTTCACCCCAGAAAAAAATATATCCTTTGCTGGACACTATTAAACTTTGCCAGCCACTGCTGGGACACCAGATTTAGAGGATTGCTATTTTGGCAATTGAATTTAACCCCTTAATAAAATATAGAAATTTCTATCCTGAGTTTCTAGGGGTGATATAAGCACAGCCAGTGATGTAGGATATAGCAAAAAAAAAAACTAGTATTGATGGATTGATGGACTTGGTGGCAGCTTGTGCTGGTGCACCACAAGACACAAAATGGCCGCCGATCAAAGTGACAGGAAAACGCTCGGTGCAGCCTAAAAACCAGGGAGCAATTAACTAGCAGAAGTTAAATGATTCACAGCTGTAGATCGATCACTTCATTAGGTGTTTTTGCTCAGTTTCCCCTGCCTAATTTCGCCCTCACAGAGGCTGCGTCCTCTCCCTACACTAATCGGAGCAGTGTGACGTGCGGCACTACGTGACTCCAGCTTAAATAGAGGACCAGGTCACAATCTGCACTTGGCCAATCACAGCCATGCCATTAGTAGGCATGGCTGTGATGGCTTCTTAGGGCAAGAAGTAAAACGCTAGCTGATTGGCTGCTGTGCAGCCCTTCAGAAAGCGGGAAGAAATCGCTGAACAATGAACCCGAACCCGAACACACCAAAATTCAGTACGAACCTGAACAATCCAGTTCGGGTTCGCTCATCCCTAATAGTCGCCAATAACAGTTTTTTTTTATTTTTGAATTTTTTAAATAAATTAGTGTAGATCCCAAAACATTGGGAAAATATACAAAATAAAACAAAGTGTAAGTGCACGGTAGTATAACAATGGTTGGGTGAGGCCGGTATACATGTCTATTCTGCATAAGGTACAAACAAGTCCTATGGGATCCATGCCTGGTTCTTTTTAATAAACGAAAGCTTGCCCACATTGTCTGCGGACAGGCGGCTGCGCTTGTCTGTGATAACACCCCCTACTGTGCTAAACACACGTTCAGACACGTTCTGCTGGTGGTGCAGGTTGTTGTGGCGTAATGACAACGCTTTTCCACATTTTGCCCATGATAACCCTGCCTTCTGAGGTGTTGGTGGTGACCCAGCTGCATTGGCAAATTCTTTATCCTCCTCCTCTGCCTTCACCTTGTGCTTCCACTGAGTCCCTTGTGTCAGGTGTGAATGCCATCAGCAGTGTGTCTACTAGCGGGCTCATCTTCCTATCACACTCTAGTGAGGGCATTAAGGATGGCACGTTGTCCTTGTAACGGAGATGCAGCAGGGTGGCCACCCAGTAATCAGCACAAGTTAGAATGTGGCAGTAACTGGGCGGTCGTTGCGCAGGCACTGCAGCATGTAGTCACTCATGTCTGCCAGGCTGCCCAGAGGCAATGACAAGCTATCCTCTTTGAGGGAGGTATATCGTCTGTGTCCTCTGTATCCCCCAGCGTACCTCCTACTCCTCATCCTCCAGAACTGTGTCCCGGCTGGGCAATTGTGTTCCAGGCCAGGATCTATGTTGGTGCAGATACCCACCCTCCGAGCCACTTGTATTTGGTTGGCCTTAAGTTAAGGATAAGGCATGTATATAGTTTTGTTTCTTTATATAGTTAGTTTAGTTGCCTTATAGTTATTTTAATATGTTTTTAAGTAAATTTGTAAATAGTTTGTTAATGGTTTGAGCGAAAGGGGGGTGGGGGTTGAGTGTGTAGGGTGTGAGGCTGTTTGGGTTTATTTTCCATCCGCTTTCTACACTGTCTATACTGCCACTGTATATAATTTAATTGTATAATACTGTTGAGGGGGCCCTGACAAAGTCTTTTAGTCCTCGCCCTCCTCCTCCTCCTGGATGGGCCCCTTCTAGGTCAGAGACCCAAAACAGTAGCTTCCCATGCTACCCTGTAGCTATGCCCCTGGCATCAGTCAGTACGTGTACTCTTCCACCATGTTGTTGAAATGCTGCCTCCTACTAAGACGTTCCAGATCTGCCGGTGGTGCAGGTTGTTGTGGTGTGATGACAAAGCTTTCCCACATTTCGCCAATGCTAACCCAGCCTTCTGAGGCGCTGATGGTGACCCAGCTGGCTTGGGTGCCACCCTGCTGAGAACACGGTTCCTCCTACTCCTCCTCATCCTCCAGAACTGTGCTCTGGCTGGACAATTGTGTTCCAGGCCAGGGACTATGTTGGTGCAGGAACCCACCCTTCGAGCCACTTGGATGTCACTGGCCTTAAGTTAAGGATAAGGCGTGTATATAGTTTTTTTTGTTTATATAGTAAGTTTAGCTGCATTATAGTTATTTTAATGTTTTTAAGAAAATTTGTAAATAGTTTAATGGTTTGAGTGAAAGGGGAGTGGGGGTGTTGTGTGTGTTCAATTAACTGAATTGATTTTCACGGTCTGGTGTTTAGGAATTTCTGCACCCCAAATTCAACACATGTGGCAGGCAGGGGATGTGCATAAAACCGGCTAGCCCTAGACCTGCTAGTATATTTCGCCCATTAGCGCACAACTCCAGGCTGGGCTGGAGGCTCAGTGGCACCAACCAATGATCGTTCTGTTGTTCCATGCCTGTCCACAGCTCCTGTGCGGTGCAGGGTTTGTCCCACAAACACACAAATTTTAAAACAACCTGCTGTCGTTTCCCCCTGGCTGTGCTGCTGTGGGTGGTGAAGGTGTTACACTAAGCGGATGAGGAGGTGGTAGTGGAGGAGGAAGCCGAGTAGGAGGAGGAAGAGGAGGTAACAGGATACAAAGAGAAATGCCCAGCAATCCTCGGGGGAGGAAGGACATTCGCAAAAATGCTATCCGCCTCTGGACCAGCCGCTACATTTACCCACTGTGTTGTTGGTTATGTGGACGTTGCCACAGATAGTGTTGTGCAGTGCAAACTTGATTTTGTCCGCCACTTGGTTGTGCAGGGAAGGGATGGCTCGCCTGCAAAATTAGCGGCGGCTGGGATACACGTACTGTGGGACAGCCACTGCCATAAGGTTTTTAAAACTGTCCACCAGACAGAATGACAGCATTTCAAAGGACCAGGAAGTTTGAAATAAGGCATTCAGAGCCATGGGTAGGGGGGTACTTCCTCTTACTATTTATTTTTCTCTCCAGTTTTTGAGAGATGGACAGCTGATAGCTGAACACTTCCATGGGATTTGGTGGAGATGCTTAATGACAATGACAGATGTGGTGGCGTTGCTGCCAGATCCTCTGTTTGCTGGGTGACAGGTGCTACTGTCACTCACTTGGGCTCAAGTTTAGAATGTTTATTATTTTTCTGTATTTTATTTTATTTTAAGTATTTTACAGCCATTTAAGTGCCTAAAAGTTCGGGTCCCCATTGACTTCAATGGGATTCGGGTTCAGGGACAAGTTCTGGTCGAGTTCGGAACCCGAACCCGAACATTTTCGTGAAGTTCGGCCGAACTTCTCGAACCCGAACATCCAGGTGTTCGCTCAACCCTCATTATGTGCTGTCTTGAAGTGTTTTCATAATGTGTGGTTTTCGTTGCCCTTTTTAATATTGTTGATGTGTTCAGCAATATGTTTTTTTAAAGGTCCTCTGGTTCTACCCACATATTGCTTGTCGCACGGGCATTGAATAACATATATAACGCTGTTCGTGTTACGTCAAAAAATCTTATCTTATAAATGTGTTTGTTGTGGGTTGAGATTATCCGGTCTGTTTTTTTAGGGAGCCCGGTAGACCTACAACCCAAACAGTTTCTGCATCGAAAAAAAAACAGACAAACCCACCCATTTGTCCATGGTATATTGTTCTCTACTTAGCCTCTTACTGGTGTTCTTAACGGAGGGAGCTACTAAAAGTCTCAGGTGATGTGTGGCCTATCCTGCATTAGACGGCCTATGATCTTATCCTTTAGAATAAAATGCCTGTGTTTTTGAATAATTGTGTTGTAAATTGAAAGGTAGAACTACTCTTATGTGGTCTTCTTTATTTTCTTTTAAGGTGGATGTGTCAGTTTTAAAAAAAAGATTGACATTCAATCTGACGTCTTTTCTGCAAATATATTTCTAATAACTTTTAAGGATATTTCTTTTTGCCTGAAATTGTTTTTTCATTTTCTCTGCCTCTTGTTCAAATGTTTTATCTTTGTTACAGTTTCTCCTTATACGTTTGAACTGGCCCAAAAGGACATTCAGCAACCATAGTGGCGAAAAAAAAACGTATTGCTGAACACATCAACAATATTAAAAAGGGCAGCGAAAACCACACATTATGAAAACACTTCAAGACAGCACATAATCAGCACCCTAAGGGACTCTCTTTTGCAGCAATAGAAAAAGGTCCCCACACATTGGAGAGGGGGAAACCATATAAGTAAACTCCGTTTAGACGATATCCCCTTTCAGACACACCAGAGGTTACTGCAAGCACCAATTTCCCGAACTGAAAGCACATGAATGCTTCATACTCCCGAACAGGAAACACATGACTGCTGTATACAGCCAAACAGGAAAAACCATACGAACAGTTTACACTCCTGGCAGTCGCACTGTAACAGCATACACTCCAATTCCCCCCAAAAACGAGACGACACTTCGCTTGAGGGTTAAGCAGACCACCATGTACTGGCCCATACAGCCTCTTTTATTTCCATGTTCAGTCCAGAGAAACACCCCCTGGACATTAACCAATCATAAAGGAATGACACTCCCGTACACATTCCCTTCCCCCCATGATATAATTACTAAACACAATGGGCTAACTTATTATCACTGGCATAAAAATATACAGTTTTATACAACATTCATAACTTCAAAACTATGCATGGGATTTCAAGAAAAATTAAATGCATCAGAGATGTAGTCCGGCAGAGATCGCCGGACTAAAAAGTCGGACCTGCAATACTTTTAGTCCGGCGATTTTCGGCTGTGCTGCGCCGTAGCTCCACCCTCCACCCCGTTATAGTCAATGAGGACGGAGCGGCAGCACACGGGTACTTGCGGCATGGCAGATCCGGCAGGCTGCTCATCTGCCGGATAGCCATGCCGCAAGTGTAACAGTACCCTTACAGGAACATAATATTTGATAACGGTTTACAGCGATATATGCAGTGTGTGACTTAAAATTTTGGGAACTATATATGGTGAAGTGGAACAACCACAATATCAGTGCAATGTTTTTTGAGCAATTATTTTATATTTTAAATAAATATTTGGATCCAATTGTGTGTTTTCTTTTTTTTCTTCAAAATTTTAGAATTTGGCTACAATAGCAACTGAAACCAATAACTAATCGGTACCAGTATTGAAGGTACCCATTCACTATTGGTAATCATCAGATTTGACCAGAGAGATATTGATACAACATATGAATATTATTGCAAGAGAATTCCATGTAGAATATAGGAGCAACAATTTTAATTTTATTATATTGGAGTTGTTGGTATCTGATTATTTTATCTGATTGTTTTATCCTATTGTCTTTATTGTATTTGTGGTCACGGCTACGGAAGAGAACTTGGTACCCTGAACAACCAGGACCTGACTGACTAACCTATCTAATAGCTTGCTGACCTGACTAAATGGCTGGCGGGGTGCCCTTAGCCATGCCGTGGGTAGGCCTATAAGGGGGAATACCATGAGGAATATGCAAAGAAAAAAGGCGAGGGAAGGTGGGGCACCGGAAAGGCGCGCAAAGCAGGTGTGCACATGCCTCCGTTTTTTTAAGTACCTGCGCCCCTCCCACAAATGCAGGCTGACTTGTCAGGTGAGGACATGCCTCCGTTTTTTAGGTACCTGCGCCCCTACCACAAATGCAGGCTGACTTGTCAGCCTTGCCTATTTCTGGTCACAGCTACGGAAGAGAACTTGGTACCCTGAAGAACCAGGACCCGCCTGACTAACCTAACTAATAGCTTGCTGACCTGACTAAATGGCTGGCGGGGTGCCCTTAGCCATGCTGTGGGTTGGCCTATAAGGGGGCAAAAACCAAGCCAAATCATAAAGCCAAACTGCGAAAAGCCTTGGATATCTCGGAGAGGGGATGCGGGATATAACTCGCAAAGAATGAAGAGTGCCAGCGACCCATTTTACGAATAATATGTCCGGGGACATTATGCCTTGAAGCCACTGATGCAGCCCCAATGCGGAATAAGTGCCCTGAAATTACCTTGGGATCAAAGCCCAAGCCAGATGCTAAGGTGCGAACATGTGAGATGAACTGAGAAGGCGTGATGGCTCTGAACTTAAATGAGAGCAAAGGGCTGTCTGGAGTCCCCCAAAACTAAGAACTTGAACTGGGTACCATGCATTGAAGGTCTGGAAGTACTTTACCTCCACCGGTGGCCCTACCTGGGATGTTTTGGAAGCCAGGAGGTATAGGGTGAAATGGTCGTTACACCATACCAGCTGACCCCTGGTTAAGCCTCTTACCTTGGCCGAATTGCTGGTGAATTCCCCGGGTCTCAAAAACCCATCAAAGCCCATGGCCGCTTTGATGACTGTTCTGGAATGGAGCCCAAAAGGAAAACCATCTAGGGAGGTGGAAAGCTTCCTGATGAGTTCCCCTGACACCGGCTGCTCGGAACGGACCCCCCACTACCCTTCTGAATGTGTTGCTTTGATTGCCTTGGACAAGAAAACCGACCTACTTTCTGGATCCTTCAACATAGAAAAATGCTGGACCCCGGCCAAGTACAATTTGATAGTGTTGTAGGACAGTTTGAGGTCAGTATGACAGTAGGCTAAGAAAGCTGCGATGTACGTGGTCTTGTCTGTATACTCTCTTGGATAAATGAGTGTGAATCTGTTAAAAGTGTTCCAAGCGGTTTTATTATTTCTGGCCGTGTTAACAGACAGAGACTTCTGCATCAGGGACTTGGCTGAAGAAATCTATGATTTTAATCCATTATTACTGATTGAAAAACTGGAGGGGATAGCCCCACTCGTTCTGCCTCCGGCATAATCTGGAAGAAAGCATTAAAATTAAAACGTGATAATGCATCTGCGGCGACGTTACGTATGCCCAGAATGTGCCTGCATGAAACGTTAAAATTGTGCTGCAGGTAAAGTGACTGGGATCTGCCCCTAGTAATGATTTCTACCACCGTCTGGTTGTCGGTGATGAAAGCCACGGAAAAATTGGCCCATTGCCTGGCACATACTTGGGCAGCCGCTATGATAGGGTAGATTTCCAATAACTGTGAATATTTCAAAGCGACTCTTGCTGATGAAATCTCTGACCGCCAGGAGCCCTCAAACCATTGATTCCCGCAGATTGCCGTGAATCCCCCGGAGGTGGCGGCGGCCTAGAAAATCAAGGTGGATGCGGGCCCCAGTTGCGGAATGAACAGGGAGACTCCCTTCTATTTGGCCAAAAAGTCCCTCCACATGGCCAAATCGGCCATTGCGTGGGTATCTAAACGAATGAGGCTGTCTTGCTCGGGAGCTGAGGGATGTAACTGTAGTAGCCTGGACATGAAAGCCCTACCTTGGGGCATGACTCTAGTGGCGAAATTTAGCATGCCTAGCAGGGATTGCAATTCTACTTTGGCACAAGTCTCAGTGCCCACTGACTTGGAGATGGCCTCCTTGATTTTCGTGAGCTTCTCTGCTGGTAGCCTGGCCTCCATTTTGACTGTGTCCAAGACTATGTCTAGGAAAGTGATTACAGTCGCGGGGCCTTCTATTTTTGAGGGTGCCACTGGGACATTCAGTCTTGAAAAAAGTTGGAGAAGGGTCTTGAGCTTGCTGGGCTTGCAGTCTAGCCTCTCTATCAAAAGGAAATCATCCAGGTAATGGATGACCAGCGGACAGTCACAGCGGTTGACCAAGATCCAGTGCAAAGCCTGTGCAAATTGATCAAAAAGCCAGGGGCTGCTCTTAGACCCAAAAGTTAGGCGGTTTGCAAAGTAGTATTGGTCCTGCCACTTGATCCCATAGAACTTCCAAAGCTGTGGCTGAATGGGCAGTAGTTTGAAAGTGTCAGCGATGTCCGCCTTGGCCAATCATGCCCCCTGCCTACCTGGAGAATGAGTTGAATAGCCTCGTCTATTGAAGAGTAGCGCATTGAAAACTCCTCAGAGGGAACTAAGGAATTTAAACTGGGTATACTAGAACCATGAGGTGCAGAAAGGTCATAAATGAAAAGTTTTTTTTTTAGAAAACTTTTTTGACACGATGCCTATGGGGTTGATCCTCCAATAGTCGAAGGGGACAACGGAAAATGTACCAATGAGGAATCCTTTCTCTAATTCGGACCTGATTAGTGTCCCCCCTGACTCGGGATCCCCAGCTGCTGATAAGAGGTTGGGACCCTCCCAAGTGGACTGGGGAAGAGCTACTAGGCCCGTGCGAAAGCCTGCGGTGAACCCAGAAACCAGGAATTGGATGAACTGCGGATTGTGGTGGCCTTGCAGAAGGGCTGCCAGTAAGTCCACATTGACCCCCTGTTAGTCATAATGGTCTAGAGGATCTTTGAGGACAAGCCGTTTTGGGATGTGCCCTGAAACATATGGAACAGACATGGAGGGCCCTACATTTATTGTAGTAACAGGCATGCAGGTTGTAATTATTGCAGACCTCGCTGTTGCCCAAGAAAACTATGGGACGACCCAATTTGTCGGTGGTTCGGCCAGACCTTTGTTGGGACCCAGAGCTACTGGGAAAAGATCTGCCCTGGGCCATAGAGGGACCTACATTGGGGCACCAATCTGAGGAGTAGGAGATTGACTGGCAGGAGGCACACGCCGGGGCCTTGAGCCCCGCGAAATGCCCGCAAAAAAGCTACATGTCCATGGAAGCACAGTTTGTAACGTGCTGAAATTGGGCAAGAGCGGCGGCATCTGTGGCAGAAAACGAGCGGTGGTAGTCGTAGAAAGCATGCCCACCATACTTGTAGCCCAAGTCCGTGACCTGGTAAAGGTAGGTATCCAACTCCTCCCGCCTCCCAGGGTGGCCTGAGCAAAGAACATCCCTGAACAGACTGAAAGCCAGTACAAACTCTATGATGGACAGCTTTTTGTTGAGACGGGCATCCCTGGCTTTGAGAATGATGGACACGTCGCCACAAGCAATTGATTTGCTCTTAACGGTGTCGTGAGTGGCTATGAGGATAGACGCTAGATTGACGTCTTTTCCCTCTAGGATGTCTTTTTTGATATTGTTGGGAATGAAATGTGAGGGAGTTACTTCTGGTGCGCTTAGGACCCTACCTGGGGGAACGGGTCCTGAAGTGGAGGCTACTGGCAAGGGTGATGCAGACTGGGTAGTTGCTGACCCCCAATGGGATCTGTTTCAGCCATCAGAGGTCTGTACAATTCTGCCTTCCAGGCGGAAGCAGGGTGTTGAATCCCTCTCCTATTTAGTTCCGTGATTAATTTCAGAATTGTCCAGTTCCTTAAAGATCAGATGCTGGCTTGCTCGGACATGTGGGTTTCAGGAACCGACAAGGTCTCCTCGATGTCTGATGTGTGCGACATACTGCAACTGCGAGATGATAAACAGTAATTAATACCGGAGCGAGTGATTGGTGCCTAATTGAACAACGGGCGTTACTGTGAAGGATCTGGGCGGACTTGGGCGTGAAATGCCTGGGGAAGCTAAAGGGAAGTGGCACCAAAACTGGAAGGTTGAGAAAGGGATACACCAAGTGAAATAGACGGGACTGAGGAGATGCCTGTGGCTGGGCGAAAAAAAAACACCTGAAAAGAAAATGAACACCAAACCTGAATTCGTACCAGAGGGAAATGGTAATGGAAGTAAGCCTGAAACGTGACCGGCAACAGACATGGTAATGAATAAACGTAAACCTGAAACTTAACAGCCAACAAGCATGTTGATAAACATAAGCCTGAAACGTAACAGGCAACAACATGGAAATTAATAAACATAAGCCTGAAACGTAACAGAAAACAACATGGAAATTAAAAACGTGAGCCTGAAACGTAACCGGCAACGGACGGAGTAAGCAATGAATGTGAGTCTGACACGCAACAGGCAAAGACATGGTGAATCAAAGAACGTGAGCCTGAAATGTAACAGGCAAAAGACATGGTGACTAAAACGTGAGCCTGAAATGTAACAGGCAATAGACATGGTGGTTACTGAACCCTGGGGAAAGTAACCGTAACTGGCGGCAACATTCATAAATTAAATGGGACTGAGAGTGATGGAGGATGTGGCGGGAAAAAGATGTACTTACAAAAACGTCCGCAGTCAAAACCACGTGTCCTCGTTTGATGTACTGCTATGATGTAGCAGAGTGGAATAAGCGGCGGTTGGATCAGACGGAATGGCTGACTGACTATTTTGAGAGAACCTCGGCTGATGGTATTAGCTATGGTCGGGGGAGGACCTGAAGCCTGCAAAAGAATCGGTATTGTGACTGGGGTTCAGGTTCCTGCCTGTGCATTGGCCACAACTTTTTGTAAGATTGCCAACATGATGACTTGTGGAGTTGGCTGGGAATGCTGATGCTAACCATGTGGGAAGGTGCAATACATTAAATCCCCCAGAGTGTTGTGATGGTAGTGCGGCAGCTGCCGCCATCTCTGTATGAACAGAAGAAGGTGCACCTGGCGGTAGCAGGAAGGTGGCCACCCGACAAGATATTGTTGAGAACCTCACCCCCCCTCTACCTTCCGGTTGAATGTGCGCTGGCGTGGTGGCCTCCAAAACACTACCACGCCGGTAGAAATATTGAAGGGGATGCAGCCTTAAGGCAGCGGCTCCCATTTACTCATGTGGTTGGCGTGTGCTTGGGAATGGGTGGAAATTCGTCCGATCTGCTTGGTGAAAGGCAATGAATGAAGTTCAGCAACAGAAACGCCCCCACCTGGCACCGGAAATGCGCGCAAAGCAGGTGAGGCCATGCCTCCGTTTTATAGGTGCCTGTGCCTCCCACAAATGCAGGCTGACTTGTCAGCCTTACCTATTTGTTATTAATTGTATTATAATAAACGATCGCATTATTATTTTATTCCAAGTGCGGTGTGCCCATCTATACATATGTATTATAGAATTCAGCTATGGATACTGTTTCTGCACTGGTCGATCATATGTAGGGACTGTGGAATGGGTGGAAATTAGTCCGATCTGCTTGGTGAAAGGCAATGAATGAAGTTCAGCAACAGAAACGCCCCCACCTGGCACCGGAAATGCGCGCAAAGCAGGTGAGGCCATGCCTCCATTTTATAGGTGCCTGCGCCCCTCCCACAAATGCAGGCTGACTTTTCAGCCTTACCTATTTGTTATTAATTGTATTATAATAAACGATCGCATTATTATTTTAATTCCAAGTTCGGTGTGCCCATCCATCCATATGTATTATAGAATTCAGCTATGGATACTGTTTCTGCACTGGTCGATCATATGTAGGGACTGTCTTTGGAGGTAGCTGACCTCCGTATGGCTGTTGCACAGTTTCAGAGACCACAGGCGCTGGGTTCCGGCAGCGGGAACCATGCCTGCCCTGAACCTAAGATTGCTCTTCCGGATAGGTTTTCCAGGGGAAGTGACAACTTTGTTCAGTTCAGGGAGTCGTGTAAATTATGTTTTAGACTACATCCTAACTCTTCTCGGGGCGAGAGTCAAAGAGTGGGGATTATTATTTCATTACTGAAAAGTGACACTCAGTCTTGGGCTTTCTCTTTACCGACCGGATCACAATCCCTCCGGTTGGTAGATGAATTTTTAAGAGCTCTGGGGCTTATCTACGATGAACCAGATCGCTGGCTGAATCTAAGTTGCGTGGCTTGCAGCAGGGAGAGCATTCTGCAGAGTCCTATTGCTCTAAATTTAGGAGGTGGGCAATTGATACGGAGTGGAAAGACCAAGCTCTCCGTGTTCAGTTTTGTCAAGGGCTGACTGAGAACCTGAAGGACGCCTTGGCATTTCAAGAAAATCCAGAATCATTGGAGGCGGCCATGTCTCTAGCTGTACGTATTGATAGACGCCTGAGGGAGAGATCTAAAGTTCCTCTCGCCCCGGACGTACTATCATATGGGGAAGCGGTCTCTTCTGACACTCTGGGTAAAGAGACACTCAAGCTCATGTCTGGTGATGAGCCAATGCAATTGGGGCAGGTAACTCCTGGAACAGGTGATAAAAACTTTAGTGTTAAGAAAAGACTGCTTTTCTCTGTGGTAAAGGAGGACATTTTGTCCATATGTTAAACAATAAGGCGAAAGGGGAAAAAAAACGAATGTGTTTAGTCCTCTTCTCACTCTTGGTAGTGTGGGTGGGGAAACTGAGAATGTACTTTTGTCATTTATCGGTAGTACCCAATTTCTCCTGCCTGCCAAGGTGGCACTAGACTCCAAAACTGTGGAAATGGAAGTATTTATTGACAGTGGGGCAGGGCTTAACCTAGTGGATGGCCAGTTTGTCCGTATGCATGGTTTGACAACAAGCACGTTAGACAAAGATATTTCTGTGTTTGCGATTGATTCTGCCCCTCTTTCTCAAAAGTATCTGTCTCAAATGGTACAGGACATTTGCTTAAAGCTGGGTGATTCTCATATTGAATCCATTTCATGTTTTGTGCTGGAGGGCTTGCCTCCTTCTCTTGTGTTAGGTTTACCATGGTTAACCAAACATAACCCTACCATCGATTCGCAAGCGAGACAACTGTCTCAGCATGTCGCTTTCTGTTGTAACTACTAAAATGTTACCTTCTTTTTTTCGGATTTTTCTGATGTATTCTCTGAGAGTGGAGACTAAGAGTTGCCTCCTCACCAGAAGTATGATTGCCCCGTCAACCTTATTCCCGGAGCTAGATTGCCAAATTCTCGATTGTATAATCTTTCTGAACCCGAAAGAATAGCCATGTGAAAGTATATCACCGAGAGTTTGGCTAAAGGTCATATTCGACCATCCAAATCACCAGTGGCTGCAGGGTTCTTCTTTGTTAAAAAAAAAGGATGGAACATGTTTGGACTTCTGTGAGCTTAATCACATCACTGTTCGTGATCCTTATCCCCTTCCTTTGATCCCAGATTTATTCAATCAGATTGTTGGTACCAAGGTGTTCTCTAAATTGGATTTGAGGTGGGCATATAATCTGTTAAAAATCAAAGAGGGGACGAATGAAAAACAGCCTTTTATACTCCTGAGGGTCATTTTCAGAATCTGGTCATGCCTTTTGGTTTGACTAATGCTCCTGCTGTTTTTCAACACTTCATCAACTACATATTATATCATATGGTGGGCAGGTTTGTGGTGGTTTATCTGGATGATATTTTAATTTAGTCCCCTGATATGGAGACGCATGAGGATCATGTGAGAGAGGTCTTACAGATCCTAAGAGAGAATAAATTGTATGCCATGATAGAGAAGTGTGTGTGTTTGCGGTCCTGGAAGTGCAATTCCTTGGGTACTTACTCTCATTTTCGGGTTTTCATATGAATCCGGAAAAAGTCAGTGCTGTGTTGGACTGGGATCGACCCGAAGATCTGAAGGTACTCATGGGATTTTTGGGGTTCACCAACTACTACCATACATTTATCTTGAATTACTCAACTATTGTTAAACCATTAACTGATATGACTAAGAAAGGCGCAGATTTCTCAGTCTGGTCTGAAGAAGCATTACATGCTTTTTTAGCAATCAGGTAATGTTTTGCTTCCGCTCCTATTCTGGTGCAACCTGATGTGTCACAACCATTCGTTGTAGAAGTTGATGAATCAGAGGTAGGGGTTGGAGCAGTCTTGTCGCATTGTTCTTCTCCTAGCAAATGGCGCCCTTGTGCTTTTTTCTCAAAAAAAACTCTCCACTGCCGAAAGAAATTAGGATGTAGGTAATAAAGAGTTGCTGGCCATTAAGTTGGCTTTTGAGGAATGGCGTTATTAGTTGGAAGGCAGCGATTCATCCCATTATGGTAATTACTGATCACAAAAATCTGGCTTACTTGGAGTCAACTAAATGTCTGAACCCAAGGCAGGCCAGATGGGCGTTGTTTTGTCACTTATCGCCCTGGGATTAAAAACGTCAAAGCAGATGCTTTGTCGCATAGCTTTCCCGGGGGGAGTGATTCAGAGGATCCTGTTCTGATATTGGCTGATGGGGTGGTTGTATCCACCCTTTATCCAGAACTTGAGTCAGAGGTGTTGGAGGCCCAGGGAGAGACATTTGATTCCTATCCTCCAGGGAAGTTGTTTGTCCCTCCGGAACTACGGCACAAAGCGTTTAAGGAACATCACGGTACTTATGGGACACCCTGGGCGCAGATCCACTGTGGATCTCATTTCCCAGAGAATCTGGTGGCCAGGGTTACGTAAATGTGTTGAGGGCTATGTGGCTATGTTTTGTCTCTGAGAATCAGGAAGAGTGGTCTTCATTATTGTCGTTGGCCGAGTTTGCCATAAATAACCGTAGACAGGAGTCCACTGATAAGTCGCCGTTTTTTGGTGCATATGGGTTATATCCACAGTCTGGCACATTATATAGTACTGAGACTTCTGGTATACAGTGGATATAAAAAGTCTACACACCTCTGTTAAAATGTCAGGTTTCTGTGCTGTAAGAAAATGAGACAAAGATAAATCATTTCAGAACTTTGTCCACCTTTAATGTGACCTATAAACTGTACAACTCAATTGAAAAACAAACTGAAATCTTTTAGGTTGAGGGAAGAAAAAATATAAAAATAAAATGGTTGCATAAGTGTACACACCCTTAAACTAATACTTTGTTGAAGCACCTTTTGATTTTATTACAGCACTCAGTCTTTTTGGGTATGAGTCTAGCAGCATGACACATTTTGACTTGGCAAGACTTGCCCACTCTTCTTTGAAAAAAACATTCTAAATCTGTCAGATTGCGAGGGCATCTCCTATGCACAGCCCTCTTCAGATCACCCCACCGATTTTCAATCGGATGAGGTCTGGGCTCTGGCTGGGCCATTCCAAAACTTTAATCTTCTTCTGGTGAAGCCATTCCTTTGTTGATTTGGATGTATGTTCCTCTTCATGTTCAGCTTTAGAGCAGAAGCCTGAAGATTTTGTGGCAATATTGACTGGTATTTAGAACTGTTCATAATTCCCTCTATCTTAACTAAGGCCCCAGTTCCAGCTGGAGAAAAACAGCCCCAAAGCATGTTGCTGCCACCACCATGCTTCACTGTGGGTATGGTGTTCTTTTGGTGATGTGCAGTGTTGTTTTTGTGCCAAACATATCTTTTGGAATTATGGCCAAAAAGTTCAATCTTGGTTTCATGAGACCATAACACCACATGCTTTTGGGAGACTTCAGATGTGTTTTTGCAAAGTGTAGCCTGGCTTGGATGTTTTTCTTCGTACGAAAAGGCTTTTGTCTTGCCACTCTACCCCATAGCCCATACATATGAAGAATACGGGAGATTGTTGTCACCTGCACCACACAGCCAGTACTTGCCAGATATTCCTGCAGCCCCTTTAATGTTGCTGTAGGTCTCTTGGTAGTCTCCCAGATCAGTTTTCTTCTTGTGTTTTCTTCAATTTTGGAGGGACGTCCAGTTCTTGGCAATGTCACTGTGGTGCCATATTTTCTCCACTTGATGATGACTGTCTTCACTGTGCTCCTTGGAAATTCTTTTGTACCCTTCTCCTGACTGATACCTTTAGACAATAAGATTCCTCTGACGCTTTGGAAGATCTCTGTGGACCATGGCTTTTGCTGTGGGATGCGACTAAGAAAATTTCAGGAAAACCAACTAGAACAGCTGAACTTTATTTGGGGTTAATCAGAGGCACTGTAAATGATGGCACATGTATGCTGACTCATATTTAACATGATTCTGAATGTGATTTGCTTACTTATGAACACAGCTACATCCCCAGTGTGCACACTTATGCAACCACATTATTTTAGTTTTTTTTTCTTCCCTCCTCCACCTAAAAGATTTCAGGTTGTTTTTCAATTGAGTGGTACAGTTTATAGGTCACATTAAAGGTGGAAAAAGTTCTGAAATGATTTATCTTTGTCCCATTTTTTTACAGCACAGAAACCTGATATTTTATCAGTGTAGACTTTTTATATCCACTGTACCTGAAGAGGAAAGATTCTCCTCTTTGTTGTCATCTATTTGGCGAAAGATTCAAAACAATAAAAAAAAAAAAGGGCAAAAAGTCTAAACGTATGGCTGACAAGAGACGTATGAGTGGTCCGACCTGAGAGTGGGTGATTCTGTGTGGCTGCCCACAAGAAACATTAAGTTGAAGGTACCCTCTTGGAAGTTGGGGCCAAGGTTTATTGGGCCATACAAGATCTCTGCTATTATCAATCCGGTTGCTTTTCGTCTTGAACTTCCGCAAGCTTTGAAAATTTATAATATTTTTCACAAGTCATTGCTGAACCATCCTCCCTGCCATCCCCTCCTGTCATGGTGGATGGTAATCTTGAATTTCAAATTGCCAGGATAGTGAACTCGCGTATTCTTCAGGGATCTCTTCAGTATCTCGTGCACTGGAAGGGTTATGGTCCAGAGGAAAGAATGTGGGTTCCTGCGACCGTCATGAATGCCAGTCGCCTTGTGAAGGGCGCATCCTGATAAGGGGGGATACTGTCACGGTCCCTCCTGGATAGACTTCTCACATGAGGCTATCTGACAGGTCTCTCTGTTTTTCTCTTAGTATGTTATTGTTTGGCAGGATCTCACCTCTCCTCAGGTTCTGCTCGTTATCAGTGATGAGGCTCTATTTAGGTCAGCCTCACACAGCTGACCATGCGGTTGATATTTTCTGTTGGATTTGCCAAGCTTGTTTGTTTTGGATCTCCTGCTTCTCCATACTTCTCAAAGCTAAGTACTAGTTGCCCTTTCTGTTTGTTGTTCTCTTTGCTTGTTTTATTTCCAGGCCTTAGGGAGACGTAGATTCCTTCATTTGGAAAGGAACCAGCTGTCTCGTCTCCTGCTACCTATCCTAGGGATTGTCAGTATCAGCAGAGCCTAGGTATCCAGTGTATGAGCATTTCCACCATCAGGATCTGCTCATACTAACAGGAGTTAGGGAAAGTCCTAGGGGTTACTAGGAGGTCACCATCCCTCAGGTCACCATCCCTCTTACTTAGCTTTTGAGGCCTAGACTGTTGTCTATTCCTGTTGTGTGTATCTGGTGTTTTCCCCTTCCCCACTATCCGTGACATTGTACCCTTGGTAATGTCACTCTGAGAAGCGGACAACGTCTATTGAAAAAGTACACTGTATGTCACAGATACATTTTTTTTAAACGCACATGTTACACTGGAGATATCCCGCAGATAATGTCAATGTTGTCACCATCGGCTAATACAAAATTACAGGGAATGTCACAGATATTTGGGATGAGGAAACGATATATTGGAGAGGTACCACAGGTATTGTCACTGTTCGCAGCATCTACAGTAAAAGTACAATGTATGTCACAGCTAAAAATTTTAAACGTACACGTTACACTTTAGATGTGGCCCTTTGTAATGTCACTCTCAGAAGCGGACACCGTCTACGGAAAAAGTACACTGGATGTCACTGATATTTTAGGGATGCGCAAACTTTAAACAGGAGATATGGCGCGGATCTGAAAACTATGCACTACTGACCATGGACATCAGTGCCCTCTACTGAAATATATAGCACAATTTCCAAATTAGCTGTGTTAAAACAGTCCTTGAAAGCGACACCACACTAAAACCCCCACAAATTGCCTTTTTTCTGAAGGACTCACGTTTAGCCAAATATCTTTCCAGTGGGCCAAAGATTACGTACAGACAAGCTCCTACTATATAAAATATTCTCACCCCAAGCAAACTAAAATAGCATCAGCCGAAACAAGACACCCATAATGACAAGCACCCTCCAAGATTAGGGAGCTTCAATTATGGGTTGTCCCGATGCTTATGTTGCAAAATTTAACCAACAAACAGATGTCATTCCTATCCACTCACAATGGCAGTGTATTCCCAATCAAACACCATCTCACATCCCACTCCTTGTATGTTATATATTTGAGAGAATGTGGATGCGGATTGCAATACATTGGGCGCACTACGCAGGAATTACACTGTCGTCACCAGCATAGGCACAATATCCAAAAACGATGTTTGATACACAGCCTATCAAGACATTGCATGCCCACACCTGATAAAGCGAACCATTCCCTGAGAATTACGCCAATCAATTCTATACCTGATAATCCATTTAATCGATTTAAGAAAATTACAGAAAAGAGAGGTATATTGGATTTATCAGCTTGATACCCTCAACCCATACGGTCTTAATGAAATTAGTGAAACGATTTTATAACTAACACACTGCCCCCAAAAGTCTATGAGATCGCTGTAATTTTGTTATAATTTTTATATTTATAATTTTATATTTCTATATATGACTACTGTTATTTTGTTTTATTCAATTTTTAACTTTCTTATCCCACCCCGTTTCTTTTACTGCTATTAAGTCATTGTTTTTCCCTTGTACAGGGCTGCCATACCTGATGTCCCTAATTTCCTTTAATCGTCCCTATATAATTCCCATTGAAAAATGGGAACTACAGTTGTACAATACCCGAACCCCCCAGGATAACGATGAAACTCTAAACTTTTTATCTGATGCTAGTCTATATACAGTATTTATCATGCAGCCACTCCATCCAGCTGCACAGCGCAGCACCCGACTACTGTACAACATGTACAATATATTTTTTCCCCTGAAATATAAAAACCAGCGAGATGAACATCTCCTGCTCCGTAGCTGGCGCACTGCACATAGCATGTAATGGATTGCAGAGCCCCCAGTGAAACAGACACTGGATGCTATTGTTTTAACCTCTTGCAGAAAATGCTCACTCTATTGCTGCATGAGGGATATTCTTACTCGTATGATAATGTGATTTTCCACCATCAGTAAACTACCCTACAATAGTAACTGCAGACTCAGTTAATTATGTAAAACACCTGTGTATCTCCCCTCCCACTCCTCAATCAGCCCGCCAAAAAATTTGCATTTTTAAGGCTAGGGCTACACGACAATTTTTATAATGATAGTCTATGGTGTCGCACTGCGACATGCCGCGATACGACAGTTGCAGAAAAATCAATTTTGAATGTTTTTTTGCGACTATCGTGTCGCAGTCGCAGCATGTTGCAGTGCGACACCATAGACTATCATTATAAAAATTGTTGTGCAAAATTGGTGTGACAGAATGTCGCGCAGCCCTAGCTAAGAGCTTCCCTGTGCACGTCTTACCATTACTGTTCTGATGAAGGGGACGCTCCATCGCAGAAACGTGTTGACATTTTATTAGTACAATAAAGAAGAACTTCCTAAGAACATTGTTTCTGCATCTATACTGCTGGCAGCGCCGACTTGTGGGTTTAGTTTACTTTTCTCCATTATCTACAAACCATCCTGATACTCGCCCGTTCGAGCCAGGAAGAGACCCAGGCAGCAGCACAGCATCACCTTTTGCTGGTAAGGATTTAAAACCAGCGAAGCCCTCATAGCTGTTGTGACTACTCACAACGGCATTCGGTAAGCACATATATATCCATTATATCTGCACATACACTAAGACGATATCGCACATGACGCGCTGTATGTTTTCGTCTTTGTTTTCTTTATATATATATTAATACCAAGTCCAGCATGGCCATCCTTTTAGTCCGGTCCTGAACCAGTTGGGAAAGGTAATTGTCTTTGGTTATTGCCAAGAACCTTTTTCCTTTTGCAGGTTTGTTTCCCAGTCTATATCTGGGTAGTTGAAGTCCCCCATAATAACAACCTCATGATTTGCCGCATCATCGATTTCATTTAGTTGTACATTTTCTGTGGACTCTGGTATATTAGGTAGCTTATAATAAACTCCTATTAGAATTTTACTATTTTACTAGAATTTTGTTTTTATTGCTTTATTGTTTTTTCCTCCATGTTTTTCTACCCACACTGACTTCACATGTTGATGTCATTCGCTTATATCTTCTCGGTGTGTATGCGTTAGACAGTACTTTACATAAAGGCAAACCCCTCCCCCTCTCCGGTTTTTACGATCCTTTCTAAACAGACTGTAACCCTGTATGTTAAAAGGAAACTGTCAGCTTCAAAATACTCCCCAAACTAGAGTAAGAGGTGTATAGTGTAAGTGATGCAGAGTCCAGTTATGTCTCTGTTAAGTTTTTATCTTCATACTCACTTTCGTTTTGACACTGTGTTCCAACAAACCAGCAGTAAAATTACTGCTGCTTTGTTGGAGAACAGGGTCAGAATGCAAGTGAGTGTGAAGATAAAAATTACATAATCTGACTCAGCACCACTTACACTACACACTGCTTACACTAGTTTACGGGGTGTTTTGGAGTTGACAGATTCCCTTTAATCGCCCAGTCATTGCTATCATCCAGCCATATCTCAGTTAATGCCAGTATGTCATAGTTTTCCTCACACATCACTAATTCCAGTTCACCAGTTTTATTAGTCAGGCTTCTGGCATTAGTGTAGATACAATTAAGAGGTTTATGTATATATTTTTTTACCCTACACCTTTCCTTATGAACTGTTCTAGTCCCTCTTTCCATTCCTACCCCAGTTCCATTACCTTGCCCCCGGTCTCTATTTGCACTATCTTCCCCTCCTATAATGTAATTACCCTCCCTCCCAGTCCCTAGTTTAAACACTCCTCCAACCTTCTAGCCATCTTCTCCCTCTAAACAGCAAACCTTCCCCATTGATGTGCAGCTTATCCCTACAACAAAGTATGTAGCCGACAGAGAAGTCAGCCCAATTCTACAGGAACCCAAACCACTCCTTTCTACACCAGTCCTTGAGCCACTTGTTGACTTCACTAATATCACACTGCCTTTCTTGTGTGGCTCGTGGTCCTTGCCCTAACCTTGTGACCTCAATCCCTAAAATCAATTTTTAAGACTCTCCACCTACCTCTAACTTTGTCATTGGTTCCAATATGGACCATGACTGCTGGATCTTTGCAAGCCCCTCCCATTAATCAGTCAACCCGATCCACGTTGTGTCGAACTCGAGCGCCGGGAAGGCAACACATCTTTGGACGATCCCGGTCTTTGTGACAGATCTCCCTATCTGTACCCCTAATAAGAGTCTCCCATTGCCAGCATCTATCTGGCCTGCACTGCTCTCCTGGTCCCTTGCTTACTGGAGCCTACATTCCCCTGACTTGCAGATAGTCTGGCTGCAGCAGTTCTCTCACTGAGCTAACATCCCCCTCATCTGCCAAACTTGTTGGGGTGTGTTAGATCAGGGCTAGCCTCCCTGGCACTCTACCCCGCTTTCTGTTATCCAGCTACCTACCTCACTATCCTGAGCCTCCATTCTACCACCCTCCCCCACATCTACCCCATAGAGTGCCTGCTCAGTGAGCTGAAAACTCTGTCCCAAATTGCCAAGCTTCTCAGTGTTCAGTGTTGTAACTCGCTAGATATATATATATATATATATATATATTAATATAATATAAGGGATTAGCTCTGGTCTCGGGGATCATTCACACAAAGATCTTCATCACCACTTGATTTCCGGTCCAAACAGTGTGATTTATTTTGGCACACAGCATAATAAAACATAAACAAAGAACCCCTTGCCCGTCTGGGCTATGCCTAAATATTTACAGTTCCCTACCTCACCTCTAAGTAGGGCTTAGTACCGGTCAGTGTCTCAGGCTCCAAGCCTTAGCAGGTTTCGCTTAGCAGCGACAGTCCACACCGCGGATAGATCAGGCTTTGCATAACCTTGTGGTCACACAGTCCACCTGACTGAGACCACTTCACACAGAGCCTCTGCTCTAGGCCTCTGTGTCACCAACGACTCTCTCCCCAGAGTGAGCACCACCCAAGTCCAGACTAAATTGAATTGCTGGCAGTGAGCAAGTCCTGGACTGGAACATGGGGAACAGGCACCGACCCAGCACATTGCCTGTTCCCAGTAAAAGCCCGCCCTGAACTAGCTGGAACCAGCTATGCTATGTATTATGGTGTCCCCTAACTACTTTAGTGGACACCCAAACTAGGGCCTTTACTCCACCAAGGCCGGGAACCTTGGTGACAGGTTCCTTGGTGACAAAAAAACGCTTTTAAATGCTTTCTTTGGACTTCACTGCCTCTAACACTATTCACATTGCCACATATCCCCCCCCCCCCTCTGTTCAACCTTGTGGGGGGGAACACTTGTACCAACTGGATGCTCGTGACAGGGCATCCACATTTTCCTACCCTCCGGCTCAACGTTACTCCTGAAAAAAGGGGGCAGCATCACACTTTTCCTTCTATTCTGCTACACCCAGGCTAGCAGAGATTGGTTTTCAGTAAATACTGCATTTTTACCTAGCCTACAGTGTCCGAAGGCCTTCTCTATTTTAACAACAAACAAATGATCCATCAGGGGGTCGCGACGCTATATTTATTGTTACTGACAATTTACATGGTCTTTTGGACCTGAGCGTAACTATTGCAACCTTACTGACTAATAGTATAAAATATCACTTTTATTGATCAATCATTAATAATAAACGTTGTACTTGGGAACTCACACATTTAAAATTCCTCAGGGAAATCAGATTATGGGATCTAACTTTGTGCTTGTGCACATATATCTCTGTATGTTGGACTTGTCTAGGGCAATAAACCACCCTTTATGTCTCAAATATTTGCACAACCGCTAATTCTAATACTCTCCAATATCAATTTCCCAATATTGGGTCCCTATCTTTCATTCCCTGAACTAAAATCATTCATCCTGCATCCCTACATGTTTCGCCGTGTACTCGGCGTCCATTTATTTTGGCACACAGCATAATGAAATAAACAAACAAAAAACACCTTGCCCATCTGGGCTATGCCTAAACATTTACGGTTCCCTACCTTACCTCTAAGTAGGGCTTAGTACCGGTCAGTGTCTTAGGCTCCAAGCCTTAGCAGGTTTTGCTTAGCAGCGACAGTCCACACCGCGGATAGTTCAGGCTTTGCATAGTCTTGTGGTCACACAGTCCACCTGACTGAGACCACTTCACATAGAGCCTCTGCTCTAGGCCTCTGTGTCACCAAAAACTCTCTCCCCAGAGTGAGCACCACCCAAGTCCAGCAAGCAGACTAAACTGAATTGCTGAAGGAGGACCTCAACTGCACTATGTTCGTGCGGTGAGCGAATGGACAAAAGGCGCAAGTCACAACCCTAGTTCGGATACAAAGTCTTTTTATTTGATAGACGATGCATTTCGGGGTGCTCAGGACCCCTTTATCAAGTCTAAAGAAACATAGTTGATAAAATGTACGTATTCATAAAAATGAAACAAATAGATAAAATAAATTAATATATCATCAAAGGATCGTACAAAATATATATACCGTATTTTTCGCCGTATAAGACGTACTTTCCCCCCCCCCAAAATTGTATTATGTATTATGGTGTCCGCTAACTACTTTAGTGGACACCCAAACTAGGGCCTTTACTTCACCAAGGCCGGAAACTTGGTGACACGATCCTTGGTGACAAAACCCCGCTTTTAAATGCTTCCTTTGCCCATAACACTATTTACATTGCCACAATACATATATATATTTATATATATATATATATATATATATATATATATATATTATACGATGTGCGGTTCCAAACAAGTAATTTGCTCACATTTTGAACAAAGATATGCGCCCTCAAATGGCTGTTCCAGGATTGCATATATTAAACAAGATGTGCACTGGACTCTGCTGTCAAAAATAGAACACATACTAATGGGGATTACGTTACACAAGAAAATAGAAAAAACACAATACAGTGCAGTGATAAGCAACTGAATTAGTGTAGTCCCCTTCTAACTTCCCTGAATCTTAAGTCCTTAATCTAAAGTCACACACTTAATACAAACACACACTGGGTGTTTTATAATGGTGTTTAGTATTTTAGCAATGTATTTTAGAAGTGTCCACAGTGTTAGTATTCAATTGGAAACTGTAATAGAAGAGGTGGATTCAATAAGACCCAATACTGCAAGGTGTGCATTGTGGGTCGACTTATTTAATGCAGTCCATCCCGAATTTGTGATTATCCAACTTGGCTCTATAAAAGTAAGCAATGGTCCCGAGAAACAGATAACTTTATACCACTGAGGAAGGAATAGTTATTCCAAGACGCATTTGGTACTATTGGCAATATTAATCTTGGTAGTCAAGCAGAAGTCCTGGATGCCTATCGATTTACAGTGGCAGCATATTTGACACATTGAAACAAGTCTGGCATTAGTCAAATACAAGAGCGCATGTGTGAAATTATAGAAGCTGGGATAATGACTATTAAGCACAGCGCAGCGAGGAGGGGAAGCAAAGTGGTGAGATACACTAACTGACCACTGCTCCCAGCGCTCTAACTCCCACCAAAACTCCCAATACTGAAGTAACACAAGTGTCAGCTGACATCAGGGAACTGCGCAAGTTGAATAAAGACAGCAACTAATACTTTGACACATATTTGACAATATATTTATAAAAGGCAACAGGCATTGCAATTTATCAATCTGAATGTGACAGTATTTTGCATGCTACTGAGATCCATTAAGCTTTTATCACATATTTGTCTAAAAGATTTTATTGTTAAGGCCCCCTCAACAGTACTAAACAATGGCCTTATATGCAGTGACATTGTAGGAGACGGACGGAGGGGCTCCTGGGCCTCGTCTAAGAGACTGCGATCTTGACTAGGCACAGGAGTGGGGATGCACTGTAGGAGGAGTTTAAGAAGAGTTCAAAAATTTTCTGTGTGCCCAGCCATTTCTAGTTAAGCTATTGGTATAACATAGTTACGTAGTTGTTAAGGTTGTAACAAGACAAAACTGCAAGTCCAACCTGTAATCCTGCTATTTACATATTCTAGTATATAGCGATATGGACCATGCTGGTATAACCTGGGTATCTTCTGCATATAGCTATATATGTACAGTTGGTATAAGTTATACGTCTTTTATATATTAACCGCCTGCCGACCGCCTAACGCACGGATGCGTCCAGGCGGCGGCAGGTTTGTTCCTCCTAGACGAATCCGTGCGTCATCTCACGAGACGCGAGATTTGCTGTGAACGCGCGCGCGTGCGCGTTCACAGCGGCGCACAGCTTGGCAGTTATACTACAGCCTGCCAGTGATGATCAATCGCTGGCAGGCTGTAGATGTAAAATAAATCGCATCAAACAGGTATATCAGATGCTGTTTTGTTATCAGCGTCTGATATACCTGCTACCTGGTCCTCTGGTGGTCCCATTTGCTGGGATCGACCACCAAAGGACCAGGTAGCTATGTAAAGTTGCACCAAACACTACACTAACCCCCCCCTCACTTATTAACCCCTTGTTAACCCCTTGATCACCCCATCTAGATTGCCTGATCACCCCCCTGTCACTGATCACCCCCCTGTCATTGATCACACTCCGTGTAAGGCTCCATTCAGACATCCATATGTGTTTTGCGGATCCGTGGATTCACGGATCCGCGGATCTGATCTGCAGATCCTCAAAACACGGGCACCGGCAATGTGCTTTCCGCATTTTGCACATCCGCACATTGCCAGAACTATATAGAAAATGCTTTTTTTTGTCCGCAATTGCGGACAAGAATAGGACATGTTCTATATTTTTGCGGAACGGAAGTGCAGACCCTGAAGCGCGGATCCGTAACACCCCCCCCCCCTGTAAGGCTCCATTCAGACGTCCATATGTGTTTTGCAGATCCGCAAAACATGGACACTGGCAATGTGCTTTCCGCATTTTGCAGATCCGCACATTGCCAGAACTATATAGAAAATACCTTTTCTTGTCCGCAATTGCGGACAAGAATAGGACATGTTCTATATTTTTTGCAGAACGGAAGTGCAGACCTGGAAGTGTGCAATTCCGGATCCGAGCGGGACAAAGTCTGTCCCCATAGAAATGAATGGGTCCATAATTCCGTTCCGCAAACAGAATTGCGGACGTGTGAATGGGGCATAAGGGTCCCTTATCACCGCCAGTTAGTTAGGTAGTTAGCGCCCAGCCCACCGCAATCACTGATTTTGCCACAGATTTTTTCATCCACATTGATCGATGCGAATGAAGAAATCTGTGCCGTTCATTTTTTATTTTTTTTCAGCCCAGAGGCTGAACGGAAAAAAAAAATCTCATTACCCGTATGCTCAAGATAAGGAGAATAGCAGAAACTCCTAATGCTGGTCATACATGTAATGATTGTGGAGACCCTCAAATGCCAAGGCAGCACAAACACCTCACATGTGACCCCATTTTAGAAAGAAGACACCCCAAGGTATTCCGTGAGGGGTATGGTGAGTTCATGTAAAATTTTATTTTTTGTCACAAGTTAGTGGAATATGAGACTTTGTAAAAAATAAATAACTTGTGCCAAAAAAAAAAAAATTCTGTGAACTCGCCATGCCCCTCACGGAATACCTTGGGGTGTCTTCTTTCCAAAATGGGGTCACATGTGGGGTATTTATACTGCCCTGTTATTTTAGGGGCCCTAAAGCGTGAGAATCCAAATGCGTAAAAATGCCCTGTGAAATCCTAAAGGTACTTTTTGAAATTTGGGCCCCTTTGCGCATCTTGGCTGCAAAAAAGTGGCACACATGTGGTATTGCCGTACTCAGGAGAAGTTGGGCAATGTGTTTTAGGGTGTATTTTTATATATACCCATACTTTGTGTGAGAAATATCGGTGTAAACGACAACTTTTAAATTTTTTTTATACAAAGTTGTCAATTTACAGAGATATTTCTCTCACCCAGCATGCGTATATGTAAAAATACACCCCAAAACGCATTGCCCTACTTCTCCTGAGTACGGCGATACCACATGTGTGCCACTTTTTTGCAGCCTAGGTGCGTAAAGGGTCGTAAAGTCCAACGAGTACCTTTAGGCTTTACAGGGCTGCTCACAATTTAGCCCCGCCCAAAATGCCAGAACAGTAAACACACCCCACAAATGAGCCCATTTTGGAAAGTAGACACCCCAAGATATTCACTGAAGGGCATAGTGAGTCCGTGGGAGATTTTATATTGTTTTTATTATTTATTATTACTTTTTCCTCAAAGTGTCATTTTCTGCTAACTTGTGAAAAAAAATGAAATGATACATGAACTCACCAAGCCCCTCCGCAAATACTTTGGGGTGTCTTCTTTCTAAAATGATGTCATTTGGGGGGTATTTATACTATCCTGGCATTCTAGCACCTAAAGAATCATCAACAGGTGCTCAGAAAGTCATAGCTGCTTCAAAATGCGGAAATTCACTTTTTTGCACCATAGTTTGTAAACACTATATCTTTTACCCAAACCAATAAATATACACTTATTGCATATTTTTATCAAAGACATGTAGAACCATAAATTTAGAGAAAAATTTATATAGAAACGTAGTTTTTTTTTAAATTTTACAACAGAAAGTGAAAAATGTCATTTTTTTGCAAAAATATCGTTAAATTTTTATTAGCAAAAAAAGTAAAAATGTCAGCAACAATGAAATACCACAAAATGAAAGCTCTATTAGTAAGAAGAAAAGGAGGTAAAATTCATTTGGGTGGTAAGTTGTATGACCGAGCAATAAACGGTGAAAGTAGTGTAGTGCAGAATTGTAAAAAGTGGCCTGGTCATTAAGGATGTTTAAGCTTGGGGGGCTGATGTGGTTAATATGGAGCATGCTGGTATAGAGTGGGTATCCCCTGTACATAATTATATATGTACAGCTGGTATAAGTTATATATCTTGTATATAGTGATATGGGCCACGCTGGTATAACCTGGGTGTCTTCTGTATATAATTATTAATATGTATTGATATGGACCAAGCTCGAGTAGGGTAGTTAACAGAAATGAAGGAAGAGAAATGTGGAGCTGCAGCCAGGTAGATATAGGCTCATAACTCCCTGGTTATGTATTACCTTATTTTATATACATTTATAACAGCTTTGTAATTGCAGTATACAACGCTGTTTTTAGCTGGGATGTGTGTGTGTGTGTGTGGGGGGGTTTCTATGGGAGCTAGGCATCACAAAACTGGAATTTGATTCATACTCCTGCAATGAGATTGGTTGTTTGCTTACAATTTTTTGTTACTTATACTTACATATTAAATATTTTTATGGGGGCTAATGGTTTTAAGTAAAACATACAGGTGATATGACCGTCGGGTGAACAGCCTGCCGGATCGGCCATGCCGCAAGTACCTGTGTGCTGCCACTCCGTCCCTATTGACTATAATGGGACGGGGGGCAGAGCTATGGCGCAGCACGGCAGTGATCGCCGGACTAAAAAGTCGGACCTGCAGTACTTTTAGTCCGGCGCCTCAACACACGGCAGCACACGGGTACTTGCGGCATGGCGGATCCGGCAGGCTGTTCACCTGCCGGATAGCCATGCCGCAAGTGTGAAAGTACCCTTACCGATCGGATATTAGTGACCTATCTTAAGCCTAGAAAAACATTTTAAGTTATAAATGTTTTGTATATTTTTGGACGAAAATATGTTAAATTAAAAGTGGCATATCAGGTTTATTTTTGTCATTTTATGTAGATGGCTGAAAAGCACTGTGAACACCTTCCTAACTACTGGACTCTACACGGACTATGGTAAGAAATTATGTATTCATTGTAGTTAAATTAATTTTAAGCTGAGCAGTGTCCGTGAAATACGGATGACACACGGAGAGCAAAAAAAGGACACACCAACCAAACCTAGATCCTTCACAGACATTTCCACGTCTGAAACAGGCACGGATTTTGCACAGATGTCAAACGGACAGAAAAATGTGAATGAGGCCTAATGTCACAAGAAAGCTACAAGAAAAAAATGCATTTTATACCTTCCAATTTACTACTACACTTGCACATCTGTTATCTGTCAGGCTAAGAATGGCAAACAATAAGAGTATCAAAAAGGTAATAATTGTTGGATCCCGTTTTCCTTGCTTGAATGGGACAAGCAGCAATGTAACACCAACTGCCATTAGTACAAAATATACATTTTCGTAAATCCATAAATTTTAAATATATATCTCTTATATATATAAAAATGAATTTCTGTCTAGACGTCTGTCTGTCTAGACTTTCTTTATGCGCGACCAAACGACTGGACCGATCTTCACCAAATTTGGCACACGGGTACATCCGGTGTCCGGGAAGGTTTTAGACCAGGTCTCAGCTCTCTAGGACTTACCATTCCTGAGATACAGTATTCCCCAAAAATGTCCTGCATTAGCCAATACAAGCCAGCAAGCCTTTCACTTAAATAGAAACTGTCATTTGCTGCTCCCTGCCAGTTTGTCTCCACACACACAGTTTTACTCCAGGTAACCATAACAACCCAGCCATGTTTCCTCACTGCTCTAGATGACGTTTAACCCCTTCAGGACCAGGCAATTTTTTGCAAATCTGACATGAGTCACTTTATGTGGTGACAACTTTAAAACGCTTTTACTTATCCAAGCCCTTCTGAGACTGTTTTCTAGTCACATATTGTACTTCATGCCAGAGGTAAATTTGAGTCAAAATATTTCATTTTTATTTATAAAAAAATACAAAATTTATAAAAAATGTGGAAACATTTGCAATTTTCAAAATTTTTATTTCTCTGCTTTTAAACCAGATAGTTATTTCCCATATGTCTACTTCATGTTTGGGTCATTTTGTAAACTACATTTTCTTTTTTTGGGACGTTAGAAGGCTTAGAAGTTTAGAAGCAAATCTTAAATTTTTTAAGAAAATTTCCAAAACCCACTTTTTAAGGACCAGTTCAAGTCTGAAGTCACTTTGTGGAAACCCCCCATAAATTACCCCATTTTAGAAACTACACCCCTCAAGGTATTCAAAACTGATTTTACAAACTTTGTTAACCCTTTAGGTGTTCCACAAGAATTAATGGAAAATATCACATATCACAATTTCACTTTTTTGGCAAACTTTCCATTTTACGCTAACAAAGCTAGGGTTAACAGCCAAACAAAACTCAATATTTATTGCCCTGATTCTGTAGTTTACAGAAACACCCCATATGTGGTCGTAAACTGCTTTACAGGGACACTGCAGGGTGCAGAAGGAAAGGAACGCCATATGGTTTTTGGAGGGTAGATTAAGTTGCCATGTCACATTTGAAGACCCCCTGATGCACCCCTAGAGTGGAAACTCAAAAAAAAAAAAAAAAAGACCCCATTTTGAAAGGTATGTGTAACGGACCGTTGCTGCAGACAAGGGGTAAAAACCGTTTAGGCGATCGGCCCCCTTTACAGAGATATAGGCCCAGCTACTGCAGAACACCAAACTCCCGAACTGGATACAAAATAGCACTCCAACTCCCGTACTGGAACCTCCCAAATAGCTGCTAGCAGACGAACAGGAAAAGCGAACAATCAGCTTACACTCCTGGCAATCAGTCTCTAACAGCATACAGTGAATCCCCCCAAGAGCGAGACGAGGCTCCGTGTTGATGGTAAACAGAATTCTCACATTTATTAGCTGGCTACCTGCCTGGTATTTATCAGGTCTCCCACCTGGTGGACCTCCCTAGAGGACCAGAAGGAAGACTGCGACACGGGATACAGCAGCCAATCACACACATTGGGACAATACAGACACCCCAGCATATCCCTCCCCTCTGCCTGTGATACCATCACCCTACATGGGTAATGCAATCATCACAGGCAGAGCGAATACACAATGTCTTCTGTCCTGGAGACAATTGAGAGTCATTCAATTATCTCTCAGGACAAGGGAAATCGCCAATACACATGTGGGGACAATAGGACAGACATCACTATTCAATACACAATGTCCCACCCTTTACAATACACACAGACATTTCAGAGACAAGACTCCATTATGCACATGGGGACACAGAACAAGCATTACTGTTAAAATACACCAGGTAAGACACATTACATTAAAACTATACATTTAACATATCCCCAGATAGCTCAGGTCTGGCGCACATTATTAAGTGAATGGCGCTCAGACCACACGAGCTCCAGTTTAATCGCCATGGAGCCAAAGTCTTTACAGTCAGTTTCATGCGAATGGGCTCCATGGGATTCCTATCTGGGGTATAACACATTCAGCAAAACTACCGAACCCCAGGCAGAAAAGCACGAATTAAGCTTTTCTGCAGGTAAAGATGTCTTTTAACAGGGGCCATAGTCCAAGGCAGCAGGCGAGCAACCAGGTTTCTCCAATGCAATGTGGCGAGATTGGTCTCGTCACATCTCTCCCCTTTCCAAACAGACTAACAGGGTATCTGACCTCCTGCCGGTCCAGTGCCCTTGTTAGTCCAGCAGCCCACCACAAAACACAATCAGCAGCACAGCCCACCCACAGTAAATAGTTGCTGCAACTGGGTAGGAGAAGCTTGTCCATGTCAGGTGCCTCTACCAGCTGTGCTGGATGCAGGCTGCGCTGACTTGGTGGGGTGCTGCATGGGCAGAGACCGCGTCACTCTGCCCTGTTGCCAGCGCTACTGGGAGGGTAGCCTGGTTGAAGCCTGGTTGTTGGAGGGAGACCGACTGTCTCCCTTTAGATATACCGTCCTGCTGCTGGAGACCGACTGTCTCCCCTTCGGTTACACAGCTCTGCTGCTGGGAAAGGAGACTGGGCTCTCTATTCCCTGCTGGTTACTCTGCCGCTGGGGACTGGAGACCAGGCTCCCAATTCCCAACAAATAATACTGCCGCTGGGGAATGGAGGCCGGGCTCCCAATTCCCGAAAAATCACGCTGCTGCTGTGGGGCAGGAACAACTACCTCTGCCCCTGTAGCTCAGCCTGCCGCTGGGGAATGGAGCTCAGGCTCCCAATTCCCTGCAATATCTCCGCTGGGGAATGGAGCTCAGGCTCCCAATTCCCTGCAATATCTCCCGCTGGGAATGGAGCTCAGGCTCCCAATTCCTGCAATATCTCCCGCTGGGAATGGAGCTCAGGCTCCCAATTCCCTGCAATACCGGTGGAGAGACCTCGGTCCCATCTCCACCTGCCGCCTGGGGTTCCTCCCAGTAAATTTCAATAATATCTTCCCAGCGGAATGGGTCTGGAACTGGATCTGTCACCTTGCTGTCCTGCTGAGCCTTCCCAATGGAGTGGAAGAGATCTCGGTAGTCCTGCTCAGTTCCCACTCCAGGGTTGCTAGGTGAGCCAGGTCTTGCTCTACCTCATGGGGTCATCCCAGTCATGCCTAGCCTCCCTCTCGTAGAAAATGTCCTGAAGTCTGTTCTGCGCAGGACTCCGAAGTCAGGCTCTGCAAAGGACTCCCATAACAAGCCAGAACCATCAAACTCCTCTCCTCTGGCTTGTCATGCTCGGCTGTCCAGGGTATATACTGTGCCATATACACCAGGCGCCTGGTAGGCATTCTCCAGCCATAGCTCCTGCCATACCGGTGCTCTAGTTCCTTCACCCATTCATCCAGGGCTGCTCTCCCAGAAAGGGCATCCGCAGGGACCACTTGCTTCTGCCACGCTGCTCTTCACTGGGAGACTCTCACCCGCTGGTATTGTACATTGTCCAGGGCCTGGTACCAGATGCCTTTCCTTAATGCATCCCGGCCATCCAGGTCCTCCTCCTCGTATGACACTGCTGGTTCCATTCTGGTGCTTTTAGGGTCGCTGTACTGGGACATGCGTTGCCCCACTTGTAAATCCAAGGAAATGGTGTCTCCTGTAGCTGTCCTTCTGGCTGTAGGAACGATCCGCTGCTCGCCACCAATTGTAACGGACCGTTGCTGCAGACAAGAGGTAAAAACCGTTTAGGCGATCGGCCCCTTTACAGAGATATAGGCCCAGCTACTGCAGGACACCAAACTCCCGAACTGGATACAAAATAGCACTCCAACTCCCGTACTGGAACCTCCCAAATAGCTGCTAGCAGACGAACAGGAAAAGCAGACAATCAGCTTACACTCCTGGCAATCAGTCTCTAACAGCATACAGTGAATCCCCCAAGAGCGAGGCGAGGCTCCGTGTTGAGGGTAAACAGAATTCTCACATTTATTAACGGCTACCTGCCTGGTATTTATCAGGTCTCCCACCTGGTGGACACTCCCTAGAGGACCAGAAGGAAGACTGCGACACGGGATACAGCAGCCAATCACACACATTGGGACAATACAGACACCCCCAGCATATCCCTCCCTCTGCCTGTGATACCATCACCCTACATGAGTAATGCAATCATCACAGGCAGGCAGATACCCAATGTCTTCTGTCCTGGAGACAATTGAGAGTCATTCAATTATCTCTCAGGACAAAGGAAATCGCCAATACACATGTGGGGACAATAGGACAGACATCACTATTCAATACACAATGTCCCACCCTTTACAATACACACAGACATTTCAGAGACAAGACTCCATTATGCACATGGGGACACAGAACAAGCATTACTGTTAAAATACACCAGGTAAGACACATTACATTAAAACTATACATTTAACATATCCCCAGATAGCTCAGGTCTGGCGCACATTATTAAGTGAATGGCGCTCAGACCACACGAACTCTAGTTTAATCGCCATGGAGCCAAAGTCTTTACAGTCAGTTTCATACGAATGGGCTCCATGGGATTCCTATCTGGGGTATAACACATTCAACCAAAACTACCGAACCCCAGGCAGAAAAGCACGAATTAAGCTTTTCTGCAGGTAAAAAAAGATGTCTTTTAACAGGGGGCCATAGTCCAAAGGCAGCAGGCGAGCAACCAGGTTTCTCCAATGCAATGTGGCGAGATTGGTCTCGTCACAGTATGGGATAAGGTGGCAGTTTTGTTGGTACTATTTTAGGGTACATATGATTTTTGGTTGCTCTATATTACACTTGAGGCAAGGTAGCAAAAAATAGCTGTTTTGGCACAGTTTTTTTATTTTTTGTTATTTACTGACAGGTTAGAATCTGTGGTAATTTTATAGAGCAGGTTGTTATGGATGCGACAATACCAAATATGACTGACTTTTTTTAGTTGTTTATTTCAGTTTTACATAATAACGGATTTTTGAAAAAAATTTTTTTCATTTCTCCTCATTCTTAAAGCCATATTTATTTATTTTTTGGGGTAACTGTCTTATGTAGGGGCTCATTTTTTGCAAGATGAGATGGTGGCTTGATTGGCACTGTTTTGGGGGCCATACGCCTTTTTGATCGCTTGATATTACACTTTGTGTGATGTAAGGTGACAAAAAATTGCTTTTTTTGCACCTTTTTTTTTTTTTTTTAGGTGTTCATCTGAGGGGTTAGGTCTGTTATCTGTCTTAGAGAGAGCTGTTTAAAAGGACACGCCCCAATCATGTTAGGCCATGCCCCCTCCAACTAAGCGAACAGGGATTGAAAAAATAAAGTTAAAAATCAACTTTTAGGTCCGCTAAGCCACACCTATGATTAGATACACAGCTGAGCAGACAGTATAACACAACATAAGATTAGATACACAGTTCAGCAGACAGTATCACACAAGATAGGATTAGATACACAGCTCAGTAGACAGTGGGCCGGGGTGCTGTAGAGGTCACTGTTATCGGGGATACTGTTGATATCTTTTTACGACACACGGAAACATGAAACGAAATAATTACATTTTTTTAGAGCAGGTTTTTACGGACGTGGAGGTACCTAATATGTATATTTTTTTTATTTATTTCGCTTTAGCACAATAATACTAGTTTTGAAGCCAAAAAATCATATTTTAGTGTCTTCATTGTCTGAGAGTGATAGTTTTTTTATTTTTTGACCTATTGTCTTAGGTAGGGTATCATTTTTTGTGGGATGAGATGGCGGTTTGTTTGGCACTATAATGGGGGGCATACGCCTTTTTGATAGCTTGATATTACACTTTGTGATGTAAGGTGACAAAAAATGGCTTTTTTTACACTGTTTTTTTTTTCTTTTTTCTTTTACGGCGTTCACCGTGTGGGGAAAGTAACCTGACCGTTTTATAGATCAGGTCTTTACGGACACGGTGATAAAAACATGTGTAGTGTACTTTATTTTAAATTTTTTTAATCAGTGATAAATGTGTGGCTATAAGAAGAAATTCTTTTTTTTTTTTTTTTTTTCTTACTTTTTTTCACTTTTTTTTCACTTTTTTTTGACCCAGACCCACTTGGTTCTTGAAGATTCAGTGGGTCTGATGCCTGTATAAATACACTACAGTACACTCTATAGTGTACTGTAGTATATTATGAATTTACACTTAGCCTGTGTTTAGCAGAAGCCTGATCTGCTATACCATGGCAAGCCGGAAGCCTGTGAAGGCGTCCGGTTGCCATGGTAACCATCAGCCGTTGCCACAACAGAGCAGCGGCTGATGGGGGAGGGAGGGGGGACCCCCCCCTCTGGGTCAAGTATTGGGTGGTTGTAATGGCACAGCAGCCCCCGATGGGAGAGGGAGGGAGCTCCCTCCCTGTTAACCCCTTCCATGTAGCAGTCCCTATGGACCGCGGCATGGAAAAGAGTTAAGCAACGGACATCCAGCACAGATGTCTGCCGTTTGAGGCAGAGTGTCAGCAATGTGCTGACACTCTGCTAAACCGCTCTGGCCATCCTGAAAATGAACAAGGGGAGGGGGGAGGGGGAACGTGCGTGGGGGATCGCCCGACCGATGTATATGAAGGGGTCACATGGAGGGCTGAAGGGGGCACATTGAGGGCTGCAGGGGAAGGGGGGGCATATCATTTGTACATTTTAGAAGGTTCTGATCCCCGCAGTCACGGGTTGGTTAGCTGAGATCCCTGGCTGTGTGTCAGCTGGGGTCTCAGCACTGTCACCATGTCTGCAGACATGATGACTGTTTAATGCCATGACGTGTATACTCGTCATGGAGTGATAAATAGCAGTTTCACTTAAATCCAAACTGTCATTTACTGCTCCCGTCTCTGGCAGTTCATCTCCACACACACAGTTTTACTCCAGGTAACCATGACAACCCCCAGCCATGTTCACTGCTGTAGATAAGATGAGGAAATCTGTCACCAGGATAATCGCTATAGAAATAAAGCCATGGCCTAATAGCACTTAGTACCCAATTTCCTGAGGTTTCCATAAAAACTCGTCCATTTCTCTTCACTGCTGCAGGTTAGCATAAAAGGGGCAGGGTGCTGTGCATGACACTGTTAAGGGAGCGGAATGCTATGGAGGTCACAGTTCAGGGCGAAAGTAGGGTGGCCATTCAAGTCACCCTTAAAACCCCGCCCCCAGGTCCAGATATGCCACACCTCTGAGTCGGTTAGGCCATGCCCCCTCCCCTCCTTCAGGTTTGAGGGACGGTGATTTTCTCCCTGCAGCTCACATTCAGACAGAACAGTGCTGCTGTCTTAGAGAGAGCTGTTTAAAAGGACACCCCCCCAATCCTGTTAGGCCACACCCCCTCCCACTCAGCCAACAGGGATTGAAAAAATAAAGTTAAAAATCAACTACTAGGTACACAGCTCAGCAGACAGGATAGGATTAGATACACAGCTCAGCAGACAGTATCACACAGGATAGGATTAGATACACAGCTCAGCAGACAGTATCACACAACATAAGATTAGATACACAGCTCAGCAGACAGTATCACACAGGATAGGATTAGATACACAGCTCAGCAGACAGTATCACACAACATAAGATTAGATACACAGCTCAGCAGATAGTATCACACAGGATAGGATTAGATACAGAGCTCAGAAGATGGTATCATCCTGGACAGGATTAGATACACAGCTCAACAAACAGTGGGGAGGGGTGCTGTAGAGGTCACTGTTATGGGGGATACGGTTGATATTTTTTTACGACACACGGAAACATTAAACAAAATAGATGAAATATACCCGTGCGTAGCTGGGTCCTTCTACTAGTCTCTTATATATATAAAAATACATTTCTGTCTAGACGTCTGTCTGTCTGTCTAGACGTTCTTTATGCGCGACCAAACGACTGGACTGATCTTCACCAAATTTGGCACACGGGTTCATCAGGTGTCCGGGAAGGTTTTAGACCAGGTCTCAGCTCTCTAGGACTTACCGTTCCTGAGATATTCCAAAAAATGGCCTGCATTATAGCTAATACAAGCCAGCAAGCTTTTCACTTAAATCCAGACTGTCATTTACTGCTCCCTGGCAGTTCGTCTCCACACACACAGTTTTACTCCAGGTAACCATAACAACCCAGCCATGTTTCCTCACTGCTCTAGATGACGTTTAAAGAAAATCTGTCCCCAGGATAATCGCTATAGAAGTAAAGCCAGGGCCTAATAGCACTAAGTACCTTATTTCCTGAGGAAACTCGGAAACAACCCGGAACAACTCGGCCATTTCTCTTCCCTGCAGCAGATCAGCTTTAAAAGGGCAGGGTGCTGTGGACGACACTGTTAAGGGAGCGGATTGCTATGAAGGTCACAGTTCAGTTCAGGGGAAAGTAGGGTGGCCATTCAAGTCACCCTTAAAACCCCGCCCCCAGGTCCAGATAAGCCACACCTCTGATTTGGTTAGGCCATGCCCCCTTCCCTCCTGAGGTGGGAGGGACAGTGATTTTCTCCCTGCAGCTCACATTCAGACAGAACTTTGCTGCTGTCTTAGAGAGAGCTGTTTAAAAGGACACAACCCCAATCCTATTAGGTCATGCCCCCTCCCACTAAGCGAACAGGGATTGAAAAAATAAAGTTAAAAATCAACTACTAGGTACACAGTTCAGAAGACAGGATATGATTAGATACACAGCTCAGCAGACAGTATCACACAGGATATGATTAGATACACAGCTCAGCAGACAGTATCACACAGGATAGAATATTAGATACACGCTTATCAGACAGTATTACACAGGATAGAATATTAGATACACGCTCAGCAGACAGTATCACACAGGATAGGATTAGATACACAGTTTAGCAGACAGTATCATACAACATAAGATTAGATACACAGCTCAGCAGATAGTATCACACAAGCTAGGATTAGATACACAGCTCAGCAGACATTATCACACAGGATAGGATTAGATACACAGCTCAGCAGACAGTATCATACATCATACGATTAGATACACAGCTCAGCAGATAGTATCACATAGGATAGGATTAGATAAACAGCTCATTAGACAGTATCACACAACATAAGATTAGATATACAGCTCAGCAGATGGTATCACACAGGATAGGATTAGATACACAGCTCAGCAGACAGTATCACACAGGATAAGATTAGATACACAGCTCAGCAGACAGTATCACACAACATAAGATTAGATACACAGCTCAGCAGATAGTATCACACAGGATATAATTAGATACACAGCTCATCAGACAGTATCACACAACATAAGATTAGATACACAGCTCAGCAGATGGTATCACACAGGATAGGATTAGATAGACAGCTCAGCAGACAGTGGAGCGGTGCACTGTAGAGGTCACTGTTATGGGGGATACTGCTGATATCTTTTTACGACACATGGAAACATGAAACAAAATAGATGAAATATACCCGTGCGAAGCCGGGTCCTTCTGCTAGTCTCTTATATATATAAAAATGAATTTGTGTCTAGACGTTCTTTATGTGTGACCAAATGGCTGGACCGATCTTCACCAAATTTGGCATACTGGTACATCGGGTGTCCGGGAAGGTTTTAGATCAGATCTCAGCTCTCTAGGACTTACGGTTCCTGAGATATTCCCAAAAAATGGCCTGCATTATAGCCCATACAAGCGTGCCAGCCTTTCACTTAAATCCAAACTGTCATTTACTGCTCCCTGGCAGTTCGTCTCCACACGCACAGTTGTACTCCAGGTAACCATAACAACCCAGCCAAATTTCCTCACTACATTAGATGACGTTTAGAGGAAATCTGTCACCAGGATAATCGCTATAGAAGTAAAGCCATGGCCTAATATCACTTAGTACCTTATTTCCTGAGGTTTTCATAACAACTCGACCATTTCTCTCCACTGCTGTAGGTTAGCTTTAAAGGGGCAGGGCGCTGTGGATGACACTGTTAAGGGAGCGGAATGCTATGGAGGTCAGAGTTCAGGGGGAAAGTAGGGTGGCCATTCAAGTCACAATTAAAACCCTGCCTCCAGGCTCAGATAAGCCACACCTCTGATTTGGTTAGGTCATGCCCCTCCCCCTCTGCAGCCAATGAGTATCGACAAAAAGAAGATAAAAATCAACTTCTGTCAGCTGCAGAGGTGGGAGGGACGGTGACTTTCTCTTTTTTTATAATATTTATATATTATACACACAATATATGGGGGTGCAGGCCAATGGATCTGGCAACAAATCCAGGACAATATAAGAATTTTAAAAGATGACAGCGCTCTCACAAAAAATGAGTGAAAAGAAAAACACTTTATTCACCCTTGTGGGCGCAACTAGGGATGAGTGAACTTGTGTTTCAAGTTTGGCATACAAGGTTCAGGTTCGATTATGTAAGAATTCCATTATGGATTCTGCTACCAAGGACCATAACTAAGGGTCCATTCACACGTCCGCATAATGGGTCCTCATCCGTTCCTCAATTTTGCATTAGGGGTGCAGACCCATTAATTTTCAATGATGCTGTTCGCATCCGCACTTCCGTTCCGCAGCCCCGCAAAAAAAAATAGAGCATGTTCTATTTTTGTCTACAGCCACGGACAAGAATTTTACATTTTTATCATAGTGCCGGCCATGTGCAGTGTGCAAAATGTGGAACGCACATGGCCGGTGTCTGTGTTTGGCGGATCGGCAATTTGCGGACTGCAAAACAGTTGTGGACTTGTGAATGGACCCTTATGGTCCGTGGTAGCAGAATCCATAACAAAATTTTTACATAACCTGGGCCTTATATGCCCAACTTGAAAAACAAGTATAGAGTGGATATAAAAAGTCTACACATCCATGTTAAAATGTCAGGCTTCTGTGCTGTAAAACAATGAGACAAAGATAAATCATTTCAGAAATTTTTCCACCTTTAATGTGACCTATAAATTGTACCACTCAATTGAAAAACAAACTGAAATCTTTTAGGTGGAGGGAAAAAACAAAAAAAACTAAAATAATGTAGTTGCATAAGTGTGCACACCCTCTTATAACTGTGGATGTAGCTGTGTTCAGAATTAAGCAATTACATTCAAAATCATGTTAAATAGGAGTCCGCATACACTTGCCATCATTTACAGTGCTTCTGATTAACCCCAAATAAATGTTGGATTTAAATGCTATCGGCGGGCACTCATATATGGACTGAACAGCTGGAAAGTAATTCTAAAAAAGATACTTTAATGCTCCAAAAGAGTGCTGATACACCAATGAATACATAAAAAATATATCTATAATAAAAGATAAAAAAATGTAAATAAAAAATGTACAATGGATTGTTTCTTAAATATCACCATAGAAGACGGACCATAGGTTTTGAGATTGTCTCGATAGGGACAGAGTGCTAGCACAGGGTATATTTGAATGGTTCAACGATATTGTAGTGGCAATAGTATCAGATCTCCATTTGAGATGACACAGCGAATATGTAGGCAGGTAGTCTTTTGGCGTAGGACAATAATTGACAACCGCAAGTCCGAGTCGATCCTTGCTTATGGATTGCAGATCGATTGAATGTCTCTAATATCATACATCCGATGTCAAATAGTGCCGGCTAGATGTGAATATCTCTTTTGTCATGCATCCAATATCTAGATGCCAACTAAATCGCATGTGACTCACACCTGGAGTGGGTCAGTAGACAATATGCGCGCTTTTTCATCAAAGATAGATATTGCTCAGTTCGCTTTAGTATATTGGCAATAATATATTAGCAATAATGTTTCCACATCCAGTGTGCTTACCTCCGCTCTTTGAATCGGATTAGGGTTGGTGCCAAATACCTGTATTCCAGTGTGAAATCGCCGGCGTCCCGGCGTTCCACGTGTGATCGGTATGCTCGCGGCAGCCAAATCTCGTACGGAAGTCTCGTGTGAGTTTTCGTAGGCTGTGGTTTTGCCTACCCGTACTGTCAAGTAAAAAGCTGTTCGTCCTCTTCACAGTGCACTGAATCTTTTGCGATGTCAGAATTCGGGGTAATATTCCTTCCAGCCAGACGCATTTCGGGGAGCGCTTTCCCCTTCCTCAGTGGCAATACCCCGTTTAAGCGACACCGCCTCTTTTTATACTCCAATTTGGGAAGGTTCAAATTCTGGATTGGGTCTTAATGGACCTGGAGTATCCTCATTTTTTATTATTCCTCATTCAGCAGGGGAATTAACCTCGCAGTGTTTGTGCAGTTCTTCAGTATTTTATGAGAAATAATGTCAGATGGTATTCTCAAAGTATGTTCTACTCCACATTTCGATTGGGTTAGTTTCATGTCATCCATATGCATTATAACAGATAAATTACGATGTCCCCAACTTAAATGTTTATAAATCTCAAAAATACTGGTCAAGCAGTATTTATGCGATTTTGGTGCGTTTTTTCTTTGTATGCGTTTTTCATTTCAAAGTTTGCTTTGCAGTCCCAAGTATACTCCCAATAAAGGATTTTTCTTTCACTGACTTCATAACCTCAAAAAAGACATTTTTATAATGTGTGTGCTCTTTTAAAGTGAACTACATATCCTATATAGCACATAGGTGATTTAATTTTACATTCATTTCTCATACTTAGGAATACATATACAACATTTACATATAAAAAAAAAAAATTTTACATATAAAAAAAAAAAAAAAAAAAAAATTTTGGATAAAAATTATTTTCTAAAATATTCCCCACAAGTATTGACTTTTATCGAAGAATGTCAGCCGATACTCAACATTTAGGATTCAATATTTTGCGTACAATTTCTTTAATCCTCTTATGTGTAGAAAGAGGGGACCTATGTGGGGTAGAGGGAGAGTTACAGTACTGATAGTCAGTCTGACATGCAACTCTCCGTCGACACCCAGACAGGACCCCTTAAATAAATCCAAATAGCTCAAGTTCAGCATTTAAGCCCCTTGGTATGAGACTTCCAAATTCATAAATCTTCCTAGATTCTGCTCTCGATAACCTCTCAATTTGATTGCCCCCTCGCCAGTGAACATCTACTTTTTCCAAGGCCGTGAAAAAGAAACCTTCTATATCTTGCTGATGGCTGTCTCTAAAATGTCTGGATAGAGGATGTTTTTCATATCCCTTTTTTATGTTATTAAGATGTTCAGATATTCTCACCTTTAATGGGCGTTTCGTTCTACCTATGTACTGTTTTGAGCACGGACATTGGATCAGGTAGATCACGTTCGTAGTACTACACCTGATGCACTGTTTAATTGGCATACAGTAAGAATTTTGCGTGGAGGCAACACTGACAATTTTTCTGGGAGATTTCGTCTTCTTGCATCCCACACATTTCCCACACCTAAAAAAACCATTTGGTTGGAGCCATGTGGATGTTCGATCTTTAACTTTCTTTTTTATTGAAGGGGCTATTTGTATACCAAGGTTGGGGGCTCTTGTATAGACTATTTTGGGAATTGTAGGCAATATTGGACCGATTGTTTTATCCCTCGAAATATGGTGCCAATGGGATCTAATAATATCCTCCACCTGTTTTGATTGTGTATTATATGGAAGAATAATTCTAAATTCCCCATCTACTTCTCCAGATACTTGTTTTGGTTTAGGTTTAAAAAATGATTTTCTATCAAGCTTTCTTACTTTCTCTAGAGCCGAATTTACAGTAACTTCCGGATACATTTTTTGTTTGAATTGTTCTTTCAATATTTCCGCCTCCTTCTCAAACATTTCCTCCTCTGTGCAATTACGTTTTAATCTACGGAACTGTCCATACGGGACGTTGGTTAGCCATCTAGGTAGATGACAACTCGAATAAGGGATGTATCCATTTTTGGCAGTGGGTTTCTTAAATGTATTGCAAATATATTTTCTATCCTTACGAACTATCTGCAGATCTAAAAATTCAACTATGTTCCCCATATTTAACGTGAACTTCAAGTTATAAGGGTTGGTGTTGATATTCCCTATGAAGTTAGCGAGGTCCGTATTGCTACCTCTCCAAATGAAAATTACGTCGTCTATATAGCGCCGCCAGAGGACCAGGTCCGCCCCCAGTATGGGGTCAATAGTCTGACACTCCCACCACGCCAAAAATAAATTGGCGTAGCTGGGGGCGAACCTGGTCCCCATGGCGGTCCCTCGCTGCTGTAAATAAAATTGATCTGAAAAACAAAAATAATTGTGATGTAAAATATGATTAACCCCTTCCAATAAGAATTCTACTTGGTCCTCTGTCCAACTTTGGTTAGAAAAAAGTTGTTCTCGTAAAGCCTGTATACCAAATTGATGCTCTATAATGGTATAAAGGGACTGTACATCCAATGTTCCCATCTGCCACTCATCTTGGGCCTCCAAACTTTCCAGTATCCCCACTATTTCTGTGGTATCCCCAATATACGACTTTATCTTTTTCACCTCTGGTTGTAACAAAATATCAATATACTGAGAGAGGTTAGATGTTAGGGAGCCTATGCCCGAAATAATGGGGCGGCCTGGTGGATCTTCAAGATTTTTGTGCACCTTAGGTAGGCAATAGAATATAGGTAATCTACCTGGGGTACTCAAAATGTAATCGTATTCTTGTTGATTAAGTATCCCTTGTTTCAGGCCCTTGTCACAGAGTTTCGACAGGGCTACCCTAAATTCACCCGTGGGGTCTCGCTTCATTGGTTTATAGGTAGTTTGATCTGATAATTGCCTCAAACATTCCCTCTCATATTTTTCTACTCCCCAAAGGACGATTGCTCCTCCTTTGTCCGCAGGACGTATTACCATATTGTTGTTCTTTTGTAACTGTTTGATTGCTCTTAGTTCACCCATATTCAAATTATTTCTACATTTTTTCTTTATTTTCAATTTCTCAAGGTCTGTCTCTACACATTTCTGGAACGTGGACATTTCTACACTTATTTCTGCTCTAGGAAAATTTTTTGATTTTTTTCTAAGTGTAGTATGGATAATTGGTTCTCTCTTCGGAATTTCTATTTCTACTGGATTCTTCAAAAAATATTTTTTCAAACAGATTCTCCGAATGAATTTTTGGATACCTATGTACGTGTCAAATTTATTAAGGGAATTTGATGGTGCAAATTTTAAACCTTTATTCAACAATGTGACTTGTAAAGTCCCCACCCCCGCCCCCAGCTACGCCAATTTATTTTTGGCGTGGTGGGAGTGTCAGACTATTGACCCCATACTGGGGGCGGACCTGGTCCTCTGGCGGCGCTATATAGACGACGTAATTTTCATTTGGAGAGGTAGCAATACGGACCTCGCTAACTTCATAGGGAATATCAACACCAACCCTTATAACTTGAAGTTCACGTTAAATATGGGGAACATAGTTGAATTTTTAGATCTGCAGATAGTTCGTAAGGATAGAAAATATATTTGCAATACATTTAAGAAACCCACTGCCAAAAATGGATACATCCCTTATTCGAGTTGTCATCTACCTAGATGGCTAACCAACGTCCCGTATGGACAGTTCTTTTCAATAAAAAAGAAAGTTAAAGATCGAACATCCACATGGCTCCAACCAAATGGTTTTTTTAGGTGTGGGATGCAAGAAGACGAAATCTCCCAGAAAAATTGTCAGTGTTGCCTCCACGCAAAATTCTTACTGTATGCCAATTAAACAGTGCATCAGGTGTAGTACTACGAACGTGATCTACCTGATCCAATGTCCGTGCTCAAAGCAGTACATAGGTAGAACGAAACGCCCATTAAAGGTGAGAATATCTGAACATCTTAATAACATAAAAAAGGGATATGAAAAACATCCTCTATCCAGACATTTTAGAGACAGCCATCAGCAAGATATAGAAGGTTTCTTTTTCACGGCCTTGGAAAAAGTAGATGTTCACTGGCGAGGGGGCAATCAAATTGAGAGGTTATCGAGAGCAGAATCTAGGAAGATTTATGAATTTGGAAGTCTCATACCAAGGGGCTTAAATGCTGAACTTGAGCTATTTGGATTTATTTAAGGGGTCCTGTCTGGGTGTCGACGGAGAGTTGCATGTCAGACTGACTATCAGTACTGTAACTCTCCCTCTACCCCACATAGGTCCCCTCTTTCTACACATAAGAGGATTAAAGAAATTGTACGCAAAATATTGAATCCTAAATGTTGAGTATCGGCTGACATTCTTCGATAAAAGTCAATACTTGTGGGGAATATTTTAGAAAAAACGCACCAAAATCGCATAAATACTGCTTGACCAGTATTTTTGAGATTTATAAACATTTAAGTTGGGGACATCGTAATTTATCTGTTATAATGCATATGGATGACATGAAACTAACCCAATCGAAATGTGGAGTAGAACATACTTTGAGAATACCATCTGACATTATTTCTCATAAAATACTGAAGAACTGCACAAACACTGCGAGGTTAATTCCCCTGCTGAATGAGGAATAATAAAAAATGAGGATACTCCAGGTCCATTAAGACCCAATCCAGAATTTGAACCTTCCCAAATTGGAGTATAAAAAGAGGCGGTGTCGATTAAACGGGGTATTGCCACTGAGGAAGGGGAAAGCGCTCCCCGAAACGCGTCTGGCTGGAAGGAATATTACCCCGAATTCTGACATCGCAAAAGATTCAGTGCACTGTGAAGAGGACGAACAGCTTTTTACTTGACAGTACGGGTAGGCAAAACCACAGCCTACGAAAACTCACACGAGACTTCGTACGAGATTTGGCTGCCGCGAGCATACCGATCACACGTGGAACGCCGGGACACCGGCGATTTCACACTGGAATACAGGTATTTGGCACCAACCCTAATCCGATTCAAAGAGCGGAGGTAAGCACACTGGATGTGGAAACATTATTGCTAATATATTATTGCCAATATACTAAAGCGAACTGAGCAATATCTATCTTTGATGAAAAAGCGCGCATATTGTCTACTGACCCACTCCAGGTGTGAGTCACATGCGATTTAGTTGGCATCTAGATATTGGATGCATGACAACAGAGACATTCACATCTAGCCGGCACTATTTGACATCGGATGTATGATATTAGAGACATTCAATCGATCTGCAATCCATAAGCAAGGATCGACTCGGACTTGCGGTTGTCAATTATTGTCCTACGCCAAAAGACTACCTGCCTACATATTCGCTGTGTCATCTCAAATGGAGATCTGATACTATTGCCACTACAATATCGTTGAACCATTCAAATATACCCTGCGCTAGCACTCTGTCCCTATCGAGACAATCTCAAAACCTATGGTCCGTCTTCTATGGTGATATTTAAGAAACAATCCATTGTACATTTTTTATTTACATTTTTTTATCTTTTATTATAGATATATTTTTTATGTATTCATTGGTGTATCAGCACTCTTTTGGAGCATTAAAGTATCTTTTTTAGAATTACTTTCCAGCTGTTCAGTCCATATATGAATGCCCGCCGATAGCATTTAAATCCAACATTTTTTCTCCTCTGGAGGGGTGATCCAGAACGGCTAGGAGCACCTTTTCCTGAGAAAAGTGGAAGTGAGCGTCTCTCTATTTTCCATTCTAATTTAACCCCAAATAAAGTTCAGCTTCTCTAGTAGGTCTTTCCTGAAATTTTCTTAGTCGCATCCCACAGAAAAAGCCATGGTCCACAGAGAGCTTCCAAAGCATGGGAGGGATCTCATTGTTAAAAGGTATCAGTCAGGATAAGGGTACAAAATATTTTTCAAGGCATTAGATATACTATGGAACACAGTAAAGACAGTCATCATCAAGTGGAGAAAATATGGCACAACAGTGACATTACCAAAAACTGGACGTCCCTCCAAAATTGATGAAAAGACGAGAAGAAAACTGGTCTGGGAGGCTACCAAGAGGCCTACAGCAACATTAAAGGAGCTGCATGAATATCTCGCAAGTACTGTCTGTGTGTAGAGTTGAGCGAACACCTGGATGTTCGGGTTCGAGAAGTTCAGCTGAACTTCCCGAAAATGTTCGTGTTAGGGATCCAAAGTCGACCCGAACTTCACCCCAAACCCCATTGAAGTCAATGGGGACCCGAACTTTTGGGCACTAAAAAGGCTGTAAAATAGCCCGGGAAAGGGCTAGAGGGCTGCAAAAGGCAGCAAAATGTAGGTAAATCCCTGCAAACAAAAGTGGATAGGGAAATTACTTAAAATAAAATAAATAAAAATTAACCAATTTCAATTGGCAACTTGGAGGAGGAGGTGGAATAGGAGGTTGGGGTGGCATCAGGTGGGAATGCTATGGGAGTTGATGTTCTCATCACAGCCAAAAAGGATTCATGTCTGCCTGCAGTGCCACAGGCCTCATTCACAGACTCGGGGTCATGGCACACGTAAAGAGGAGAGCGGTCCTGTAACAGCAACACAGGCCTCAGGTCAACCTGCAATGGAACAGGCCATTATCATTTATGTAGACTCCTGACACCCAGACAGAGGAGAGGCAATTTGACAGTAAAAAGAGTTTAATGTCTCTCACCCAGACAGCAAGCAATTAAACGAAAGATAGGCCCCTGACACCCAGACAATGGGGCGGTCATTAGACAGTAAAAAGTGTTAAATGTCTGCCACCAAGACAGCAAGCATGTACCTGAAAGTTAGGCCACTGACAACCAGATAGAGGAGAGAGGTCCCATTGCAGCAAAAGAGGCATCATATCACCCACCAACGGAGAAGGCTACTTTTAGTTATTTAGGCCCCAGCACCCAGACAGAGGAGAGAGGTCCCAAAGCAGAGAATCAGGCTTCATGTCACCCACCAATGGAGAAGGCCACTTTCAGATATTTAGGCCCTTGGCACCCAGACGGAGGAGGTGTTCATTTAACTGTGGGTTGCCCCGCAAAATAATGGTAAAATTAAAAATTGAGGATTCAATAAAGAAGTGCCCTGGAGTACAAGAATATATGGTTAAGGGGAGGTAGTTATAAATGTCTATTTTGCACAAGGGATGGACAGGTCCTGTGGGATCCATGCCTGGTAATTTTTATGAACGTCAGCTTGTCCACGTTGGCTGTGGACAGGTTGCTGCGTTTGTCAGTAATGATGCCACCTGCCGTGCTAAATACACGTTCAGACAAAATGCTGGCCACCGGGCAGGCCAGCACCTCCAATGCATAAAAGGCTAGCTCTGGCCATGTGAACAATTTGGAGACCCAGAAGTTGAATGGGGCCGAACCATCAGTTAGTTCGTGGAGGGGTGTGCAAACATACTGTTCCACCATGTTAGTGAAATGCTGCCTCCTGCTAACATGTTCCGTATCAGATGGTGGTGCAATTAGCTGTGGCGTGGTGACAAAACTTTTCCACATCTCTGCCATGCTAACCCTGCCCTCAGAGGAGCTGGCCGTGACACAGCTGCATTGGCGACCTCTCGCTCCTCCTCTGCCTTCGCCTTGGGCTTCCACTTGTTCCCCTGTGACATTTGGGAATGCTCTTAGTAGCACGTCTACCAACGTGCGCTTGTACTCTCGCATCTTCCTATCATGCTCCAGTGCAGGAAGTAAGGTGGGCACATTGTCTTTGTACCGTGGATCCAGCAGGGTGGCAACCCAGTAGTCAGCACACGTTAAAATGTGGGCAACTCTGCTGTCGTTGCGCAGGCACTGCAGCATGTAGTCGCTCATGTGTGCCAGGATGCCCATAGTTAAGGACAAGCTGTCCTCTGTGGGAGGCATATCGTCATAGTCCTCCGTTTCCCCCCCAGCCATGCACCAGTGACTGGCCTGAGCTGCGTTGGGTGCCATTCCGCTGTGAACATACCTCATCCTCATCCTCCTCCACCTCCTCCTCATCCTCTTTGTCCTCCAGTAGTGGGCCCTGGCTGGCCACATTTGTACCTGGCCTCTGCTTTTGCAAAAAAACTCCCTCTGAGCCACTTCTAAGAGACTGGCCTGAAAGTTCTAAAAATGACCCCTCTTCCTTATCCTCCTCCTCCTGGGCCACCTCCTCTTCCATCATCACCCTAAGTGTTTTCTCAAGAAGACATAGAAGTGGTATTGTAATGCTGATAACGGCGTCATTGCCACTGGCCATGTTGGTGGAGTATTCGAAACAGCTCAATAGGGCACACAGGTCTCGCATAGAGGCCCAGTCATTGGTGGTGAAGTGGTTCTGTTCCGCAGTGCGACTCACCCGTGCGTGCTGCAGCTGAAACTTCACTATGGCCTGCTGCTGCTCGCACAGTCTCTCCAGCATGTGCAAGGTGGAGTTCCACCTGGTGGGCACGTCACATATGAAGCGGTGAGCGGGAAGGCCGAAGTTACGCTGTAGCGCAGACAGGTGAGCAGTGGCAGGATGTGAACACCGGAAGCGCGCACAGACGGCCCGCACTTTATGCAGCAGCTCTGACATGTCGGGGTAGTTGTGAATGAACTTCTGCACCACCAAATTCAGTACATGCGCCAGGCAAGGTATGTGCGTCAAACCGGCTAGTACCACAGCTGCAACGAGATTTCGCCAATTATCGGACACCACCAGACTGGGCTTGAGGCCCACCGGCAGAAACCACTCGTCGGTCTGTTGTTCAATACCCCGCCACAACTCCTGCGCGGTTTGGGGCCTGTCCCCCAAACATATGAGTTTCAGAACAGCCTGCTGACCTTTACCCCGTGCTGTTCTGAAGTTGGTGGTGAAGGTGTGTGTGGCTGACTGGATGAGCAGGTGGAAGAAGAGGAGGAAGCCGAGTAGGAGGAGGAGGAGGCTACAGGAGGCAAAGAATGATGGCCTGCGATCCTTGGCGGCGGAAGGACGTGCGCCAAAGAACTCTCCGCCTGGGGCCCAGCCGCCACTACATTTACCCAGTGTGCAGTTAGGGAGATATAGCGTCCCTGGCCGTGCTTACTGGTCCACGTATCTGTGGTTAGATGGACCTTGCCACAGATGGCATTGCGCAGTGCACACTTGATTTTATCGGATACTTGGTTGTGCAGGGAAAGCACGGCTCTCTTGGAGAAGTAGTGGCGGCTGGGAACAACATACTGTGGGACAGCCATCACCATCAGCTGTTTGAAGCTGTCTGTGTCCACCAGCCTGAATGACAGCATTTCAAAAGCCAGTAGTTTAGAAATGCTGGCATTCAGGCCCAGGGCTCAAGGGTGGCTAGGTGGGAATTTCCGCTTTCTCTCCAAGGTTTGTGACATGGAGAACTGAACGCTGCCGTGTGACATTGTGGAGCTGCTTGGTGACGGAGGTGGTGGTGTTGATGGAACATCCTCTGTTTGGTGAGCGGCAGGTGCCAACATTCCTCCCGAGGTGGAGGAAGAGGCCAAGGCAGCAGCAGAAGAGGGAGCAGGGGGAGCCTGAATGAGTTCCTTGTTTTTAAGGTGTTTACTCCACTGCAATTCATGCTTTACATGTAGATGCCTGGTCATGCAGGTTGTGCTAAGGTTCAGAACGTTAATGCCTCGCTTTAGGCTTTGATGGCACAGAGTGCAAACCACTCAGGTCTTGTCGTCAGCACATTGTTTAAAGAAGTGCCATGGACTCCTTGAAGCTGCCTTTGGGGTGCTCGGTCCCTGGTGGCGGTGGCCAGTAGCAGGCCAACTCTCTTGGCGGCAGCTGTTCTGCTTTTGCCCCCTGCTCCCTCTTTTGCTACGCTGTTGGCTCGGTCTTACCACTGCCTCTTCCTCTGAACTATGAAAGTCAGTGGCACGACCTTCATTCCATGTGGGGTCTAGGACCTCATTGTCCCCTGCATTGTCTTCCACACAGTCTTCCTCCCTGACCTCCTGTTCGGTCTGCACACTGCAGAAAGACGCAGCAGTTGGCACCTGTGTTTCGTCATCATCAGAGATGTGCGGTGGATTCCCTTGGGAAACCCTGCCAGAAGAGTCTTCAAACAGCATAAGAGACTGCTGCATGAGGCTCAGACAGTTTCCCTGATATGCATGGGGGTGATGTGACAGACTGATGGGCTTGGTTTTCAGGTGCCACCTGTGTGCTTTCTGCAGAAGACTGGGTGGGAGATAATGTTGTGAACGTGCTGGATCCACTGTCGGCCACCCAATTGACTAGCACCTGTACTTGCTCAGGCCTTACCATCCTTAGAACGGCATTGGGCCCCAACAAATATCGCTGTAAATTCTGGCGGGTACTGGAACCTGAGGTAGTTGGTTCACTAGGACGTGTGGCTGTGGCAGAATGGCCACGTACTCTCCCAGCACCAGAGGGTCCACTAACAACACCACGACCATGTCCGCGTCCCTTACTAGATGTTTTCCTCATTGTTACCGTTCACCACAATAAGAAAAACATTTTTTGGCCCAATGTATTGAATTCAAATCCAGTCCTTTTTTTTCCAGGCACGTAACACTATCTGGCTATCTATTTATGTACCATATTACACTAATCCAAGCACAGCCGTAACCACAGATTTAGGGGAATATCAATTGTAGGCCTAGTATTTAGGCCCTGGATGAAAGGTATCCTTTTACGGACAGATTTACACTTGGAGATGAACAGTAGCGTGTGAAAAAATATGTAGGATTATGCTTTCAGCACTTGTATTTTAACATGTTGTGTAATATACCCTTTAATGGAAAGAAATACACTTGGAGATGCACTCTGAGTGTAATATACCCTTTTACAGACAGATTTACACTTGGCCTGCAACAGCTGGAACACCAGATTTTAGGTATTGCTATTTTGGCAATTGAATTTCACCCCAGAAAAAAATCTACCCTTTGCCCTTACCACTATGAAACTTATCCAGTTACAGCTGGAACACCAAATTTATGGTATTTCTATTTTTGCAACTGAATTTCACCCCAGAAAATAATATATGCTTTGACGGACACTATGAAACTTGGCCAGTCACAGCTGGAACACCAGATTTACGGTATTTCTATTTTTGCAACTGAATTTCACCCCAGAACAAAATATATCCTTTGACGGACACTATTAAACCTGGCCAGCCACTGCTTGGATACCAGATGTTACGGTATAACCCGGTATAGTGAGGGTTAATACCGTTCGGGCGATTCCTCTGGCGAAGAGCACAGCAACCCACAAACACTGGAATCCACCGAACTGGAACCATACGAAGTCCTCCTCTCCTGGAACAGGCAAGAGAACGTTCTGAAGTAGCAATTCCCCCCAAGTACGAGACGAGGCTCCGTATTGATGGTTAAACAGGAATTCTCTCTTTATTGAGGGCTACCTGCCCGGTATTTATGCAGGTCTCCCACCTGGTGGACACTCCCCTAGGGGACCAGAAGGAAGACTGAGACACAGGGGATACAGCAGCCAATCACACACAATGGGTAAATAGGGACAACCACACCCAGCATATTCCTCCCCTCTGCCTGTGATACAATTACCCTACATGGGTTAATGTAATCATCACAGGCAGGAGAATACACAAAGTCTTCTGTCCTGGAGACAATCGAGGAGTCATTCAATTATCTCTCAGGACAAAGGGAAATCTCCAATACACACGTGGGGACAATAGGACAGACATCGCTATTCAATATACAATGTCCCACCCTTTACAGTACACACAGACATGTAACATATCCCCAGATGGCTTGGATCTGAGCGCTCAATATATCCAAACAGCGCTCAGATGCCACAAACACAGTCAAATCGCCATGGGGTTTAAGTTTAGCATGGGCTGATGAGAGGGCCCATAATCCTGGGGCAAGAGGCTGGCAATCTGTCCCCTCCAAAAGCCAGTGGCGAGGTTGGTTTCGCCACACCAGATTTAGGGGATTGCTATTTTGGCAATATAATTTCACCCCAGAACAAAATATATCGTACGTCTCTGATGATGACGAAACACAGGTGCCAACTGCTGCGTCTTTTTGCAGTGTGCAGACCGAACAGGAGGTCAGGGAGGAAGACTGTGTGGAAGACAATGCAGGGAACAATGAGGTCCTAGACCCCACATGGAATGAAGGCCGTGCCACTGACTTTTATAGTTCAGAGGAAGAGGCAGCGGTAAGACCGAGCCAACTTCGCCGGACACTATTAAACATGGCCAGCCACTGCTGAAACCACTGATTTTATGGTATTGCTATTTTGGCATTTGAATTTCACCCCAGAACAAAATCTATCCTTTGCCGGACACTATTAAACTTGGCCAGCCACTGCTGGGACACCAGATTTAGTGGATTCCTATTTTGGCAATTGAATTTCACCCCAGAACCAAAAATTTATCTTTTGCCGGACACTATTAAATTTGGCCAGCCACTGCTGAAAGCACTGATTTATTCTATTGCTATATTGGCAATTGAATTTCACCCCAGAAAAAAATCTATCCTTTGCCGGACACTATTAAACTTGGCCAGCCACTGCTGGGACACCAGATTTAGGGGATTGCTATTTTGGCAATAGAATTTCACCCCAGAAAAAAATATATCCTTTGCTGGACACTATTAAACTTGGCCAGCGATAGCTGAAACCACTGATTTACGGTATAAATTTTATGTAAATGTTCGGGTCCGTGTCACGAACACCCCAAAATTTTGTACGAACCCGACCTATACAGGTCGGGTTCGCTCATCCCTAGCTGTGTGGTACATGTGATAACAATCTCCCATATTCTTCATATGTATGGCCTATGGGGTAGAGTGGCAAGACGAAAGCCTTTTCTTACGAAGAAAAACATCCAAGCCAGGCTACACTTTGCAAAAACACATCTGAAGTCTCCCAAAAGCATGTGGTGTTATGGTCTCATGAAACAAAGATTGAACTTTTTGGCCATAATTCCAAAAGATATGTTTGGCACAAAAACAACACTGCACATCACCAAAAGAACACCATACCCACAGTGAAGCATAGTGGTGGCAGCATCATGCTTTGGGGCTTTTTTTCTGCAGCTGGAATCTGGGCCTTAGTAAAATAGAGGGATTTATGAACAGTTCCAAATACAAGTCAATATTGGCACAAAACCTTCAGGCTTCTGTTAGAAAGCTGAACATGAAGAGGAACTTCTTCTTTCAGCATGACAACAACCCAAAGCATACATCCAAATCAACAAAGGAATGGCTTTACCAGAAGAAGATTAAAGTTTTGGAATGACCCAGCCAGAGCCCAGACCTGAATCCGATTGAAAATCTGTGGGGTCATCTGAAGAGGGCTTTGCACAGGAGATGCCCTCGCAATCTGACAGATTTGGAGTGGTTTTGCAAAGAAGAGTGGGCAAATCTTGCCAAGTCAAAATCTGCCATGCTAATAGACTCATACACAAAAAGACTGAATGCTGTAATAAAATCAAAAGTTGCTTCAACAAAGTATTAGTTTAAGGGTGTGCACACTTATGCAACCAAATTATTTTATTTTTATATTTTTTCTTCCCTGAACCTAAAAGATTTCAGTTAGTTTTTCAGTTGAATTGTACAGTTAGGTCAGATTAAAGTTCGAAAAAGTTCTTAAATGATTTATCTTTGTCTCATTTTTCTACAGCACAGAAACCTGACATTTTAACATGGGTGTGTAGACTTTTTATATCCACTGTATATGTCATTTATCAAACTGGTGTAAAGTAGAACTGACTTAGTTGCCTATGGCTGCCAATCAGATTCCACCTTTCATAGCTCCATTGGAAAATGAAAGTAGGAATCTTATTGGTTGCTAATCTGTGTGGGAAAGTGACTGCACAGAAAGCACACAATACTGTATTCAGAACATAATGCATTTAGTGAGAGCTGTCAGTAATGAGATCTATATCCTGCTTATAACATCATGGTTCTGACTGTAGATCGCTGCACAGACATTATCAGCAGGAATATCTATTGTGTCTGTAAATAATGGATTTCTACAGAATGGAAAATGAGAAGTAGATCTGATTACAGGTTGTAGCATACTGTAAGACTCCCCATGTTGTGGATTGGAATGAAACCTTACTACCAAGTTACTTGCAAGTTCCAGCAGCCTATATGTAAGTGGCTGCTAGCTGTACTATGGAAGGCTACTTTCACACTAGTATGGTGGATCTGGCAGGGTTCAGCAAAATCGCTTCCGTTACTGATAATAAATACATCTGCATCCGTTATGAATAGATCTGGTTGTATTATCTTTAACATAGCCAAGACGGATCCGTCATGAACTCCAGTGAAAGTCAATGGGGGACGGATCAGTTTTCTATTGTGTCAGAGAAAACGGATCCGTCCCAATTGACTTGCATTGTGGGTCATGACGGATCCATTTTTCTCCAAATCCCAGGATGAAAAGCAAACTGCAGCATGCAGCGGTTTGTTCTCCGGTATGAGAACGGAATGCATTTTGGAGCATTCCGTTTGGTTCATTTACGTTTTGTCCCCATTGACAATGAATGGGGACAAAACTGAAGAGTTTTTTTTGCCAGTATTGAGACCCTGTAACGGATGTCAATACTGGAAAATAGGCTACTTTCACACTAGCATTTCTAACAGGATGTGGGGGCGGGGCAGCAGAGCTTGTGCTGGTGCATGTGAAATCAACAGGAACGCCCACGGATTCTCAGAGCAGATGAGAACATGGAGTGAATCACAGCATTTCTGAGTGCATGTGAAGCAAAGCTGATACCAGTAAACTAATAAGTGCAATTTTATTATGTGCTACATTACATTAAGATATGGGCTTATTGATTTGTAGTGCACAAAGGTGTCCATAGCCTTTAAAGTGGTTTATGTTCTTTTTAACATTATGAATTAAATAAAATATATATTTTTTCTAAATCACATTAGTGTGTGAAAAAGGCTGATGATTGCACATTTAAGTCCCCTAAAGGTGGATAAAAAAAGTTAATTATTCCCCATAATTAGGGATGAGTGGACCGCCAGATGTCCAGGTTTGGCTGAAGTTCGATTCAGATTCCGAACTTGACCCCGAACAATGAACCCCATTGAAGTCAATAGGGACCCGAACTTTGGGGCACTACGGCTGCAAAAGGCTCCAAAGTGGGCTTAAGAGCAGTGCAATTGCCCTGAAAACAAATGTGTATGAGGAAAATAACAATCTTGAACCAGAAGACTAAGGTCCAAGTGGAGTAGGAAGTTGAGGAGGCTGTGGTGGTGTAGGTGGAAGAGATGGAGGAGGTGGAGGAAGAAGCCAACAGTCTTTGTTTTGTTTTTTTAAATGTGTCAGTTAATTCTGTGTGTGACCTTTAGCCATTTTTTGGGGGGTTTATTTCTCTACTCTGCCAATATAAGATATAATAATCTTGATCCAGGAGGTTGAGGTCCGAGTGGATGAGGAGGTGGAAGAGGCAGAGGAGGAAGCCAACACTGTTTCTGTTAGGTTTATTTCCATGTGTCAGTAAATTCTGTGTCAGGTTGCTAAGGGCCACGGTGTGACAGTTTGGTGCTTGTATGTCCTGGGTTAAAACTGGGTAAAAAGATTCAATATCTGGGGACTATATATTTAAAAAAATAAAATTCTCCTACTACAGTAAGATGGATACCAAAGGGGTGTTCTAAATTTTACAAAATTGCCAGACACACTCCAAAGAAGAATTTCCTCTCCTACAGCAGTTCGATGTATGCCAAAGTTAGATGTATGTCTTAATTTAGATGTATGCCTCAATTTAAAAAATAAATAAAATCCTATGTGTTTTTTGGGGGGAGAGAGGTTGGGTGGTAACTGTCAACCACCAAACATTGGGAGATGGCGAGAACGTGCTTCAGTATAACAATGGCTTGGTGTGGCCAATATGCTTCTCTACCAATTTAAGGAGGAGGATGTGGCGGTGTAGACGGATGTGCCGCTGCAGGCGAAAGAGGTGGAGGAGGCAGAGAAGGTCACCAACCTTTTTTTTTTTTTCTTTGTCTTAATTTTCCTTTTCTAATTTTTTGTTTTTGTTTGTGGAGGCCCCAAAACATTGGGAAATAGAACGCACAAGCTGCGCTGGAGTATGACAATGGCTAAAGAGCTATACCTCTTTACTCTGGCCAAGGTACAGACAAGTCCTGTGGGATCCATGACTGGTTCATTTTATTAAACGTGAGCTTGTCCAGGCTGGCTGTGCTAAACACATGTTTGGACAATCCATTACACTTGCCGCAGGACAGGCCAGCACCTTGAAGGCGTAAAGTGCAAGTTCATGCCATGTGCCCAATTTGGAGACCCAGAAGTTAAACGAGGCAGACCCATCAGCCAGTACGTGCAGACATGTGGACACTTACTGTTCCCCCATTAGTGATGAGCGTCAGGGGCAATATTCGAATTCGCGATATTTCGCGAATATTTGGGCGCATATTCGCCATATATTCGCAAATTCGCAAATTCGTAATCTCCAGACATTATTTTCTTGTTTGCGAAAATTCGCATAAATTAGCATAAAAATTCGCATAAACTGGCATTTAAAAGATACATTTTAAATACCAGCTTATGCGAATTGTTATGCTAATTTATGCGAATTTTTACGCTAATTTATGCAAATTTTTTATGCGAATTTTCGCAAACAAGAAAATAATGACATTATTTTCTTGCATGCGAAAATTTGCATATAAAAAATTCTCATAAAGCGAATATTCGCAATTGCTGTCAGGTGGGAATGCCATCAGCACCAGCTTTGCTTGTACTCGCGCATCTTCCGTTCATGCTTCAGTGACGGAAGTAAGGACAGCATGTTGTTCTTGTAGCAGGGATCCACAGCAGGGTGGCCACCCAGTAATCATCACCGTTTAGAATATGGGCAACTCAGTTGTCATTCCGCAGGCATTGCAGCAGAGATAGTCGCTTATGTGTGCCAGGCTGCCCAGAGGCAACAAGCTATCCTCGGTGAGAGGTGGATCATCTGTGTCCTCTGTATACCCCCAGTCACGCTTCAGTGATGCCTGTGAGCTGATTTGGGTGCCATCCTGCTGTGAACAGGGATCCTCCTCATCTTCCAAAACTGTGCCCTGGCTGGACAGTTGGGTACCTGGCCACTGCAGGAACCCTCCCTCTGAGCCACCTGAGGACAACTGGCCTGATAACCTTGGAAATGATCCCTGTTCCTCCTCCGCTTCCTCCTGTGCCACATTCTCATCCATCATCACCTGAAGCATTTTTTCAGGGAGTCATAGAAGTGGGATAGCAAGGCTGATGACCGTGTGAGCACTTTCTGAAGCAGCTCTGACATATTGGGATAATTCTTCAGGAACCTCTGCACCACCAAGTTCAGCACATGTGCCAGGCAAGGGATGTGCGTCAAACTGGCTAGGCCCGGAGCTGCTACAAGATTTCACAATTTGTAGCACACCACCAGGCTTGGCTTGAGGCTCAGTGGCACCAACCACAGCTCCTGCGTGGTGTGTGGTTTTTCCTCCCAAACAGATGAGTTTCAAAACATCCTGCTGTCATTTACCCCAGGCTGTGCTGAAGTTGGTGGTGCAGGTGTTGCGCTGACGTGATGAGGAGACGGTAGAGGAGGAACCAGAGGAGGAAGTGAAGTAGGAGGCAACAGGAGGCACCGAGAAACGTCCAACAATCCTCGGTGCCGGTAGGACAACGGTCACTCTACACCAAATTGAATGGCAGGAATTTTAAAAGCTGGCATTCAGGGTCAGGGCTCTCAGGTGGGTAGGGTGTACTTCCTTGTTCTCTCCAGGGTCTGGGGGATGGACAGCAGAACGCTGCCATGGGACAGTGTGGAGATGCTCGGTGACGGTGGTGGTGATGTGGCTGCCACATCGTCTGTTTTCTGGGTGACAGGTGCCCCTGTCACTCGAGAGGGGGAGGAAGAGGCAGTGACTGCAGCAGAAGAGGGAGCAGGAGGAGCCTCTGATCTTTCGTGGTTCTGGAAGTGTCTATTACACTGCAGATCTTGCTTTGCCGTTAGATGCCGGATCATGCAGGTGGTGCTCAGATTGAGAACATTTATGCCTCGCTTCAGGCTCGGACTGCACAGCATGAAAACCACCCATGTCCTGTTGTCAGCACGCTGCGTGAAGAACTGCTATGCCAAGGAACTCCTTTGCTATGTCTCTTGGCGCGTTGAGCAGTAGCAGACATACTGGCTAGGGGACGGCCGCTCTGCTTTTGCACCCTGCTCCTTCTTTTGCCGTGAGCCTTGTGCTGCGTGCTCTTCCACCAAACTTCACACGTCACTGGCATGACCTGGATGCCATGTGAGGTCTAGGACCTCATCCTCCTCCCCATCATCTTGCACCCTCTCCTCACCCCTGCCCTACTGGGCAGTCTGCATACTGCAGCAAGCCGTAGCAGTTGAAACATGTGTTTCGTCATCATCATCAGAGACGTGCTGCTGTGGTTCTCTCACGTCCTAATCCTCAAAATTGGCTGACAGACAAACAAATGCATATCTGTTAGAGTTGAGAGAACACCTGGAAGTTTGGGTTCGGCCGAACTTCGCCGCAAGGTTCGAGTTTGGGACCCGAACTTGACCCTGGACCCGAACCCCATTGAAGTCAATGGGGACCCGAACTTTGGGGCACTAAAATGGCTCTAAGAAAGTAATGTAAAGGGCTACAGGGCTGCAAAAGGAAGCAAAATGGGGGTAAGAGCTGGACAACTGCCCTGCAAACAAATGTGGATAGGGAAATGACTTAAAATAACATAAAATACATAAAAATTTAAAAATAATAATCTTGAACTAGGAGGGCGAGGTCCAAAAGGAGTAGGAGGTTGAGCAGGCGGTGTAGGTGGAAGCGGTGGTGGAGGCGGTAGTCGTAAACAACACTGTTTTTTGTTTTACATTTTTTTATTTTATTTTTTATTTGGGTAGACCCCCAAAGCATTGGGAAATATAGAAAAGAAAACAAAGAGAAAGTGAGCTGGAGTATAACAAAGGCTGGGTGAGGCCAGTATACGTGACTATTCTGCCCAAGGTACAAACAAGTCCTGTGGGATCCATGCCTGGTTCATTTTAATGTACGTGAGCTTCTCCATATTAGCTGTGGACAGACGGCTGCGCTTGTCTGTGATAATGCCCCCTGCCATGCTAAATACACGTTGAGACAATACACTGGCTGCAGGGCAGACCAGCAACTCTAAGGCATAAAGGGCAAGCTCAGGCCATGTGTCCAATTTGGAGACCCAGAAGTTGAATGACACAGACCCATCAGTCAGTATGTGTAGGCGTGTGCACACATACTGCTCCACCATTTTGCTGAAATGCTGCCTCCTGCTAAGACGTTCCATATCAGGTGGTGGTGCTGGTTCTTGGGGCGTGGTGACAAAGCTTTTCCACATTTCTGCCATGCTAACTCTGCTTTCTGATGTGCTGGCGGTGCCTTGGCTGCGTTAGAGACCTCTTCCTCCTTCTCTGCCTTCGCCTTGTGCTTCCACTGAGGCCCCGGTGTCAGGTGGGAATGTCATCTGCAGCGCATCTACTAGCGTGCGCTTGTAGTCACGCATCTTCTGATCACGCCCCAGTAAGGGAATTAAGGACGGCACATTGTCCTTGTAACGGGAATCCAGCAGGGTGGCCACCCAGTAATCAGCACAAGTTAGAATGTGGGCAACTTGGCGGTCGTTGTGCAGGCACTGCAGCATGCAGTCGCTCATGTGTGCCAGGCTGCCCAGAGTTAACGACAAGTTGTCCTCGGTGGGAGGTGTATCATCTGTGTCATCTGTATCCCCCCGGCCACGCTGCAGTGATGGCCCTGAGCTGCTTTGGGTGCCACCCTGCTGTGAACACGGTTCCTCCTCGTCCTGCCCCTATTCCAGAGCTCTGCCCTGGCTGGAAAATTGTGTACCTGGTCTATGTTGGTGCAGGAACCCACACTCTGAGCTATTTGTGAATGACTGGCCTGACAACCGTGGAAATGATCCCTCTTCCTTCAATGCCACATCATCTTCCATCATCGCCTGAAGCGCTTTTTCAGTGAGACATAGAAGTGGGATAGTAACGCTGAGAACGCCGTCATTGGCACTGGCCATGTTGGAGTAGTCGAAAAACAGCGCAACAAGGCACACAGGTCTCGCATCAGTGGCCGTGAAGTGGTGCTGTTCCGGAGAGCTACTCACCCGGGCGTGCTGCAGCTGAAACTCCACTATCGCATGCTGCTGCTCGCACAGTCTCTCCAACATGTGCAAGGTGGAGTTCCACCTGGTGGGCACGTCGCATATGAGGCGGTGAGCGGGAAGGCCGAAGTTACGCTGCAGCGCAGACAGGCGAGCAACGGCAGGGTGAGAACGCCGAAAGGGCGCACAGATGGCCCGCACTTTCTGCAGCAGCTCTAACATATCGGGGGAGTTTTTCAGGAATTTCTGCACCACCAAATCCAGCACATGTGCTAGGCAAGGGATGTGTGTCAAACTGGCTAGGCCCAGAGCTGCTACGAGATTTCACCCATTATCGCACAGCACCAGCTCCTGTGCGGTGTGGGGTTTGTCCCCCAAACAGATGAGTTTCAAAACCAACTGCCAACACAAAATAAAATAAATGTCTCTGATATAAGTGTTTGGACTATTGAAGTTGCGGTGCAGATCACCAAAGAAGTGACGTGGGTTTTTGTCACCTATATAATGTCAATAAAAAAGTGTTGGGATCGCGCTGCAATATATTGTAAACTCCAAGACAAACAAGAATTTCCTTCTCCCAAAGACACAGAAAAAACAGCAAAGATCTCAGGTCCCTTTTGTCTCCAGAACCTGTCGAAAATCATTGAGAATCGCACAATAGTGAATTACTGTTGCCGCAGGTGAACCGCGATATTTTAGTGCACTTACTAGATGTTCTCTTGTTATCAGGCACATAGGAAGCAGATGACTATGGTCCTCTCTCTGCATCTTTCCTCTTAGTATCTGTCTAAAGCATAAAAAAAAAAAAAGCAGAATAGTGAAGCACCCTTGGCACACAGTTCCCCACGCGATTTTTATTTATTTATAAAATATTCACTTGCACAGGAGCATATAGTAAAAAAAAACACATGTAAGCTACCTGGGGGTCAGGGGGAACCAGGGCATTCTGGGTGTTGTGGTGCAGTGCATCACCCACCTGAGAGGTATGCTATAGATAGAATTACGGATCCCTTCCGTCCTCTGATCAAGATGGTGGTGTCAGTGTTTAGCAGCTGTAGTGAAGTTCCTCTGTTAGTGGGAATAACTGAGTCCCAGACGGTTCAGGTAAATTGTCAATGTCTTTACTTAAGGGTTGCAAACGTTGCATCTCTTGATCCCTGCGCCCTTCCTGTGTTTCTCCTCACTCTGGATCTGCTCTCTCTGATCCAGTGATTCTTTCTTTCCCTGTTCTGTTCCTTAGTTTCTCAGCCCGGCCTAAGGGTATTATTCCACTTGGCCCTAGGAACTGGCGTCCTCCTATCTCCGTTTGTATATATTCACCTCCAGGCAGGACCCTTCCGGCTGTTTCCTCAAACTGCACACCCTTTCCCAGGCCGTAGGCCCAGGTCTCCCTGTCTTCACCAGGCTCAGGGGCCTGAACTCCAACTGAACTAACTTCCACCATCCCTCACTAAGCCTTTTATACCTATACTAGGGGTCCCTCTAGTGGCCAACTCTCCTTACTACACCCCTACCGGCTTATAGTGATCGAGATATACATATATATAACAATTCAACAATAACAGTTAAATAATATGTTCCTTCTCATACAACTTTCCCTAGAAACAGACGCTGCCTCTTTAACCCTCCCATAAATAGCTAGTAGTACTTTACACCTCTTACACACGCACTGCCCGACCCGGGTTTCGCCTGCTGGCTTCGTCAGGAGCGTCTCATTAGAAAGCCACACAGGATGCTTAAATCCTTGTAATTGGACCCTCCCATTCCCCAGGAAGAAGTAAAATCATGATATCCCATAAAATATATATATGAAATAATACAAATATTCATCAAAACAAGCGGTATCACAAAACATTCCATTCCCTACTCAAGATTATACTATATATTATGTAAACCTCATAGATATATCGTAACGGTCATTCTACTATCACATGTGGATTCAAAAACCAATCCCTAGTAGAGTTGAGAGTACAGTTCGGGCATAGTTCGGGTTCGTCCGAAATTTGGGTTTCTGGTGTCCCTGCAGTGGCTGGCAAAGTATAATAATGTCCGCCAAAACATATATTTTGTTCTGGGGTGAAATTCAATTGCCAAAATAGCAATCCCCTAAACTGGTGTCCCAGCACTGGCTGGCAAAGTATAATAGTGTCCGCCAAAAGATATATTTTGTTCTGGGGTGAAATTCAATTGCCAAAATAGCAATACCCTGAATCTGGTGTTCCAGCAGTTGCAGGCCTAGCTTAAATCTGTCCGTAACAGGGTATATTTTGTTCTGGGGTGCAATTCAATTGCCAAAATAGCAATACCCTGAATCTGGTGTCCCAGCAGTGGCTGGCAAAGTATAATAGTGTCCGCCAAAACATATATTTGGTTCTGGGGTGAAATTCACTTGCCAATATAGCAATACCCTGAATCTGGTGTTCCAGCTGTTGCAGGCCAAGTGTTAATCTGTCCGTAAAAGGGTATATTACACTCAAGGTGTATATACAAGTGCTGAGAGGGTCATCCTCAATAACTTCACACGCTACCGTGCATCTCCCATTGTATTTCTGTCCGTTAAAGGGTATATTACACAAAGTGTTAAAATACAATTGCTGAAGGCATAATCCTACATATTTTTTCACACGCTACTGTGCATCTCCAAGTGTAAATCTGTCCATAAAAGGATACCTTTCATCCAGGGCCTAAATACTAGCCCTAAAAGAGATATTCCCCTAAATCAGTGGTTACTGCTGTGCCTGGATTAGTGTAATACGCTACATAAATAAATAGGCAGATAGTGTTAGGTGCCTGTAAAAAAAAAGGCCTATATTTGAAATCAATACATAGGGCCAAATATTTTTTTTATTATTGTGGTGCTTGGTAAACGGTAACAATGAGGAAAACATCTAGTAAGGGACGCGGATGCGGTCGTGGTGGTGTTAGTGTACCCTCTGGTGCTGGGAGAGGACGTGGCCATTCTGCCACAACCACATGTCCTAGTGAACCAACTACCTCAGGTTCCAGTACCCGCCAGAATTTACAGCTATATTTGTTGGGGCCCAATGCCGTTCTAAGGATGGTAAGGCCTGAGCAGGTACAGGCGCTAGTTAATTGGGTGGCTGACAGTGGATCCAGCACGTTCACAACATTATCTCCCACCCAGTCTTCTGCAGAAAGCGTACAGGTGGCGCCTGAAAACCAAGCCCATCAATCTGTCACATCACCCCCATGCATGTCAGGGAAACTGTCTGAGCCTCAAGTTATGCAGCAGTCTCTTATGCTGTTTGAAGACTCTTCTGGCAGGGTTTCCCAAAGGAATCCACCTAGCCCTTCCCCAGTGATGGAAGACCTAGAATGCACTGATGCACAACCACTGATGTTTCCTGATGATGAGGACATGGGAATACCACCTCATCAGAGTCCGCATGTCTCTGATGATGACGAAACACAGGTGCCAACTGCTGCGTCTTTCTGCAGTGTGCAGACCAAACAGGAGGTCAGGGAGGAAGACTGTGTGGAAGACGATGCAGGGGACAATGAGGTCCTAGACCCCACATGGAATGAAGGTCGTGCCACTGACTTTCATAGTTCAGAGGAAGAGGCAGTGGTGAGACCGAGCCAACAGCATAGCAAGAGAGGGAGCAGGGGGCAAAAGCAGAACAGCCGCAGCTAAGAGAGTTCGCCTGCTACTGGCCGCCGCCACCAGGGACCGAGCACGCCAAAGGCAGCTTCAAGGAGTTCCCTGGCATGGCACTTCTTCAAACAATGTGCTGACGACAAGACCCGAGTGGTTTGCACGCTGTGCCATCAGAGCCTGAAGCGAGGCATTACCGTTCTGAACCTTAGCACAACCTGCATGACCAGGCATCTACATGCAAAGCATGAACTGCAGTGGAGTAAACACCTTAAAAGCAAGGAACTCACTCTGGCTCCCCCTGCTCCCTCTTCTGCTGCTGCCTCGGCCTCTTCCTCCAACTCGGGAGGAATGTTGGCACCTGCCGCCCACCAAACAGAGGATGTGCCGCCGACAACACCACCTGCGTCACCAAGCATCTCCACCATGTCACACGGCAGCGTTCAGCTCTCCATCTCACAAACCTTGGAGAGAAAGCGTAAATTCCCACCTAGCCACCCTCTAACCCTGGGCCTGAATGCCAGCATTTCTAAACTACTGGCCTTTGAAATGCTGTCATTCAGGCTGGTGGACACAGACTGCTTCAAACAGCTGATGTCCATGGCTGTCCCACAGTATGTTGTTCCCAGCCGCCACTACTTCTCCAAGACAGCCGTGCCTTCCCTGCACAACCAAGTATCCGATAAAATCAAGTGTGCACTGCGCAACGCCATCTGTGGCAAGGTCCACCTAACCACAGATACGTGGACCAGTAAGCACGGCCAGGGACGCTATATCTCCCTAACTGCACACTGGGTAAATGTAGTGGCGGCTGGGCCCCAGGCGGAGAGTTCCTTGGCGCACGTCCTTCCACCACCAAGGATCGCAGGGCGTCATTCTTTGCCTCCTGTAGCCTCCTCCTCCTACTCGGCTTCCTCCTCCTCTGCTTCCACCAGCTCATCCAGTCAGCCACACACCTTCACCACCAACTTCAGCACAGCCCGGGGTAAACGTCAGCAGGCAATCCTGAAACTCATATGTTTGGGGGGACAGGCCCCACACCGCGCAGGAGTTGTGGCGGGGTATTAAACAACAGACCGACGAGTGGTTTCTGCCGGTGGGCCTCAAGCCCGGCCTGGTGGTGTGCGATAATGGGCGAAATCTCGTCGCAGCTCTGGGACTAGCCGGTTTGACGCACATCCCTTGCCTGGCGCATGTACTGAATTTGGTGGTGCAGAAGTTCATTCACAACTACCCTGACATCAGAGCTGCTGCATAAAGTGCGGGCCGTCTGTGCGCGCTTCCGGCGTTCATATCCTGCTGCTTCTCGCCTGTCTGCGCTACAGCATAACTTCGGCCTTCCCGCTCACCGCCTCATATGCGACGTGCCCACCAGGTGGAACTCCACCTTGCACATACTGGAGAGAGTGTGCGAGCAGCAGCAGGCCATAGTGGAGTTTCAGCTGCAGCACGCACGCGTCAGTCGCACTGCGGAACAGCATCACTTCACCACCAATGATTGGGCCTGTGTGCCCTGTTGCGCTGTTTCGAGTACTCCACCAACATGGCCAGTGGTGATGACACCATTATCAGCGTTACAATATCACTTCTATGTCTCCTTGAGAAAACGCTTAGGGCAATGATGGAAGAGGAGGTGGCCCAGGAGGAGGAGGATAAGGAAGAGGGGTCATTTTTACTACTTTCAGGCCAGTCTGTTAGAAGTGGCTCAGAGGGAGGTTTTTTGCAACAGCAGAGGCCAGGTACAAATGTGGCCAGCCAGGGCCCACTACTGGAGGACGAGGAGGATGAGGAGGAGGTGGAGGAGGGTGAGGATGAAGCAGGTTCACAGCGGGGTGGCACCCGACACAGCTCAGGCCCATCACTGGTGCGTGGCTGGGTGTCACGGCGGGAAGTGGGGAAAACCCCCCGCCGTGCAATGTCCGCGGCCGCTGGGCCTAAAAGCAGGGACAAAGGGAACCGCTAACACCCTAGCACGTCCCTAATGCTTGCCCTGGTCTCCTGGCAGTATGAGCGGACCCTGAAGGTGGGACTGCTCATACCCACGAACCTGTGGCCCTGAACGCCCTGTCTCGCCCTCATATAGAAACAGAGCAGAGACCACCTGCTCACCCTAGACTGCGGATGAGCAGGAGTCTCCAGAGCCCCCCACAGCAGCCGGGACCCGAACAGTGTGTGCCCGCACGGCAGGCAAGTTACATAGGAAACGCATACCAGAAACCCACACTTACCTGCCGTGCTGAAGACGGAGAAGGAGCGCCAGGACCTCCCGGACCCCAAGCGGACATCAGATGCCTGGGGGGAGACCTGGCCGGGCAACACACCATCCGGTATATGCTATACCCCTCCGGGTAAGCAAGCCCCTTCCGGAGCAGACATACCAACAAACTGCAACATACAAACCCACAACAAAGACATAACCAAGTGAGGGAAAGGGTAAGCAGAAGCACACAGGAGGGGAGTACAATCAAATAGAGAAAACAATATAACAAATAAGGGTGGCTCACGCAGACATAAAGGTGGGATCCAAACACACTCCAGCCACCCTCACACCATGGCTGAACAAACAAAACTGACCTCAGGTTCCACACACAAGGTAATAAGGAGGTCTGAGGTCACACCCACCATAACAAGCAACCACACCTTAACCCTGTGCACACCAACCAAACACTGTGCACACATACAACAAACAGTGACTCGCATGCAGACACAAGCTAATTACCAGGAGCAACTACATGAGAGGCAACAAACACACAGCCCTCACATGCAGCAACAACACCTCGCCGCCGGCAAGTACATGCGGTACAACAACCACGACCGCGACACCGGTCGTGGCACGCAGGTTGCCCACGGCAACCGCATGCCAACTAAGGAGTCACGACTCCAACGCGGGTCGTGACACTGGGGGAATACGGAGGACGATGACGATACGCCTCCCACAGAGGATAGCTTGTCCTTACCTCTGGGGAGCATGGCACACATGAGCGACTACATGCTGCAGTGCCTGCGCAACGACAGCAGAGTTGCCCACATTTCAAAGTGTGCGGACTACTGGGTTGCCACCCTGCTGGATCCCTGGTACAAAGACAATGTGCCCACCTTACTTCCTCCACTGGAGCATGATAGGAAGATGCGCGAGTACAACCGCATGCTGGAAGAGGCGCTCCTAAGAGCATTCCCAAATGTCACAGGGGAACAAGTGGAAGTCCAAGGCGAAGGCAGAGGAGGAGCAAGAGGTCGCCAACGCAGCTGTGGCAGAAATGTGGAAAAGTTTTGTCTCCACGCCACAGCTAACTGCACCACCACCTGATACGGAACGTGTTAGCAGGAGGCAGCATTTCACTAACATGGTTGAACAGTACGTCTGCACACCCCTCCACGTACTGACTGATGGTTCGGCCCCATTCAACTTCTGGGTCTCCAAATTGTCCACGTGGCTAGAGTTAGCATTTTATGCCTTGGAGGTGCTGGCCTGCCCGGCGGCCAGCTTTTTGTCTGAACGTGTATTCAGCACGGCAGGAGGCGTCATTACTGACAAACGCAGCCGCCTGTCCACAGCCAACGTGGACAAGCTGACGTTCATAAAAATGAACCAGGCATGGTTCCCACAGGACCTGTGCCTCCCTTGTGCAGAATAGACATTTATAACTGCCTCCCCCTCAACCATGTATTCTTGTACTCTGGGGCACTTCTTTATTGAATCCTCATTTTTTTAACTTTACCATGATCTTGCGGTGCAACCCAAAGTTGAATGAACCTCTCCTCTGTCTGGGTGGTGGGGCCGAAATAACTGAGAGTGGCCTTCTCCGGTGGTGGTTGATATGACGCATGATTCCTTGCTGTGGGACCTCTCTCCTCTGTCTGGGTGCTGGGCCGAAATAATTGAGAGTGGCCTTCTCCGGTGGTGGTTGATATGACGCATGATTCCTTGCTGTGGGACCTCTCTCCTCTGTCTGGGTGCTGGGCCGAAATAACTGAGAGTGGCCTTCTCCGGTGGTGGTTGATATGACGCATGATTCCTTGCTGTGGGACCTCTCTCCTCTGTCTGGGTGCTGAGGCCTAAATAACTGAAAGTGGCCTTCTCCAGTGTTGGGTGATATGAAGCTTGATTCTGTGCTATGGGGCCTCTCTCCTCTGTCTGGGTGCTGTGGGCTAAATATCTGGAAGTGGCCTTCTCTGGTGGTGGGTGATATGACGCATAATTCCTTCCTGTGGGACATCTCTCCTCTGTCTGGGTGCTGGGGCCGAAATAACTGAGTGGCCTTCTCCAGTGGTGGGTGATATGACGCATGATTCCTTGATGTGGGACCTGTATCCTCGGTCTGGGTGCTGGTCTGAAATAACTGAAAGTAGCCTTCTCCAGTGGTGGGTGATATGACGCATGATTCCTTGCTGTGGGACCTCTCTCCTCTGTCTGGGTGCTGGGGCCAAAATAACTGAAAGTGGCCTTCTCCAGTGTTGGGTGATATGACGCATGATTCCTTGCAGTGGGAACTCTCTCCAATTGATATTGGTTAAATTTTATTTATTTTATTTAATTTTAATTAATTTCCCTATCCACATTTGTTTGCAGGGGATTTACCTACATTTTGCTGCCTTTGGCAGCCCTCTAGCCCATTCCTGGACTATTTTACAGCCTTTTTAGTGCCTACAAGTTCGGGTCCCCATTGACTTCAATGGGGTTCGGGTTCGGGATAAAGTTCGGGTCAAGTTCCGATCCCGAATCTGAACATTTTCGGGAAGTTCGGCCGAACTTACCGAACCCGAACTTCCAGGTGTTCGCTCATCTCTATCTGCAAAGTGTCAGATTAGACATTGTTTAATATCATATTCCACATTTAATCCGTATGGGTGCAGGGTCTTAAGATCGTACATCCACTGTACTTCCTTTTTATTAATTTTTTTTCGCATAGTTCCCCCCTCGTTCTGAAGTTTTTACTACCTCCACTCCCATAAACCGCAATCTTCTCTGGCTCTTTTCATGTACTTGTTTGAAGTGTAGAGAAACGCTATGCATTTCCAAACCCTTCCTATTATTTCGGATATGTTCTTGTATCCATATCTTCAGATTGCGAGTTGTTCTTCCCACGTACTGGAGGCCACAAGGGCACTCCATTACGTAGATAACCCCACTGTTGTTGCAGGATATATTCCCCTTGATTTTAAATGACAAATTCTTCTTATTTGAAGTGACAACTTCAGTAGCTCTCAAACGATTTTAATAGGTCCTATTTTTGCATGGCAGGCAAAAACCGCACCATGTGAATTTACCCCTACTTTGATTTTTCTGTAGATGCGATTTTTCTGAACTAGGTCCTGCGCTGCGGACTAATTTATTTCTAAGGTTCATAGCCTTCTTAAAAATGACCAAAATACAAAGGAAAATGTCTCTGGTTATCTTACGGTAAATCCTCGGCGCTGCAAGCCGCAATGAGTGATAGTGACAGAAACCCACGTCAAACGTTCAGTCAAATAAAAGAGACTGCGCTGCCAAAAGAATAATTCTTTTAATTTCTTTTACAAACTTCTCTCCTTGGACTCAAAGGAAAAACTGGATCTTCACCAGGTTAATAAGGTGTAGCAGACTCCTCCTCGGGATCTACAAGTGCCTACAGAGTGCAAGTAGAAACACTATATGGTGAAGTACTGCCACTGTGTTTTACAACCGCAGGGAGATAATATACTCACAAGATTCCATTCACAGTGTGTGTATTCAATACCACTTAGTAACATAGTAAAATAGTAACATAGTACATAAGGCCGAAAAAAGACATCTGTCCATCCAGTTCGGCCTGTCATCCTGCTAGTTGATCCATAGGAAGGCAAAAAAAAACTGTGAGGTAGAAGCTGTTACGGTATAACCCGGTATAGTGAGGGTTAATACCGTTCGGGCGATTCCCCTGCAACCCACAACCACTGGAATCCACCGAACTGCAACCATATGAAGTCCTCCTTTCCTGGAACAGGCAAGAGAACGTTCTGAAGTAGCAATTCCCCCCCCCCCCCAAGTACGAGACGAGGCTCCGTATTTATGCAAGTCTTCCACCTGGTGGACACTCCCCTATGGGACCAGAAGGAAGACTGAGACACAAACAATACAGTAAAACACTCCCACACAAAATCCTCCCCTCTGCCACGGGTTAATGTAATCATCACAGGCAGGAGAATACACAATGTCTTCTGTCCTGGAGACAACCGAGGAGTCATTCAATTATCTCTCAGGACAAAGGGAAATTGCCAATACTCACGTGGGGACAATAGGACAGACATCACTATTCAATATACAATGTCCCACCCTTTACAGTACACACAGACATTTAACATATCCCAAAATGGCACGAATTAGACCAGGGGTTCAAACGTTTAGCATGGGCTGATGAGAGGGCCCATAATCCTGGGGCAAGAGGCTGGCAATCTGTCCCCTCCAAAACCCAGTGGCGAGGTTGGTTTCGCCACAGAAGCCAATTTTTCCGACTTAAGAGAAGTAAAAATTTCCTTCCCGACTCCATTCAGGAAATCAGAAGTACTACCTGGATCAACGACCCCTCTCTAGTAGCTATAGCCTGTGTAACAACTCAGGGTCATTTAGCTCCTCCAGATCGCCGTCTTATCACCTTAGACGGTTGGCACACATCAAGAAGCCACTCCACCACTGTAGATTCAGGTGCAAACTGGCCACGACCAGCTTTATTGTCATCACAGCAGTACAACAAAAATCATAAAAATAAATCCTCGGCCGTCTGGCCACTGACTAAGGAGTCTTTCCCTCTCTATCAGGATCTGGGTCTACCACCCAGCTCCCCAAGACACATCACCAGTGCTTACCGTATACACAGGGTTAGAGGGTCCCGGCTCCCACAGGCCTTGACACAGCCTGCTTTCCCAGACTGGGAGCCCTGATTGAGGAGCTCAGCCCAGATTTATTCAAGCTCCTCAGCTGGCTGATAATTATCCCTATTACCAGCCTGACTGCTGCAGACAGTGGGAAAAAACTAATTTTCCCACATTTCTTGTTCTCACCCAGTTTGCTCTGGGTGAGATATGCCACTTCAATGGCCTTCCTATGGCCTTCTGGCAGCTCCACTGCCACATATCCCCCCCCTTTGTTCAAACCCGTAGGGGTTAACACTAGCATCCAACCAAGATGCTCGTGAGAGGGCATCGACCTGGCCTACAGTCTTCCCCTTATTCTGCCAGACCCAGGCCAATAGCGCCTGGTTTGTGACCCGCATGAGTTTAGTACGGGGCAGATAAGACCTACGGGATTTTCTTGCCCATCTCATGATCCGGTACTCTCTTTCACGAGTGAGGATGATGCGCTTTCGCACCCTGGGCCTCTCTCTTTTCATTTTTCTTTTTTTCTCCAAATTTGGCATCAGTACATGCTCCTCATGTCCTTTCCTGGACTGCTGCAACTCTCGACTGAACTGTTCCCCCACTTCGGCAGACTCTTCTTCAGCCTTATCTTTGGTCTTGGGAACATCCGAGGATTTCTCCCACTCCAACTCATCAGCCTCAGCTTCTTCAGCCTTTGAGTCTCTTTCGGAGTCTTTACTCACTTTGATAGCCTTTTCATCCTTCTCGGACACAGCATCACATACTTGCATTCTTAGCTGCTCCTCCTCCTCATCAAGGTTAGAGGCACCGGGGACATCAGGGTCTTCACCAGACTCGTCGTCTTCTGGCAATCCTTCCAGAGGTTCACTGCGGAAACTGTTCTCCTCTCGTGCAGGCTCTACGATAGCCACCTCACAGTAGTAGACAACATCTTTATGGTGGGTGTCAGTCCCCTCGTATTTCTTCCCCAGCAGACCGCTGGCTGAAGTAATGTCTTGCATAACCAAGTCTTGGCTACACCCCGCCACGAGTCTCTTGGCTTCTGCATCCACATCAGCCCCATCAGGCTCTGCCTTCTTGGCCTCTTTCAGAGAATCCTCCTCTTCAGGTTTCTCCTTTTCTTTCACCTGCCGCACAAGAGCACGCTGAGACTTCCCCAACTCATAGACGTTCTTCTCGACGTCCTCCTTTGAGCTCATGAGATCTTCCATCTCTGCTCTGAGTTGTCTGTTCAGTCTCTCAAATGCGTCACGCTCCTCAAGTGCTTTTTCAAGGGCTGTAGCCAAGGAGAGGGCCTTGGTCTTCTTCTTAGTTTTCCGCACCAGCTTGTTAGCAGCGCCCCACTCTTGGGCCTTCTGTTCCACCTGCTCTTCACTCTGTTCTGGTATAACAGCAGTTGTAGGAGTACCACCATTCTTCCTTAGACACTCTGTGGGATTTCCACCCAGGGACTCTTCAAGCCCTTTGTTGAGGTTTCCTATAGACGTTTGTGTCTTTCTGGAGTCTTTTTCCTTCCCCAGGACACCAGTCGTTAGACTCTTCAGTTCACTCATCTTTTCCGGGGTCTCCTCTTTTGACCCTTCTGCAGCCTTCTTTAGTGACTCTGTGACGACAGCTAGTCCCTTCTCTATCGTATCCAGGGACCGTATCCAGGGAGCTGTACTGTCCTGTCAGGTCATCCAAGACTGACTGTATATGAGCTTCAGACACTAGGCTGACATCACCCGACTGAACTCTTGTCTCGTCAGATATAACTGTCATCTGGTCGCCACTAGTAACCACTTTAGTTTGGCAAAACCTCAGCAAGTAAGCCTCTCTCTCTGAGTTGCTATCGGTCACAGAACATGCATTATATATATCGCTCATGTCATTCTCAATCCTGTCCTCTAGGGGCACCGATGAGCTAATCCCCACCTGGGACATTTTATTAACGATAGAAACCTGTGAAGACTGCATATTCACGTCTAGTACGTGTGGTACACCCTCTAGGACTGCCCCATTTACTTGCACATTTTTCACAGTGGTTTCCCTCAGTTGTGAGCTCTCAACATCAATTAGCATTTTTATACAATCCACATTTTTACCAACAGGGGGAGCTTCTTCCCTGACCACACCCTTTGAAGGAGTAGGTATATCATAGTCACACATATCATTAGGCACTTCAAGTAACTTGTTTTCTATTTGCAGCACCTTCACATTATCCACAATAACATTATGCTTTTCGGCAAATATGGTACCATCGCTTTGCAAGAGAAAAGGCATGTCGTCATCATCATCATCACCATCATGTCTTGCACATGGCATCACATTTTCATCTTCAACTACACAACTGTTTTCAATGGTCCTTTGCCCTACACCTTTACTTAAAGGGACAGGTACAGGTTCTGCAGGAGCCTCACCACTTTCTACAGAAGTGTCCCTATTGCCCCACATCAGGTCATGCATAATTTTATTTGCCACATCAAGTTCATCAGTCCCAGTTCCCACTAGAGCCTCACGCTCAGTGAAAACCATCGGATAGCCCTTCTTATCCGCACAATTGTCCAGCACATATTCCCCAGCAACCATGCTGGCACGCACCAGGCTCCCCTGGCTTCCTGCGTCCAACAACGTTTGGACTCGACTGCTATTTTTCATAGCGCCACCCATTTTTTTTGCTTTGATCATGGGCAGCTTACGTGACACAAAAACCTTCTCCCCTCCAGATACCTGCGGGGGAATAATCACAACAAGCTCACCCGCCTGTTCAGACACAGCGTTTTTCCCAATGTCACATATTTCCGAGACAGTTCCTCGTCTCGGCAATTTATTGCTCACCAGTCCAGCAGGTATCAACTGCCGCCGGCTCACCATCACTGGGTCTGCCACATAATTAATAACAGGAACAGTCTTACCGATTGTCGTCAGTGACTCAGCACTCCCGGAAGATAAGGGTAGTCCAGGAATACCTCCAGCACGGTCACCACCCTTCTCCTCAATGCAGTAGTTGCCACGGGAGACGCCTTGGACTTGTCTCCTGTCTTTTTCCAGACAGTCACTCCATCCGCACCTTTTTGGGCTCCGTGCTCAGTTGCAGGGGATATGGGAACTCCTGAGAATTGCACCGTTCGTCATCTCTTTATCTTCCCGACGGTTGCCCATGGCAACAGCACACCTTTGCTTCTCCTTGGGAACTCCGGCCACACGTCCGTCCTCGGGGAACTTTGTTCAGGGTCCATACAGTGTCGAGGACCCCATTTTTAGGGCCTGCTGCAGCTGCACCTCCAGAGCCTCTCGCTCTACATCAAATTTTGCCAGTTCATTTTTACTATAGCCAATTGCTATGGCCATCCCTTCTCCCTGCTGTATGCGCCACAAGCGCCAGGCGTAGTCCTCCATGAGACCCATGGCAGCAGAGTTGTCAGCAAACAGTCCCCTTTTCTGGGCTACTGGCCCTTTAATTCACTGCAGTTTTATTCACACCACAGCAAAATAGTCCACACGCTTATGAGCAGCACCTGCTTCACTAGACAAAACAGGCTTCCGGCCCTTTAACTTCACACACAGCAAAGAACAACTTTCAGCAGCACCTGCTGTCTCGTCGTTACAACCAAGTGTTTTTTTACTTTTCATCACGTACACTTTACGTCCAGTAATTCCACAGCATTCAGCACAGACAACGCTTCCTGGTGCCCTTAGCAATCTGTTGTCTTGCCCTTTTAGCTCTGCAGCACCCAGCCTCGTGTGCCATTTTCATGCCATAGCATACCTCCACCATATGTAACAACAAACAAAAGGGTAATTTAGCTCCTCCAGATCGCCGTCTTATCACCTTAGACGGTTGGCACACATCAAGAAGCCACTCCACCACTGTAGATTCAGGTGCAAACTGGCCACGACCAATCCCGGCTCCCACAGGCCTTGACACAGCCTGCTCCTTTCCCAGACTGGGAGCCCTGATTGAGGAGCTCAGGCCAGATTTATCCAAGCTCCTCAGCTGGCTGATAATTATCCCTATTACCAGCCTGACTGCTGCAGACAGTGGGAAAAAACAAATTTTCCCACCTTTCTTGTTCTCACCCAGTTTGCTCTGGGTGAGATATGCCACTTCAATGGCCTTCCTATGGCCTTCTGGAAGCTCCACTGCCACACCTGTAATATTATTACACTCCAGAAATACATCCAGGCCCCTCTTGAATTCCTTTATTGTACTCACCATCACCACCTCCTCAGGCAGAGAGTTCCATAGTCTCACTGCTCTTACCGTAAAGAATCCTCTTCTATGTTTGTGTACAAACCTTTTTTCCTCCAGACGCAGAGGATGTCCCCTCGTCACAGTGACAGTCCTAGGGGATAAATAGATGATGGGAGAGATCTCTGTACTGACCCCTGATAAATTTATACATAGTTATTATGTAGCATCCCCAAGTCAGGGCAATGTGTGGAACTAACCTGGGGAATGCCAGTGATGGAGAGGCCGGCACGCTGCTCCTCTGGGGCACTCTCTGGGTTCTTGAGGGACACAGCCAGGTGGAAGGTGAGGTGCCCTTGGTGTTATAGTTTAACGTGCCTATGGCTAAGTCCCTGATATGTCGTGACGCCAGTGCCAGTAAACGGTGGCACACCGTATTTACAGTAGGAATAACAGAGGTGCAGACTGGTAACTTGAAAACAGAATTCAAACTTTACTGAAGACAGTGATGATACAGTAAGCAGTCTTTCCAACAGTTCCTTTTTGCAGACAATCAAAATTGCAGTGGTCTTACATCCAGCAAGGTTAAACAGAGGGTAATAATACAGGACTTGGAATTGCAGGTGAACCTTACTTTCTTCCTGACTCGTCCTGACTGGAATTGATGCTTCAAGGCCCCAATGCCCTACTTCTGGCTTATATCCTTGAATCTCCAGTTTATAGAGTACCTCCTCTTGACGTTTAGTACCTCTTGCTCTAGGGATTGCCTCTGGGTTCTGCACTCCTTCTCCTAGGGTACCATCTTCCTAGGGTGGATTCCTCACAGGCCGTGAGGCCTGGGTTTGGCCTTCACAGGCACATGGCCTGCACTTGTCTAAGGCACACTCTAGGCTAGACTACTTTCCCTTCCCCTGACTGAGCCTTATATAGACTAGGGCCACCTAGCTCCCTCTACTGACTAGAGCTGGAATTACATCCCTAGCCGGCCTGCACATAGGACATTTCACAGTAACAGGGGAATAAAATACATTGATTTACATTGCATGGTACAAATAGCACCTTTACCAGCCTCCTCCTAACAGAGAGGAACGACAGCAACCAAGTGACCCTTCCGTAGTGACGGGCAGTACAACTCCCGTACACTACATACCCCGCTGCTTTAAGCTGAGTACGCCCTCGTACTCTACCAGGGTACCGCCCTACTGGAATTTCCACCTGAAAGAGACAAAAGAAAAACATGCAAGAATACATACATATCAGTACGCAATTCTATCTGCATCGACAATTGTCATCAGGTCCAGCTGACTGACGGAGAAGTGCGGTGACAAGGGGCGTCGTTCTCTTTCTTCAGGATAAAGAGTGGAACTGGGGCGCTGACCTGGCACAGCGGATGTTAGGGAATACCAGGATAGTCCATGACAATGAGTGAGTCCATAAAGCATATCACAGAGACTCGCACACAGGGGTCCATCTCTGGGCACATAGACTTAGATAAAATATGTTTTAGCAATAAATACGGTCAGCAGCACATACATAAAATCACAATACAGGACTCTGACAATACCAGGGCCATGTTATCCTGGCAAGTCCTGCGTATATTTAAAGTGCTGACATAAAAGAACCCTTTTCAACCTGGAATGGGGGTTAAAAGGGGATAAGGTGCAAATAAAAGCACAACTTGGAGTTATTAAAGTACTTGACGCCACAATGTTAGCAGCAGGCAGGATGTCCCGGAACAGAAAGAGGCAGGCTGGGAGCAGTGGTTCCACAGTGGCAACTTATTTGTCAAACATGCCACCGGCCGTGGGGAACTGGCAGCAAGCTCTACCAGCCTGGCAAACTTAAAGGAACAGTTCCTGCAACATGTATGATGTCCCTGTGAGGATGAGCAAAAAATGGCCTAGCAGGCCTGCTCACAGGTAGGTGTCAAATGAGCCCCGTTCGTCGGAGGTAGTGCAGCCCTGTGCTGCAGGTAGTCTGGGCCATGCACCAGGGCCACATGGAGGGGTGCCCACCAAAGGGAATGGGCTGGAAACATCACCGGTATTGGGCCTACCCACCTCATTGGCCCGCTGGGTTGCGGACACACAGGAGCTGCTGGTCTCGGGACACGGGCCGGCGCTGGGGTAGACACTTCCTCCGGCCGGGACATAACGCTCCCGTCACGGCGGACTCGGCTCCTGGCATAAGTCAATTTATCCGCTGTTACACGGACCTTGGGTGGCTCAGCGTTAGCGGTAGGACCTTGGACTACGGGTTCGGGTGGTGCAGGGGTCACAGGTAACTCACCACCGCTGGACTGCTGCGCTGTTTTCTTAGCCTCTGTCACTTGCCGCAGGCCATCCAGGTAAGCCTGTAAGGAAGCGATCCGCTCCTCCAGGGCGGAGATCTCACTGCTGGATTCCGGCACACTTGCAGCAGGGACGGGGGAAGTCTCGTCACTTTTCTTTAACAGCTCCGTATCACTCCGCCAGGCAGCACGTACCGCATCTTTCAGGACCTCCCACTGCTTCAGGAGGCCTCGCCCTGCATCGGACCCGCCCCCTAGACACTCCGCAATCGGGTAGGCGGTGCTCATATTATAATCCTCAAAGGAAGGCGTTACCTCCAGGTCGTCTCCTCCTCCTTCTTGGAGGGTTTTGGCGCCAAATTTTCGCGCCACTGAGGACAGTGATGGCGCAAGAAGAAGTCCAATGGCGCCGGCGGCCATCTTGGACGCCATGATGCATCAATTCAATGACAGCAAGCAGCGGTAGTAAAACAGCATAAAAGTCCACAGAAATGCACTTTGAAGTGGCGATTTTCTTCCTCTTGATAGCGCAACACTGCACAGCGCTTTTTAGAAGTTTTTGGGACACTTTTCTGTACGTTTTAGGTCCGCAAAGTTCAATAAACAAACAGGCGTTTTGTCACTTGGCAAACTGGTTAAGGCACAAAGTTCACGTTTTTGCTCACAGTCCGTAAAACGTGCGTATCCTGTTCGTGACGCCAAAATGTAGCATCCCCAAGTCAGGGCAATGTGTGGAACTAACCTGGGGAATGCCAGTGATGGAGAGGCCGGCACGCTGCTCCTCTGGGGCACTCTCTGGGTTCTTGAGGGACACAGCCAGGTGGAAGGTGAGGTGCCCTTGGTGTTATAGTTTAACGTGCCTATGGCTAAGTCCCTGATATGTCGTGACGCCAGTGCCAGTAAACGGTGGCACACCGTATTTACAGTAGGAATAACAGAGGTGCAGACTGGTAACTTGAAAACAGAATTCAAACTTTACTGAAGACAGTGATGATACAGTAAGCAGTCTTTCCAACAGTTCCTTTTTGCAGACAATCAAAATTGCAGTGGTCTTACATCCAGCAAGGTTAAACAGAGGGTAATAATACAGGACTTGGAATTGCAGGTGAACCTTACTTTCTTCCTGACTCGTCCTGACTGGAATTGATGCTTCAAGGCCCCAATGCCCTACTTCTGGCTTATATCCTTGAATCTCCAGTTTATAGAGTACCTCCTCTTGACGTTTAGTACCTCTTGCTCTAGGGATTGCCTCTGGGTTCTGCACTCCTTCTCCTAGGGTACCATCTTCCTAGGGTGGATTCCTCACAGGCCGTGAGGCCTGGGTTTGGCCTTCACAGGCACATGGCCTGCACTTGTCTAAGGCACACTCTAGACTAGACTACTTTCCCTTCCCCTGACTGAGCCTTATATAGACTAGGGCAACCTAGCTCCCTCTACTGACTAGAGCTGGAATTACATCCCTAGCCGGCCTGCACATAGGACATTTCACAGTAACAGGGGAATAAAATACATTGATTTACATTGCATGGTACAAATAGCACCTTTACCAGCCTCCTCCTAACAGAGAGGAACGACAGCAACCAAGTGACCCTTCCGTAGTGACGGGCAGTACAACTCCCGTACACTACAATTAGATCTCCCCTCAGTCGTCTTTTTTCTAAAGTAAATAACCCTAATTTTGATAATCTTTCAGGGTACTGTAGTTGCCCCATTCCAGTTATTACTTTAGTTGCCCTCCTCTCAACCCTCTCCAGCTCTGCTATGTCCGCCTTGTTCACAGGAGCCCATAACTGTACACAGCACTCCATGTGTGGTCTGACTAGCGATTTGTAAAGTGGTAGGACTATGTTCTCATCACGGGCGTCTATGCCCCTTTTGATGCAACCCATTAAATTATTGGCCTTGACGGCAGCTGCCTGACATTGGTTTTTGCAGCTTAGTTTGCTGTTTATTAAAATTCCTAGATCATTTTCCATGTCAGTGTTACTGAGTGTTTTACCATTTAGTATGTACGGGTGACTTGCATTATTCCTTCCCATGTGCATAACTTTAAATTTTTCAGTGTCAAACCTCATCTGCCACTTATCTGCCCAAGCCTCCAATCTATCCACATCCCTCTGTAGCAGTATATTGTCCTCTTCAGTGTTAATTACTTTACACAGTTTAGTGTCATCTGCAAAAATTGATATTTTACTATGCAAGCCTTCTACAAGATCATTAATAAATATATTGAAAAGAATAGGACCCAGTACTGAACCCTGAGGTACCCCACTATTGACAGTTGCCCAATCTGAGTGTGTACCGTTAATAACCACCCTCTGTTTTCTGTCACTCAGCCAGTTACTTACCCACTTACAGACATTTTCTTCCAGTCCGAGCATCCTCATTTTATATACTAACCTTTTATGTGGTACAGTGTCAAATGCTTTGGAGAAGTCCAGATATACAACATCCATTGATGTCAAGTCTAGAACTTACCTCCTCATAGACACTGATTAAATTCGTTTGGCATGACCGATCCCTCATGAAGCCATGCTGATATGGCGTTATTTGCCTATTTCTGTTGAGATCCTCTAAGATAGCATCTCTCAGAAAACCTTCAAACAGTTTCCCCACAACAGATGTTAAACTTGCCAGCCTATAGTTTCTGGCTCTGTTTTTGGACCCTTTTTGAATATTGGCACCACATTTGCTATGCGCCAATCTTGTGGGACATTCCCTGTCAGTATAGAGTCCGCAAATATCAGAAATAAGGGTCTGATTATGACATTACTTAATTCCCTTAGGATACGGGGGTGTATGCCATCCGGTCCTGGCGATTTGTCTATTTTAATCTTTTTAAGTCGCTGTTGTACTACTTCTTGGGTCAGACAGGACACTTTTAATGGGGGATTTATTTTTACATTCAGCATTTCATCTGACAGTTTATTTTGCTCAGTGAATACATTTGAGAAAAAAATATTTAACAGTTTTGCTTTCTCCTCATCGCTCTCTGCAACTCCCCCTTCATTACTCTTTAAAGGGCCGACACCTTCAGATTTATACTTTTTAACATTTATATAATTGAAGAAAATTTTAGGGTTAGTTTTACTCTCTTTGGCAATTAATCTCTCGGTCTCTAGTTTGGCCGCTTTTATTTGTTTTTTACATCTTCTATTTTTTTCCTTATAGTTTTTCAGTGCTTCCTCGCTACCCTCCTGTTTTAGTGATTTTTATGCTTTATTTTTGGCATTTATTGCTTTCTTTACATTTCTATTTATCCACATTGGTTTCTTTTTGTTCCTTAACCTTTTATTCCCATACGGTATGTACCGCTCACAATGAGAATTTAGGATGCTTTTAAAGATATCCCATTTTGTGGCTGTATTTTGGTTTTTGAGGACTTTGTCCCAGTTAGTTAGGCCTATGGTCTCGCTTAGTTGTCTAAATTTAGCTTTTTTGAAGTTTGGTATTTTTGTTCCTCCCTGTAGAAATGCTCTTTTTAATGATAATTGGAAGGTTATTACTTTATGGTCACTATTTCCCAGGTGTCCCCCAATTTGCACATCTGTTGTTCTGTCAGGTCTATTGGTTAATACTAAGTCCAGTATGGCCGTCCCTCTAGTCGGGTGCTGAACCAGTTGGGAAAGTTAATTGTCTTTGGTTATTGCCAAGAACCTGTTTCCTTTATGGGATGTACAGCTTTCAGTTTCCCAGTCTATATCTGGGTAGTTGAAGTCCCCTATAATAACCACCTCATTATGATTTGCGGCCTCGTCTATCTCATTTAGTAATAGATTTTCGGTGGACTCTGGTATATTAGGTAGTTTATAGTAAACTCCTATTAGTAATTTATTATTATTTTTGGCTCCATGTATCTCTACCCACAGTGACTCCACATGTTCATGTCCCTCACTTATATCTTCTCGGACTGTGGGCTTTAGTTTAAGGACTTTACATAAAGGCAGACTCCTCCCCCTCTCCGGTTTTGACGATCCTTTCTAAACAGACTGTAACCCTGTACATTAACTGCCCAGTCATAGCTATCATCCAGCCATGTCTCTATATCATAGTCCTCCTCACACATGACTAATTCCAGCTCACCAGTTTTTTTAGTCAGGCTTATGGCATTAGTGTACATACAATTAAGAGGTTTTATATACTTTTAACCCTACACCTTTCCTTCTGAACTGTTTTAGTCCCTCCTTCTATTCCTCCCCCAGTCCCACTACCTTGCCTCCGGTATCTATCTGCACTATCTTCCCCTCCTATAACGTAAGTACCCTCCCCCCCAGTCCCTAGTTTAAACACTCCTCCAACCTTCTCGCCATCTTTCTCCCCAACACAGCTGCCCCTTCCCCATTGAGGTGCAGCCCGTCCCTACGATAGAGCCTGTAGCCGACAGAGAAGTCGACCCAGTTCTCCAGGAACCCAAACCCCTCCTTCCTACACCAGTTCTTGAGCCACTTGTTAACCTCCCTAATCTCCCACTGCCTTTCTTGTGTGGCTCTTGGTACAGGCAGTATCTCCTTGCCCTAAGCTTTTGACCTAAATCCCTGAAATCATTTTTAAGGACGCTCCACCTACCCCTAACTATGTCATTGGTTCCGATATGGACCATGACTGCGGGATCTTCTCCAGCCCCTCCCAGTAATCTATCAACCCGATCCGCGATGTGCCGAACTCTAGCGCCGGGAAGACAGCACACTGTTCGGCGATCACGGTCTTTGTGACAGATTGCCCTATCTATTCCCCTAATAATGGAGTCTCCCACTACCAGCACCTGTCTGGCCTGCCCTGCTCTCCTGTTCCCCTGCTTACTGGAGCCGACATTCCCCTGACTGGCAGAGGAAGTGTCCTGCTGCAGCAGTGCTGTCCCTGAACTGACATCCCCCTCATCTGCCAAACGTGCAAACTTGTTGGAGTGTGACAGATCAGGGCTAGCCTCCCTAGCACTTTTCCCTCTACCCTGCTTTCTAACTGTTACCCAGCTAGCTACCTCACTTTCCTCAGAATGGAATCTTGTGAGTATATTATCTCCCTGCGGTTGTAAAACACGGTGGCAGTACTTCACCATATAGTGTTTCTACTTGCACTCTGTAGGCACTTGTAGATCCCGAGGAGGATTCTGCTACACCTTATGAACCTGGTGAAAATCCAGTTTTTCTTTTGAGTCCGAGGAGAGAAGTTTATGAAAGAAAAAAAAAATATATTCTTTTGGCAGCGCAGTCTCTTTTATTTGACTTCTTAAAAACGAACTGCGGATTTTTGGGAATCTCACCACCTATAACAGGGTCATTTCTCAAGATTTTCCAATTTTTCTTTATATATTCTTTATTTGCCTTGATTGTGTGTTGAACTGTGTGAGAAATGCAAACTTGAAATCTTTCTTCTCCTCCTTTCCACCAATACTATTCCTCTCATTCTCCTCCACCTCATTCCTGATTTTCTCCAATTTTTCTTCATCATAGCCTTTTTCTAAAAATCTTTCTTATAAGATCAGACTCTGTTCTTCATATTTTTCTTTTTCAGTGCAATTTTTCCAGATTCTTTTAAACTGCTCTTTTGGAATATTTTGAAGCCAAGGAGCAAAGTGACAGCTATCCATCCCTATATACGCGTTAACGTCTGTGGGTTTGAAATATGTTTTAGTTTTATTTTTATTGTCTTCTACATATATCTTTAGATCCAAGAAATCCACAGAGGTCGCGCTAATATTGATGGTGAAAGCTAAATTATAGGAGTTTTTGTTTATCTCCAGGGCCATCTTTAACAAGGGGCAAAAGGTGTCAGGCTTTCAGCTACACAGGGGGTGCTGCCATGCCATGCCTGCCGGCACTCCAGGCAGTGTACTGTGAGAGCTGTGATTCTCTAGGACCTTAGATGACATCACCATGTGACTAGTAACCTAGCAATATTACTGGTCACATGGCTATAAGGTCATCAAGGTCCTTTCTACCAGGAGTGTTGCTGTAGAAGTTTTCCTTAACTGGAGCTTTTTTTGTGAAGATTACATCAGAAAAAGGTGACAGAGGCTGTTATGCTAATATACTGTAAACTACTGTATAATGGGGTGCTATATAGTGTGGGGGGCTATATACTGTATACTGTGGGGGCTGTATATTGTGGAGTGCTATACTGCTGTACTGTATAGTGTGGGAGCTGTATACTGTGGAGTACTGTATACTGTGGGGGCTGTATATTGTGGAGTACTGTATACTGTGGGGTCTGTATATTGTGGAGTGCTATACTGCTGTACTGTATAGTGTGGGGTCTGTATATTGTGGGGGGCTGTATACTGTGAGTGCTGTATATTGTGGAGTGCTATACTGCTGTACTGTATACTGTGGGTGCTGTATATTGTGGAGTGCTATACTGCTGTACTGTATACTGTGGGTGCTGTATATTGTGGAGTGCGATACTGCTGTACTGTATAGTGTGGGGGGCTGTATACTGTGGGGGGCTGTATACTGTGGGTGCTGTATATTGTGGAGTGCTATACTGCTGTACTGTACTGTGGGGGGGCTGTATACTATGGGGGCTGTATATTGCGGAGTGCTATACTGCTATACTGTATACTGTGGGGGTCTGTATACTGTATACTGTGGGTGCTGTATATTGTGGAGTGCTATACTGCTGTACTGTATAGTGTGGGGGGCTGTATCGTGTATAGTTTGGGGTGCTGTATACGATAAGGTGCTATACTGCTCTACTGTATACTGTGAGGTGTTGTATACTGTGGGCTGCTGTACTGCTCTACTATATACTGTGGGTACTGTATAGTGTGGGGTGCTATACTCCATACTGTGTGGTGCTGTATACTGTTGAGTGCTATACTGCTGTACTGTATACTGTGGGGGGCTGTATGCTGTGGGTACTGTGTATTGTGGAGTGCTATACTGCTATACTGTATACTGTGGGGGGCTGTATGCTGTGGGTGCTGTATATTGTGGAGTGCTATACTGCTGTACTGTATAGTGTGGGGGACTGAATACTGTGGGTGCTGTATATTGTGGAGTGCTATACTGCTGTACTGTATAGTGTGGGGGACTGAATACTGTGGGTGCTGTATATGGTGAGGTGCTATACTGCTCTACTGTATACTGTGAGGTGCTGTATAATGTGGGCTGCTATACTGTTCTACTATATACTGTGGGGTACTGTATAGTGTGGGGTGCTATACTGCATACTGCGTGGTGCTGTATACTGTGGGCTGCTATACTGCATACTGTGTGGGTTGCTGTATACTATAGGGTGCTATAATGCATACTGTGGGTTGCTGTATACTATAGGGTGCGATACTGCATACTGTGTGGGTTGCTGTATACTATAGGGTGCTATACTGCATACTTTGTGGGTTGCTGTATACTATAGGGTGCTATACTGCATACTGTGTGGGTTGCTGTATACTATAGGGTGCTATACTGCATACTGTGTGGGTTGCTGTATACTATAGGGTGCTATACTGCATACTGTGGGTTGCTGGGGTGCACTGTAATGCTAGGGTGAGCTAAGCCCTGGTCTCCTTCCTGCAGAGCGGTTCCCACTTCCAGCCTGAGCCCAGCTGCCCAGAGCACTGATCTTGAGCCGCTGCAGTCTTCAGAACTGGAAGTATTTACAGTCATTCACTGTACTCTATCAGATGTGTGGATTTTTTGTGTGTTGTGGTGGAGGGCGTGATTACCTGCTAAGGTATGGGAAGGCAGGATCCAGAGGGCCCAAGTAAATTTTTGCCCAGAGTCCAATCAATATTAAAGACGGCCCTGTTTATCTCCCTAATGAAATTTTCTAACCCAGTCTTTTTTCCGCTCCAAAAGATCAGGCAATCGTCTATATAACTCTTCCAGATGGTCAGTTCGCCATCATCATTGGATTTTTGAGGACTGTGTCAATGTTCTCCCTCCCATATACACATAAAAAGATTTGCGAAACTGGGGGCGAATTTCGCCCCCATATCTGTGCCGCTGTACTGAAGAAAAAAAGCACCATCAAAAGAAAAATAGTTGTGAGAGAGGCAGAAGTTGACACAGTCCAAAACAAAACCCCTCTGTATCTCTTTCATTTGGGGCTCATTGTCTAATGCCTCCTTCACTCTTCTCAATCCCAATTTCGTACGGATGCAGGTATACATAATATATAGTATATTCTTGAGTAGGGAATAGAATGTTTTGTGATACCACTTGTTTTTATGATTATTTGTATTATTTTATATATACTTTATGGGATATCATGATTTTACTTCTTCCTGTGGAAAGGGAGGGTCTAATGAGGATTTAAGGCATCTGTGTGGCTTTCTAATGAGACGCCCCTGACGAAGCCAGCAGGCGAGACCCGGGTCGGGCAGTGCGTGTTTTTTAACTATATGCTCCCGTGCAAGTGAATATCTTGTAAGTAAATAAAAATCGTGTAGGGAACTGTGTGCCAAGGGTGCTTTACTATTCTGCTATTCTGCACTATTTCTTGATGCTGGAGACAGGTACTAAGAGGAAAGGAGGAGAGAGAGGACTATAGTCATCTGCTTCCTATGTGCCTAATAACAAGAGAACATCTAGTAAGTGCACTAAAATATCGCGGTTCACCTGCGGCAACAGTACTTCACTATTGTGCGATTCTCTCTGATTTTCAACAGGTTCTGGAAACAAAAGGGACCTGAGATCTTTGCTGTTTTTTCTATGTCTTTGGGAGGAAGAAATTCTTGTTTGTCTTGGAGTTTACAATATATTGCAGCGCGATCTCAACACTTTTTTATTGTCAAAACTGCCTGCTGTCGTTTTCCCGTGGCTGTGCTGAAGTTGGTGGTGAAGGTGTTACACTGAGCGGATGAGGATGAGGATGAGGAGTCAACAAGAGGCAAGGAGCATTGCCTTGCAATTTTCGGTGGTGGAAGGATATGCGCCAAACAGCTATCCGCCTCAGGCCCAGCCGCCACTTTATTTACCCAGTGTGCTGTTAGGGAGATATAATGTCCCTGCCTGTGCTTACTGGTCCACATATCGGTAGTTATGTGGACCTTACCACAGATGGCGTTGCGCAGTGCACACCTGATTTTGGCCCCCACGTGTTTGTGCAAGGAAGGGATGGCTTCCCTGGAAAAGTAGTGGTGGCTGGGAACGACTTACTGTGCGGCAGCCAAGGCCATAAGGTTTTCAAAACTCTATGTCTCCACCAGACGGAATGCCAGCATTTCAAAGGCTAGTAATTTTGAAATGCTGGCTTTCAGGGCCATAGATCGCGGGTGGGTGGGGGGGTACTTCCTCTTTTGCTCCATTGTTTGGAAGATGGAATGCTGAACGCTGCCATGGGACATTGTGGTGCTGCTTGTTGAAGGTGACGGACGTGGTGGCGTTGCTGCCACATCCTCTGTTTGCGGGGTGGCCGTTGCCACTGTCACTCCAGAGGTGGAGGAAGAGACTGAGACTGCAGCAAAAGAGGGTGTAGGAGGAGCCTGAGACCTTTCTTGGTTTTGGAGGTGTTTACTCCACTGCAGCTCGTGCTTTGCACTTAGATGCCTGGTCATGCAGGTTGTGCTCAGGTTTAGAACGTTTATGCCTCGCTTCAGGCTCTGATTGCACTGTGTGCAAACCACTCGTGTCTTGTCGTCTGCACATTGTCTGAGGAACTGCCACGCCAGGGAACTCCTTGGAGCTGGCTTTGTTGTGCTCGGTTCCTGGGTGCGGTGGGCAGTAGCATGCGCACTGTCTAAGGGACGGCCGCTCTGCTTTTGCACCCTGCTCCCTCTTTTGCTATGCTGGTGGCTTAGTGCGACCACCGCCTCTCCCTCCGAACTGAAAAGGTCACTTGCATGACCTTGATTCCATGTGGGGTCTAGGACTTCATCGTCCTCCACCCAGTCTTCACCCCTGCCCTCCTTGTCGGTTTTCACACTGCAGAAAGCAGCAGCAGTTGGCACCTGTGTTTCGTCATCAGAGACGTGCTGCGGTGGTCCTCCCATGTCCAACATCCTGAAACATAAGTGGTTGGGTATCGGTGCACAAAATCTGTTCCACTTCTGGGGCAGGGCTAGGTGGATGGCCCTGGGAAACCTTGCCAGCAGAGTCATCAAAAAGCATAAGAGACTGCTGCATGACTTGGGGCTCACACTGCTTGGCTGATATGAAAGGGCATAGATGCCCATGGCCTGCAGTTGCCAACTCCGAGCTTTCAGCAGTGGACCGGGTGGGAGACAATATGAAGGTACTGAAGGCACTGTCGGCCACCCACTCTACTAGCGACTGTACTTGTTCTGGCCTCACCATTCATAGAGCGACATTCGGGCCTACTAAATAACGCTGAAGGCTCTGTCGTCTAGGCGCACCTGAGGAAGGTGTTTCACTTGGGTGTGTAACTGGCACAGATCGACCACGTCCTCTCCCTACAACAGGAGCTCCACCAACACTAGCAGCACCATGACCAGGGCCATGTCCCTTATTTGACGCTCTCCTTATTATTTGCGTTCACCCACCAAACTAACAGATAGTTTCTCAGGTGACAGTTTAACTGCCACTAGTCAACAATTAAGTTCACTGACAGTAAGGCAGTGCCAATGTCATAAATAGAATACATTTCTTTATGTCACACAACAGTGTAACAGAGCAAAAACTATCACAAAAAAATTGAATTTTCCAACCAACAATGTAACAACCAAAGTTAATGGCTTAATTGGACTGTCAGAAATGCAGCGTAGGATCCAAATGTGCTATCTAGCACAAAAACAGTGTTTTTTGCAAACAACTATGTAAATGCAGTATGTTACGGTTTTATTGGAATATTAGAAATGCAGCGTAGGCCGCTAATGTCCTATCTAGCACAAAAACTGTGTGCAGTGGATAGAAGCACTTGTATCTCCCACTCCCGCTTGCTGGTTTGTGAACACTGCACTGTTGTCTATGTTGGATGCTTTGATTAGGATGTCAGGCCTCAGGTGTGGTATATGGGCTAAGAGCTGCTTTTCTAGTTGTACCCAGATGGGTTTTTCCAGGAATCCTATATTTGTATATGGAATGCTCCAAAACAGTCTATTCAAATTCTTCTGTCTTTGTAACAATGTTTTCTGGGCTTAATCTCACCATACACGTTTCAGAGATCGCATCTGTCTCCTTCCTCAGTGCTCCTGTTATATAAAAAATGAATAAAGCTATTTATTTTCAGACTTCATAAAAGTTGATTACTTAAAAAAATATTTTAGAAAGATTAGTCTAGTTGTCTATGTGTGAATACAAAAGTCCTTGAAGTATCATTGTTGAAGGGTAGGTGCTTCCTTCACAGCCTCCATGTGTGTCTTCAATCATGTTCAGCAGCATCCCCCACCAGAGTGTGAGAGTGAGAAGACAACCCCCTTGTCTGTCTCTGTCAATAATTTAGACGAAAGAAAACAGGCGTGTATGTACTTTACATTGTCATATATGGAGACTTCAGATATAGGTCTTGACATTTTCATACAGACCTCCCATTGTCAAGTACATTACATACATGGTGTCAATAAATACGTAGTGTAATACATATTTTATAATAAATGAATTAATATTATATCACATATTATTTAACAATCTCCTCCTTGAACTGGTAAGGACACACCCCCTGCACTTAAAACTGAGCGGTATTGACCTGATGGATTACCACGAAGTGTAGATTGGCCGCAGAAACATTCCTACTTTTATAGTGGGGTATGTGAGATAAGTGTTTCCTGATTCTAACTTTCAACTCGTTGTTATTACAACCAACGCGTTGAAGGTTGCAGGTAGAGATGGGCGAATCGAAGTTGACGAAGTGGAATTCGATCCGAATTTCAGGAAAAAATCGATTCGCACCTAATCTGAATTTCCTCACTCTTCGTGGCAACAAATCGCATTATTTTCTAAAATGGCTGCTGCACGTGTGATGACATGGAGCAAGAAACTCTGAGAAGCTGGGATCACCCATGATGCCATGTATGCAGCCAATTACAAGCCAGACAGCCCTGTGATGTTACAGCCCTATAAATAGCCTCAGACATCTTGGATTCTGTCATTTTCCAGTGTACTTAGTGCAGGCAGAGACATCAGCAGGCGCTAGGGACAGTGCTAGAAAAAACTTAATTGTGCTAAAAAACTATTTACTAGTACAGGGAAAGATTATTCAAGGTATAGGGAAAGGATAGGGATGAATCGTTGCACAGCATTTATGTTAAACAGGGTTCAGTAGGGGAGGTTACAGCCTAGGTAATAGGAACAATCCTATAACACCTTGCTGAACTGACTGGGGATCCAAATTGCCATTATACAGCTCTGTAATTCCAGCAAACCGTTCTTGTTATCAGGGTGCAAGTGCTGTTTGATACAGCCATTAACAGAGTTTGTTGCAAGGAAATATTTCTATGTCTTATTTGACTTTGGGCGGTGCAGCTATATGTTCTAAAGCATTTTTTGGCTTGTATTAGTGGGAAAAAAGGGCTTATTAGCCATTGTGTGGTGAAGTGCGGAAATTACAGCTCTTTTTGTCGTGTATTAGTGGCAAAAGTAAAATATATTTGCCGTTCATCGGTGCAGTTATATGTTCTAAAACCTTCTGTGGAGTGTATAAATGGAAAAAAATAAGGGCCTATTTGCCATTCAGCAGTGCAGTTATATGTTCTAAAGCCCTTTTTGCCGTGCATTAGTGGCAAAAGTAAAATATATTTTCCGTCCAGCGGTGCAGTTATATGTTCTAATGCCTTTTGTGGTGTGTATTAGTGGCAAAAGAAAAATATATTTGCCGTTCAGTGATGCAGTTATCTTTTCTAAAACCCTTTTGTCATGTAATAGTGGCAAAATAAAAATATATTTGCTGTTCAGCGTTGCAGTTATTGGTTCTAAACCCCTTTTTGGCATGTATTAGTGGGGAAAAAGAAAAAGGGCTTATTAGCCGTTGTGTGTTGAAGTGAGAAAATTATAGCCCTATTTGGTGTGTATTAGTGGCAAAAAAAAAAATTGCCGTTCAGTGGTGAAGTTCCATTGTACTACGGCCATTTACAGGGTGTATTAATAGGATAGATACATACTTCCTATTAGCCGTTCCGCAGTGAATTGTGATTGTTATATTTATTTTTTTGGGGTGTATTAATAGGAAAAAGAATATGGAAAAATTGATGGGTGATTGTAGACCTTCTTCTGTATGAACCAAATTGCATCAATTAGCCATTCAGCGGTGAAATTTGTTTGTGATACAGCCTTTTTTGGGAAAATTGGTCATTAGCTGTAACTATGGTCAATGACAATTTATGTCCTTTACGGTCCACTGGATAAATGTGGTTCTTGTTCAGCCACATCAGCAACTTGACCAGGTGACGCCACATCCACCTCCACGTTCTAACGCCGTTGGTCCTGCGACAATGTCCGCCTCTACCTCCTCATCCTCCACCGTGTCCTCAGCCTTCACTGCAGGGACAATTCACAGTGCTCCTTCAGCATACCACATGTGCAGGGCACAGCGGTATCATGCTGTATTACACCTCGTTTACCGGGGTTAACGGAGTCACACTGGGGAGAAACAGCTCCGTGTCCTTCATCAAGAAATCGAATCCTGTCTTTCTCTGTGACAACTGAAAATCGGAAACATGGTGACCGTCAACGGGAAGAACATGGTGTTGGTGCTGCGTCAAGGAGGGCTGAGTCATGCACCCTACATGGCACACTTGTTCAATCTGGTTGTCAAGACGTTCCTGAAGTCTTCCACCCATCTGCAAGACATCCTAAAAATGGCCAGGAAAGTTTGCATGCACTTCAGCCACTCGTACACCGCAAAGCACACCCTCCTTGAGCTGCAGAGGCAAAACGGCATCCCCCAACATAGGCTGATATGCAACGTTTCCACCCATTGGAATTCCACCCTCCAGATGTTGGACCGACTATACGAACAGAGAGAGGCCATAAACGATTTCTTGATGATCCAAGTGGACAGGAGTACTCTCCTGTGTAACTTCAATGTCTGCCAGTGGCAACTCATGTGTGACACCTGTCGTTTGCTCAGGCCTACAGTGTTCATTTTAGGACATGGTCAGATATCATAGTCAACTATCAAAATAATGCCATTGTGACACCTGACCCTGACCCTCACACCTGACTCTGAAACCTGACTCTGACCCCTGACTCTGACCCCTGACTCTGACCCCTGGCTCTGACACCTGACTCTGACACCTGACTCTGAAAACTGAGTTTGAATAATGCTCTTCATAGGTTAGGGTCAAAGTGAGAGTGAGTTATAGATGTACTATGTCTTTGTATACAAAATTGCATAGATGAATAAAATGCCATGTTAACACCAACCAAGCTTATAGCTCAGTGATAGTGCACTTGTCCTGAGTCCAGTGGGCCTGGGTTCAAGACCCCTTTCAGCCTTTAAGAAATTTAATAACATGTTACATTTTTTAAAGGCTGAAAGGGTCTTGAACCCAGGCCCACTGGTCTCAAGACAAGTGCACTATCATTAAGCTATAAGCTTGGTTAGTGTAAACAAGGCATTTTATTCATCTATGCCATTCAGTATATGGAAAGTAGAAAGAACCTAAAATTAGGAGCGAGGCTGACACCTGACTTAGGTCAGAACTCAGACATCAGCGTCACACATGACTTGAATTTGCCTCATATCTAGGGCTTAATAAAATGTAAAAATGTTTAAAGGCTGAAAGGGGTCTTGAACCCAGGCCCACTGTACTCAAGACAAATACACTACCACTAAGCTACAAGCTTACTTAGTGACAGGATGGGATTTTATTTTGCTATGTGATTTTGCATACAAATACATAGTATATCTATAACTCATTCTCACTTTGACCCTGACCTATGAAGAGCATAATTCAAACTCAGGTGTCAGGTGTCAGGAGTCAGGTGTCAGAAGTCAGGTGTCAGAGTCAGGTGTCACACTGGCATTATTTTGATAGTTGACTATGATATCTGACCATGTCCTAAAATGAACACTGTACAGGCCCTTTGAGGAGGCCACGTTATTTGTCAGTCACCAGGACTATGGGGTGAACAACATCATTCCACTGCTTCATGTCCTGGAACAGATGCTGGTAAATCTGGCTGGTCAGGTGACTGGAGACGTGTCGCCTAGAAAGATGGTCTGTCAAGATCTCTGTTTACAGTGAGTAAACGGGAACATCATTTATCGCAAGGATATGCAAAAACCTACTGATGGGGTCTTAACCCCCAGAAGTATGTCATCAGCACGAAGAAGCAGTCATTTTCACAGCTCGAGGTATCCTCCTGGAAGCTTGACCTCTGCGCATCAACGGTCTGCATTGCGAAGCTTGTCTAAAAGAAAAGTCCCACAGTGCACCCCCTTGGAGGAAACTCTTGATCTGCCACAGGGTGCTTTGCTCCTTCAAAAACAATGGACTCTGTACAGCGTGACACCGATGTAAATGTATAATTTCTCACACACTAGACTGAAACAGTATTCCAAGCACCTGTCTGCCCGCATAGCTGCCGAGAAGCAGAAGGGTCTTGCCATTGAAGTGGGTTCAGAGCTGAAAGTAAAAGCCAAATTTTCCTGTTTACCTGGACTCAAAGGAAAGGACAGAGATCCACTGGCTGTGTTCATACAGATTTCATCCAAGCCGCCACTCACCAAGGCAAGCACAGAGGACCGGATTGTGTGGACAGGTAGGTTCTGCCGGATGTACACAGAGGACGATCTATTGTAGGTGTTACCAGAGACATTTCCTTGCCTCCCACTCTTTCTGTATAATGGCTCCGAGGCGCTCACGGCTATCGTAGGGACGTGGTTCCAAAGAAACTTTGACTGTTGTTTCGGTAAGCTGGTGATCACTTCTCAGGACCTTATGTGGCTAGCAGCTATGCGGACCAGGTATGACTTGTCTAGATCAGTGTCTGCCAAGTCGGCCACTTGTTTTGCTGTGCCTGTCAAACCTCGCATGGACATTTCTTATGCCATCCACGCAGAGGATTTCAAGACTTTATGGAATGATATTCATAAATCAAAGGACAAGGTCACGTTAGAGAAAGTGGACAATTTATTTATTCCAATGTCTTTACTCGCATTTCTTCAGACACTTTAGAATCTACTTATCAGCAACCCAGCTCGTCAAGGTGACAAGGCATCTGTGGCATCAGCGTATTGTGAAGGAAAAGTAAAGTTCCTTAGTAAGGACTCCCTAATCAGAGTGCTGGGATTCATCATGGAGCTGGCCATCAATAACATCCAGTATTGAACACATGGACGACTGTAATCTCGGACCTTGTCCACAATGTTCGGGAACCCCCGGACGTCTTACATGTCTTAGACATGATCCCTGCAGTGCCTATTACATGTTATACCACTTCTTACCCTTCTGTTACAGCGGCTGTGAGACCTGCACATACTAATGCTTATTTATGAAGATTTTCAGGTGTTGCCTGTACCAACCAGTTACCTTCCAGTTGTGATTGTGTAGTCTGCACTGTAGGAATGAGCTGGAGTCGGCTTGTTTGCCGAACTGTCCTCCAGCTATCAGCCATAACCCCATATATTTTATGATCAATATTCATTAACATTGTGGTCACTGGTCGTCAATCCATTCTTGTTGATGAAGCACTTTTTTTTTTCAGTTTGTCTTTTAAATCTTGTGGTTTTGCCTCTTCTGTGTTGTATTTTATGTGTCATGTGTGTTAATGTCCTATTTGTGAAATAAATGTTTTTTTTCTCCCCGTTACAAAAAAAAAGAATTGGCTTGTGATTTAGTAGCCAAAAGCAGGAGTGGGTACAAAACACAGAAGACATGCAAATATTTCATTCATATATCTTCTCTGTTTTGGATCCACTCCTGTTTTTTTTTCGCATTAGCAATACTGATGGATTACAGACCAAATGATGACTAAGTGAAGGCAGTTGCTCATCAGACAGGATCCGTTTTTTGGGGGTTATTGTTCTGATGGATCAGAGGAAGGGCAAAATAATCAGTGACATCGACACAAACTTACTGCTGACACCCTCTCACACTGTCAGGGAGGCTCTACTTGTATAAGCGTTTAATAGAACAGGTTCTGTAGACATCTATGTGGAATCAGCTGACGACGGTGTAAAAGGAGTACCGCTTCTTCTTGGCGCTAATATCGACCTGTAAGGCTGAGTAATATTATTTGGTCAGTTTTGGCCCCGTGACTGCCCAAATAAGTGACGCCTGTCATCTGCATGTCATACTGACTCACAGCATAATTTCACTACCACAGCAGACTCCCAATGCGTGTTACTGCAAGGGACAGTGTTCTACACCACTATAAAGAGTGGTTATCTCTGCAGCCAGGAAAAAGCCGTTTTTTAATGCCATTCTCCGCAAATAAATTCGGATCGAATCAAGCTTTTTAAAAAAATTCAGTGAACTGGCAGAATCAAATTTGTGAAATATTTGCTCATCTCTAGTTGCAGGATGTGCATGTTATACAGTAAGTGACATATGGAGTATTACAATTCATGTCTTGTTTGATCTGAAATTCCTGTCTGTTCATTGTGGACTGCACAGAGCGCTCAGGTCGCATATACTAACAACAAATGCAAATATTTATAGCTGCCAGAATAACGTAACCAGGTGGGTGGGGTTTTTTATTTTTTTAGAAAATAAACTAGGACTGAGCTTTTGTCCAAGAGCGGGAGCCCGATGTGTCACACATCTGGCTCCCTTTTGAGTGACATCAGACCATTTTTCTTTATAATGTGACATATCTGTGAGTACTCCTGACTGAACCTAGTTGTGAATACTGGCGTACTAGAATCTTGAATTGGATCTTTTTTTCGAAGTTTTGGAGAAATAAGATCCATTCTCCCTCTGCACCTCGCTGCATCTTTTGCCCGTTTTTAATATGTGCTTAGGATACTGTCTGAATAGCAGCCTATTTGTGATGTTATCCTCCTCCTGTTTATAAAAGATATCATTAGAGCAAATTCGTCTGGCTCGTATATATTTCCCCTTCGGAATGTTATTAATTACATGGGGGGATGACATGAGGAGGCTAAAAGAGTATTATTACCCGAGACACTTTTGTGATATGTCTGAAAATGAAAAAGCAAAAACGAAAAAACCTACGGTATGCTGAGGGTTGATGCATTCAAGACTGAGCAATGAATATATTTGCAAACTCTTCGACATCTTGGCTGGGCAGTAGCTGCTGACTGTCAACAGTAAGCTTTCCTCGCTGAAAAGTGGAGCCGAGCCGAAGCATACAATACTACCCAAGCAGAAGAAAGAGAAAATGAAAGAGGCAGGTCCAGGACAGGTGGGGGCACAGAGCTTGTTCCTGAGCCATGCCAGCTAAGCGTGGTGTCAGAGGAACCCACCGACTCCTGGCCGGGGTGTCTGATGTCAATTGTGATGATGTTGAAGACCAAGTCAATCATTCAAGGACAGCTGGGTTGCTGGTCAAAACACGACTGCTGGATGACACTGGCAGCTCTGGCCTGTCACTGCGACTCTTGCTAGCACCCCCCCACCCCGCTGCTATTTCCGCCAGCTCTAGAAACATTTTTGCCACTGCCCGTTACCTTAGAAGGCCCTGGCACCTGTCTGTCAGACATACTGTAGTGTAACAGTAACTTTAAGTGTAAAATAGCAGTAGTGTCAGGCCGCAATTTCACCCCGAAACAAGGATGAATGGATTTACTTATGTATAAAAGAACATAAACACTCTAAAATCAGTAGTATCAGGCCGCAATTTCACCCCAATTACACAGATGAGGATTAACGGATTAAATTAAGTATAAAAGAACATGAACACCCTAAATTCTGTAGTATCAAGCCACACTTCACCTCAATTACACAATCAAGGGTTAACGGATTTACTATGTGAACACCCTACAAACTGTAGTATTAGGCCGCCTTTTCGTCCGACTTACAGTATACAATTAAGGATTAACGGATTTACTACGTGAACACCCCAAAATCAGTAGTCTCAGACCTTAATTTCACCGCAATGACAGAATAAAGGATTATTGGAATTACTGTATTACTGTAATGTATAAAAGTGGACTTGAAAAGGGGCATACACTGGTGGATTACTAGGTAGATGCACAAACAGATGGAAGAGTAAATGTCATCCGGTAATTAGTCCATAAGACCAATTACAATAGTTTGTACTAGTGGTATAATATCAAGAAATAAATAAGGTATTAGAAACAATTATCAAAAACAAGGTGTGTACTCACTTTGCTGGGGGGTGGTCCGCAGGATAAACTCAAGACACCTGCAAGACTTTAAAGCCCCCTGGCCAGGATCACATATAAGATGGTGGAGATTAATGACAGCGCAAAACAGGAGGCTTCTGATCAATCATTTTATTATCAAAGATACGTGGCTCAACGCGTTTTGGGGATCCAGTGATCCCCCTTCCTCAGGAGCAGTGTGTACAAAATAAACATAAAATAGGTATACATACAAACGTCTTGTTTTCTGGATGCCTGCAGACACCGAGACCGGAAGTGATGTCACAGGAAGTGAAGCCCGACACTTTGCGTGTAATGCATCCTACTTCCGGTCTGTGCGTTCCACCCTGGAATGCATTGGAACTCGGTGATAGGAAAAAACCTTGGTTGTTCTACAGGTTAATCATTGAATGATTTGGCTAGAGGAGGAAAATCATCCAATATCGATATGTTCCATCAGTGGAAAGCACATCTGTACTCTATATGAGATCACATGATTTAAAGTAACACGTATGGACAATAAAATTAAATAAATAAATACATACATAGATAAAAAGATCATGTGGTGATTCACTGAACAGACTAACAGAATCGGTACAGGAGAAAATATGGTATTTTTTGCTTTATAAGACACACCCCCCCCCCCAAAAAGTGGGGGGAAAATGTCCGTGCATCTTATAAAACGAATACTAGTGAACACTTCCATTATGGAAGCGCTCACTAGTATGTATTAGAAGCAGGGAGCGAAGCGCCGCAAGCGCAGGTAATACTTGCCCTCCCTGGTCTTCGCGGAGGCTCCTCTTGAGAAGTTGCACTTCCATCTTCCCGGCCTGTGCTGCCCTGTCCTGACCCCGTACAACGTCAGGACGCGAAGATGGGAGCGCGACTGCTGAAGAGGAGCCGCAGCACAGGACAGGTGAGATGATTTTTTATTTTAGTCTAATCTGAGGTCTGCCGATTCCGTGCAAATGACAATACTTTTATTATACTCGCAAGAATATTTCTTGGTTAAAACGTTTCTTTTAAAAACTTCCAATAAAAGTCCACAATTTTCCCGACCCAGGTTTCGCCTTTCGCGCTTCGTCAGGGGCATGTGGATCACTCATTGCCTCTGTGGTTTATACTGATGTACTTCCTTTCATTAGCACACACATGTTTCAAAAATAAACCCATCCTCTCAAACATTAACCCCTTCAGTAACCAGACTAAATGGTTAAATGACAGACATATATAGCATACAGATATCATTCTCCCACAATATAACTGGACTCTAGGCTCTGCAATAATGGTTAAATAATATGAATCTCCAACACTGTAACTAGACACTGAAACAATGTTCTATCAATACATCATCTTCCTGCAGGATTCTATTTCTTATGTTAACCACATCAGCCCCCCTAGCTTAAACACCCTTAATGACCAGGCCACTTTTTACAATTCTGCACTACACTACTTTCACCGTTTATTGCTCCGTCATGCAACTTACCACCCAAATGAATTTTACCTCCTTTTCTTCTCACTAATAGAGCTTTCATTTGGTGGTATTTCATTGCTGCTGACATTTTTACTTTTTTTGCTATTAATCAAAAATGACCGAAATTTTTGCAAAAAAATGACATTTTTCACTTTCTGTTGTAAAATTTTTCAAAAAAAACTACATTTCTATATAAATTTTTCTCTAAATTTATTGTTCTACATGTCTTTGATAAAAAAAAAGTCCAATAAGTGTATATTTATTGGTTTGGGTAAAAGTTATAGCGTTTACAAACTATGGTGCAAAAAAGTGAATTTCGGCATTTTGAAGCAGCTCTGACTTTCTGAGCTCCTTTCATGTTTCTTCAGATGCTAGAATGTCAGAATAGTATAAATACCCCCCAAATCACACCATTTTAGAAAGAAGACACCCCAAAGTATTCGCGGAGGGGCTTGGTGAGTTCATGTATCATTTCATTTTTTTTCACAAGTTAGCGGAAAATGACACTTTCTGAGAGAAAAAAAAAAAAAAAAAGTTTCAATTTCTGATAACTTCTGGCAAAAAAAATAAATAAATCTCAGACGGACTCACTATGCCCCTCAGTGAATACCTTGGGGTGTCTACTTTCCGAAATGGGGTCATTTGTGGGGTGTGTTTACTGTTCTGGCATTTTGGGCGGGGCTAAATTGTGAGCAGCCATGTAAAACCTAAAGGTACTCGTTGGAATTTGGGCCCCTTTGCGCACCCAGGCTGCAAAAAAGTGTCACTCATGTGGTATCGCCGTACTCAGGAGAAGTAGGGCAATGTGTTTTAGGGTGTATTTTTACATATACCCATGTTGGGTGAGAGAAATATCTCTGTAAATTGTTAACTTTGTATAAAAATTTTTAAAAGTTGTCGTTTACAGAGATATTTTTCACACAAAGTATGGTATATATAAAAATACACCCAAGCACATGCCCTACTCTCCTGAGTACGGCGACACATGTATGCCACTTTTGCAGCCAAGATGCAAAGGGCTCTAAACCATGAGTGCCTTTAGGATTTCACAGGGCATTTTTACGCATTTGGATTCCAGACTTCTTCTCACGCTTTAGGGCCCCTAAAATGCCAGGACAGTATAAATACCCCACATGTGACCCCATTTTGGAAAGAAGACACCCTAAGGTATTCTGTGAGGGGTATGGTGAGTTCATGTAAAATTTTATTTTTTGTCACAAGTTAGTGGAATATGAGACTTTGTAAAAAACAAAAAAAAACAAAAAAAAATAAAAAATTTCCGCTGACTTGTGCCAAAAAATAAAAATTCTGTGGACTCACCATGCCCCTCACAGAATACCTAGGGGTGTCTTCTTTCCAAAATGGGGTCACATGTGGGGTGTTTATACTCCCCTGGCATTTTAGGGGCCCCTAAAGTGTGAGAATCCAAATGCATAAAAATGGCCTGTGAAATCCTAAAGGTACTCATTGGTTTTAGGGCCCCTTTGCGCACCCAGGCTGCAAAAAAATGTCACTCATGTGGTATCGCCATACTCAGGAGAAGTAGGGCAATGTGGTTTGGGGTGTATTTTTACATATACCCATGCTGCGTGTGAGAAATATCGCTGTAAACGACAACTTTTTAAATTTTTTTATTCAAAGTTGTCAATTTACAGAGATATTTCTCTCACTCAGTATGGTATATGTAAATACACCACAAATACATTGCCCTACTTCTCTGAATATGACGATACACATGTGTATTGTACAGCCAAGATGCAAGGGGCCCAAATTCAATGAGTACCTTTTAGGAGGGCATTTTTAAGCATTTTTCTTCTCACGCTTTAGGGCCCCTAAAATGCCAGGGCAGTATAAATACTCCACATGTGACCCCATTTTGGAAAGAAGACACCCCAAGGTATTCCATGAGGGGCATGGCGAGTTCATAGAAGATTTTTTTTTTTTGGCACAAGTTAGTGGAAATTGATTTTTTATTGTTTTTTCTCACAAAGTCTCCCTTTCCGCTAACTTTTGACAAAAAGTTTAATTTTTTATGGACTCATTATGCCCCTCAGCGAATACCTTGGGGTGTCTTCTTTCCAAAATGGGGTCACATGTGGGGTATTTATACTGCCCTGGCATTTTAGGGGCGCTAAAGCGTGAGAAGAAAAATGCGTAAAAATGCCCTCCTAAAAAGGTACTTGTTGGAATTTGGGCCCCTTTGCGCATCTTGGCTGCAAAAAAGTGTCACACATGTGGCATCGCCGTACTCAGGAGAAGTAGGGCGATGTGTTTTGGGGTGTATTTTTACATATACCCATGCTGGGTGAACGCCGTAACATTTATAAAGTAAAAATGCAGTGGCAATATTGCCGTTTTTCCCATCTCCCTCACAGAAAGAGTTAATGAAAGTTAATCAGAAAGCTATGTGAACCCCAAAATGGTGGCATTAAAAACTACAACTTGTCCCGCAAAAAACAAGTCCTCATGAAGCTGCATAGATGGGAGATCAAAAAAGTTATAACTCTTGGAACGCGTCGATGAAAAAAAGGAAGAAAAATGCTTGGTCAGTAAGGCCCAAAACGGGCTGATCACTAAGGGGTTAATATTGGATCTATACTCATTCATTCATTCAAGGAGACTTTGTGTCCTACGGCCTACATAATAAATGTTGCAGAAGTATTGTAATAGGTAAATTAGATGTACCACAGTTCATATCCTGTCATAATATGATTGGCTCTGTGAGTGTCGATATCTTGACTTCCTTAATATCTTGACTTCCTTGACACCAATTGAGCTTATTTCACAACATTTGCATCTCTTTATACCACAACTAAAGGAACCTTTTCTACCTTGGCGATTCTTAGTGATTATCACCTGGTCACGGGAATTGTTAGTGAATTTGGGACAGGAGGGTTCAAGCATATTTTTTTGTGTTTTTGCTCTCTGGAATGTGTTTGGCTAAAATTTGTCTTATTATTGCATGTTTTGCATTATAACGGGAGGCAAGACTAAAATGAAAGGATTTTGAGTTTTCCTGTTTAATTATTTTATTTATTTTACTTTTTGGTTCTCATTAGGGTTGAGTAAACCCGAACTGTAAAGTTTGGGTTCGTACCCGAACATTTCCGTAAAAGTTCGGTGTTCGGCGATTTCTTGGCGCTTTTTGAAAGGCGTTTCACTTGTCTGCTCTTAGAAGCCATCACAGCCATGCCTACTAATGGCATGGCTGTGATTGGTCAAGGGCAGCATGTGACCCAGCCTCTATATGGGATGGAGTCACGTAGCGTCGCACGTCACTCTGCTCTTCTCAGTGTAGGGATAGGATGCTGCTGCTGTGAGGGAGAGATTAGGGAAGAATTCTGGTGTTCTTGGTGTTGTTCAATCTTCAAACTACAACGATTATTGAGGGCGCTATGCTACATTTTTGTACCCAGCCCTGAGCCCAGTGACACTGAAAAATAATTTTGAAACCATCTGCATGTGAACTGCATGTGTACCAGGGACATTACTTTAATTCTGTTCTGGTAGCTCAGTGGAGGACAAATTCCCTTTTTTGGTCGGTCAAGTACCCCTGCGGCCTGTATACCTGGCAGTGAAAATTATTCAATTTCATTAGTCTGTCACATATTTTTGTGACCTAAAGTGATTTTTTATCTGTCTGCAACAGGCACTGCATATCTGACAGTCCAATAAAACCGTTAAATACTGCAGTTATCTTGCTGCTATAAAAAAATAACACTTTTTTTTTGGTAGATAGTAATTTTATGGGCTATGCTGCATTTCTGACAGTCCAATAAAACTGTAACATACTGCATTTACATTGCTGCTATAAAAAAACACAACTTTTGTGCTAGATAGCAAATTTGTGTCCTATGCTGCATTTCTGATATTCCAATAAACCGTAACATACTACATCTTTATTAGTGTTTGCAAAAAACACAGTTTTTGGCATAGATTCCACATTAGCGGCCTACGCTGCATTTCTGATATTCCAATAAAACTGTAATATACTGCATTTACATAGTTGTCTGCAAAAAAACAGTTTTTGTGCTAGATATCACATTAGGATCCTACACTGCATTTCTGATAGTCCAATAAAACCGTATCATACTGCATTTATTTAAGTGTTTGCAAAAAACACAGTTTTTGAGTTAGATAGCACATTTGGATCCTACGCTGCATTTCTGACAGTCCAATTAAACCGTTAACTTTGGCTATTAAATTGTTGGTTGGAAAATTCCAATTTTTTGTGATAGTGAAGTAATTGTATTGAATTGCTCCATTACACTGTTGTGTGACATAAACAAATGTATTCTATTTATGACTCAGGCACTGTTACTGTTAGTGAACTTAATTGTTGACTATTGGCAGTTAAATTGTCACCTGACATAAACCATGTTGGTTTGGTGGGTGAATGCAAATAATGAGGACAGCGTCAAATAAGGGACGTGTCCCTGGTCGTGGTGCTGGTGCTAGTGGTGGAGCTCCTGTTGCAGGGAGAGGATGTGGTCGTTCTGTGCCAGCTACACGCACAAGTAAAAAACACCTTCCTCAGGTGCGAGTAGGCGACAGAACCTTCAGCGTTATTTAGTGGGCCTGAATGCCGCTCTACGAATGAAGAGGCCAGAACACCTACAGGTGCTAGTAGATTGGGTGCCTCCAGTACCTTTACATTGTCTCCCACGCATTCCACTGCTAAAAGCTCAGAGTTGGCACCTGCAGGCCATGGACATCTATCTTGCACCTCACCCCCTTGCAAATCCTGCAGTCTGAGTCCCAAGTCATGCAGCAGTCTCTTTTGCTTTTTGATGACTCTGCTGGCAGGGTTTCCCAGGCCCATCCACCTAGCCCTGCCCCAGAAGTAGAAGAGATTGAGTGCACTGATGCCCAACCACTTATGTTTGAGGATGAGGACATGGGAAGACCACAGCAGCACGTCTCTGATGAGGACGAAACACAGGTGCCAACTGCTGCTGCTTTCTGCAGTGTGCAAACCGACAAAGAGGGCAGGGGTGAAAACTGGGTGGAAGATGATGTGGAGGACGATGAGGTCCTAGACCCCACATGGAATCAAGGTCATGGGAGCGACCTTTGCAGTTCAGAGGAAGCGGTGGTGGTTGCACAGAGCCACCAGCACAGCAAAAGAGGGAGCAGGGTGCAGAAGCAGAGCTGCTGTCCCCTAGACAGTACGCCTTCTACTGCCCACCACACCCAGGAACCGGGCACACCAAAGCCAGCTCCAAGGAGTTCCCCGGTGTGGCAATTCTTCAAACAATGTGCAGACGACAAGACATAAGTGGTTTGAACGCTGTGCAATTAGAGCCTAAAGCGAGGCATAAACGTTCTAAACCTGAGCACAACCTGCATATCCAGGCATCTAAGTGCAAAGCACGAGCTGCAGTGGAGTAAACACCTCCAAAACCAAGAAAGGTCTCAGGCTCCTCCTGCTCCCTCTTCTACTGCAGTCTCGGCCTCTTTCTCCACCTCTGGAGTGACAGTGGCAACGGCCACCCCTCAAACGGAGGATGTGGCAGCAACACTTCCTCTTCCGTCACCTTCAACAAGCAGCACCACAATGTCCCATGGAAGCGTTCAGCTGTCCATCTCCCAAACACTGGAGCGAAAGAGGAAGTACCCCCCTACCTACCGTTGTCCCCTGGCCCTGAATGCCAGCATTTCAAAATTGCTGGCCTTTGAAATGCTGTCATTCCCTCTGGTGGAGACGGAGAGTTTTAAAAACCTTATGGCGGTGGCTGTCCCACAGTACCTCATTCCCAGCCACCACTACTTTTCCAGGTGAGTCATCCCTTACCTGCACAACCAAGTGGGGGACAAAATCAGGTGGTTACTGCGCAACGCCATCTGTGGTAAGGTCCACATAACTACCGATAGGTGGACGAGTAAGCACAGCCGGAGATGTTATATCTCCGTAACAGCTGTGAGGCGGTGACAGGAGTAAATTTATGAGGGGAGATATGTGTCCCCCAGAATGTTGCAGAAAGCATTCTAAAAGTGGCTTGCTTATACCAGGAATGTGTCACCAAGGTGCCCGGCCTTGGTGGAGTAAAAGCCCTAGTCTAGGTGTCCACTATAGTAGTTTGTTGGACAACATATAGATAGTAGAGCTGGTTTTAGCTAGTCCAGGGCGGGCTTTTACTGGGAACAGGCAATGTGCTGGGTGGGTGCCTGTTCCCCAGGTTCCAGTCCGGGACTTGGGGCATGCTCATGTCCAGGGATCCTATCTAATCCTGCTGCTGGATCCTAGGTGTGTCTCAGTCTGTAGGAAAGGCAGACAGTGTGAAGCAACACTGTCAGAGTGTGCTACGACTGCTTGACCCTTGTACATGAGTCACAGATTTCAGAAGAAATACCAGGAAATCAGAAAATAGCCATAGTCTGTTGCCATGGAGACCTCCGGGGGTATCCCACAATGAGGGTTACCCTGTCCGCATCAGGCAGGGAAGTAAAACATGTTGTCAGGGTGGGGCGACGTGTCTCTTATGACACCATTTTGAGAAGAGACTTACCCATTTTCCGGAAACTGTGGAAGAACGTTAGGCATTCTCTTGGGGAGGAAAACTGTCCGGGCCCTGAACCCGACGACCCCGATGCTGGGGTACCAGCCATAGGGGTCGCCACCACAGATATAGAGTGTAAACCCAATAGGTTTCCCCTAGAGGTGTTGGCTGGTGAGACGGTAGAGACCCCATCCATCCCAGACCTGCAGGTGTCCCGAGAAACATTTGGGACAGCCCAGCTGCAGGATCCTACATTGGTGCGGGCGAGAGAAGAGGTAACCGTAATTAATGGCGTAGCTCAGCACCCAGGAGCAGAATCTGTGTTTCCCCACCTGACTTTTAACCAAGACCTATTGTACAGGGTGGACAAGGTGCAACAAGAGGTAATAGAGCAGCTGGTGGTACCCAAGCGTTACCGCCGGATGGTGTTAGACTTGGCCCACACGCATGTACTGGAAGGTCATCTGGGGGTGAAAAAGACCCAAGAGCGAATACTGCAGTGTTTTTTTTTGGTCCGGGATATATGAGGAGGTTAAGAGGTTCTGCCAGTCCTGTCCTGTGTGTCAGATAACCAGCCCCCAGCCCTATTAGCATAGTCCATTGGTACCTATGCCAATCATAGAGGTACCATTTGAAAGGATTGCCATGGATCTGGTAGGCCCCGTAAATATGTTGGCCAGAGGTCACAAGCATATCTTGGTGGTTTTAGATTACGCTACCAGATATCCTGAGGCAATTCCACTGCACCATACATCGGGCAAGCTTATAGCCAAATAATTAATGGATATGTTTTCTCGGGTGGGGATACCTAAGGAGATCTTGTTGTCGAAGGTCATGAAGGAACTCTGCCGGTTGTTAAATGTTTATCAACCCCAAACAGACGGACTTGTGGAAACGTTTACCAAAACTTTAAAGACCATGCTCAAGAGAGCCGTGTCCAAAGATGGAAAGGACTGGGATCTTTTGCTGCCGTATGTATTATTCGCTGTATGAGAAGTGCCCCAGGCCTCCAATGGGTTCTCGCCCTTTGAACTATTGTACGGCAGAGATCCTCGGGGCTTGCTTGACGTTGCTAAAGAAGCATGGGAGCAACAGCCCAGTCCACACAAGTGTTATCGAACACATAGAGAAAATGCAAGAAAGAATAGTATATACAGTATACAACTGGGCCGCCCAGGCAAGGGCTTTTAACCCGGGCGACCGGGTATTGGTACTTGTGCCCACGGTCGACAGAAAATTCCTTGCCAGGTGGCAGGGACCCTACGAAGTGATGGCGAAATTAGGACCAGTGAACTACAAGGTATACCAGCTAGGTCGGCGAAAGCCAGAGCAGGTATACCATGTTAACTTCCTAAAGCCCTGGAAAGATAGGGAGAGTCTGTTTGGGGACAGCCAACTCTCTGTCTTGACTGCGGGGAAGGGTACAGTGCCACCAGTAATCCCGCGGTGAAGATAGCGGATGGCCTGTCTACTAAACAGGTTCAGGAGGCCAGAGAGTTTGTGAGTCGGTATAGAGATGTATTCTCCAAACTTCCTGGATACACCTCCATAGTCCGACATGACATTTTCACTGAGCCCCAGGTCAAAGTTTACTTAAAGCCTTATCGGGTGCTTGAGGCTCGGCGGCAAGCCATCTCTGAGGAAGTGAAGTCAGACCAGACGGAACATTACGGTTCTATAATGACTTCCGGAAGCTCAATGAAGTATCAAAGTTTGACGCCTACCCCATTCCTCGGGTCGATGAATTGATAGAATGATTAGGGTAAGCCCGATACTTTTCGGTCTTGGACCTCACAAAAGGGTACTGGCATGTGCCCTTAACGGAGGCTGCAATAGGAGAAAACTGCCTTTGTCACCCCCGAAGGGCTGTTTCAAATTAAGGTGTTACCCTTTGGCTTACATGGCACTCCGGCCACCTTCCAACGGTTAATGAATATCATCCTCCAGCCCCATCATCAGTATGCATCGGCCTATCTCGATGATATCATATTGTTTAGCATGGACTGGGAGAGTCACTTACCCAAGGTGCAGGCGGTGGTAGACTCTCTCCGGAATGTGGGATTCGAAGAAATGTACTATAGGATTAGAAGAAGCTCGGTACCTGGGGTATGTAACTGGATGTGACAACCACCCTCCAATACCGTCATACTAGGCCACAGTTGTGTGAGCACAATAGAGGTTTAAGATTGGTTGGTGGGTCCAGAAATGATACAATCGCGATTGCATATACAATCGGTAAAAACTAAAATTATCAATTTCACACCGGAAATCGATTTAATTTGCTCTTTGTATTGAATCGGGGCGAAGAGACCCCGCCTAGCTATTCCTAAATGGAAGAACGGTTATTTGTAACCTAGCTAGTAAATTAACAAATTATAAAAATAAAACAATTTCGTAGTATGTCTCCTGAGGAGTTCTTAGTATAGATCAGATGATCAAGTAACAAAGGCAAAACTGAAACGATGAAATCACCGTAGTAAAGTCCAGTAAAAGGCAAAGTCTTTGTAAGGTATAATCCAATATGGTGGTTTGCCCGTGTCCAGCGGGCAGTCGGGATGTTGTTCGACGTCAGAAGAAGAAGAAGGACTCAGGGCTGAATGTGTCACAGGGTTTTACCCCCTCTGTAGCGGGGAGGGGTTGTGACCCGCACAAGTCCGGCCTTGGGTAATTGGACAGAGAAAATCTGGCTGAATCTTTGCTGTGCCAGTTTCTCCGTACCCGTGGGTCAAATTAGGACATAGAGGTCATATAGAGAATCAGCACAATTTTACAGCTCCTCTGATACCAAACAGGATATAATTACCATTTGGATTCCCTTAGAGCTTTGATATCTGAGAGAGAGAATCTCTGATTGACTGGCCGATTCCCTGAAAGGTATATTATTGGAGCCGGAATAATCCCTGAAGAGATGGTTCAGTGCATTGGTTCCGAACCCAGGAAATATCAGGAAATATGGATGTAAATATGAAAGCTATGTATTAGAGGTGGCTGCCCAGTGACCTCTTTTTATGTCTCAAACAGCTGCCTGATAAAAACCTGTCCTGCTCTCTTTGAAGCGCACTGGCAAGACTGAAGGTGTGAGAACCCTGCTGGTGATGGAGAAAGACCAGGTTTATGAGGGTCTGACATCAGAGAACTAGATGGATGGCCACTCAACTTGGCATGGGGCAGGAAAGGTTTGTCACAAGGAGGTGATAATGGCACCTCTGCTCTGTGAATTACTCCTTTAGTGAAAAGAGAAGATTTTTAGTGAAGGCTCTGGTGTCTCTATGATTGTGAAATATGGCGCATTTGCGATTTCCTAGTATCGCTGTGGATCGCAAAGCATCACACCTCCCCCCTTTGGAAGATTGGGGAAGGAGTGGTCAGCAAGACTGGGGCTGAAGCAATCCCAACTCCCTATTTGAGTTCGTTACAGTGGGAAAGTCCATCAGCATTCTGATTGCGACTTCCCGGTTTGTGCTGAATCGTGAAATCGTACTGTTGGAGTGCTAAGCTCCAGCGCAGGAGTTTTCCGTTGGTACCAGCAGTACGTTTCAGCCAGCTGAGAGGGTTGTGATCTGTGATGACCATGAAGGATCGTCCATATAGGTACGATTGTAATTTCTGTAGGGCCCACGCGATTGCTAGGCACTCTTTCTCAGTGGTGGAGTACGCGGCTTCCCGCGGAAGTAGTTTTCGGCTTAGGTAGAGGACAGGATGCTCCCGGTTGGGTCCACCTGACAAAGGACAGTTCCCAGACCGTGGTCTGAGGCGTCAGTTTGTACTAGGAACTGACAGGAGAAGTCGGGAGCTTGAAGGACAGGAGCGCTAGCTAGCTCCTTCAGGGCCCGAAATGCCTGTTCTAGTTCCGAGTTCCATGTGACCGTGTTGGGTTGTTTTTTGCCCGTTGCATCGGTCAGTGGTTTGGCCAGAGTACTATAGGACGGAACAACCCTGCCGTTCCCAGAAACGCCTGTATTTGCTTTTTGGTGGTAGGCCGTGGCCATGCCAGAATGGCATCGATCTTCCCTATCTGAGGTTTCAGGGTCTGGCTGCCTACTCGGTGTCCTAAGTACTGAACCTCTGTCATGGCAATCTGACATTTGTTGGGCTTAACGGTCAGATTGGCAGCAGACAGTCTTCCCAATACCTTTGACAGATGGTCAAGGTGATCTTCCCAGGTTGGACTATATATGGCTATATCGTCCAGATATGCTAGGGCATAACCTGGCATTCCTTCCAACAATTCATTTATGGCCAGCTGAAAGGTGGCGGGCGCATTCTTCATCCCAAAGGGCATACGAATAAACTCATAGATGCCAAAAGTGGTGATGAATGCGGATTTTGCTCTCGTCTCTGGCGCACGCGGAATCTGCCAGTATCCAAGGCTCAAGTCCATGATTGTTAGATAGCTGGCGGCCGCCAGGTGATCCAGCAATTCATCAATTCAAGGCATGGGATACGTATCGGTTATGGTGATGTAATTCAGTCTCCGATAGTTGACACAGAACCGGGGCGGCCCATGGACTAGAGGATTTCTGGATGACCCCTAACTGTAGCATCTCATCAATCTCTCATTTGATCTCAGCCTGTACTTCGGGTGAGGTGCGATAGGGGCCCTGCCGTAAGGGCTTGTGGGTCCATGTGTCAACTCGGTGAGCTGCTAGGTTGGTTTGGCCAGGGATTCCTGAGAATGTGGCGCTGTGCGCACGCAGGAGAGTGGTGAGCTGAAGCTTCTGTGGGTACGAGAGGTGGGGGTTGATGTTCCAATCATCTGCCACGTCTCATAGCTCTGCTAGCAAGTCTATCAGGGGATCTGGCTCCTCAGGTTCTAGCTGGCTACACAATGCTAATACATACTGCTCTCTTTCCTCATGTGCTTTTAACATGTTCACGTGGAACAGTTTCTGTCGCTTACCCCTGAGACTCACTAGGTAAGTGACCGGGTTCACCTGTTTCAGAATGGTGTATGGCCCATCCCAGGCAGCCTAAAATTTGTTCTGCCGGACAGGGAGTAGGGCGTATACCTTCTGACCTGCTTGGTATGACCGCTCTCTGGCGTGCTGATCATACCAAGCCTTCTGTTTGGCCTGTGCCTTTGCGAGGTTTTCCGTCACTATGGTCATGAGGGACTCCATCTTGTCCCGAAATTTTAGGACATATTCAACCACGGAGACTTCTGAGGGGTCACGTTTTCCCTCCCAGGTCTCCCGAATCAGTTTTAAGGGCCCTCGGACGTCTCGTCCATATAGGAGTTCAAAGGGTGAGAACCCAGTGGACTCCTGTGGCACTTCTCTGTAAGCGAACAGCAAATGAGGCAGGTGCTGCTCCCAGTCCTTCCCATGCGATTCCACCAGGGCTGTGGAGTCGGAGTCGAGGAGTCGGAGTCGGAGGCAATTTTGGGTACCTGGAGTCGGAGTCGGCAAAAAATGGACCGACTCCGACTCCTACTAGATTTAAATTGGTATAAAAAAAAATTGGAATAAAAAAAAGCAAGTTTAAATGTCCCAATTCAGATAAAGTTATAATTAATTACTTCTCTACTGTAAGAATAAAGGCCAATGCACGCAGTGCGTCATGTTACCGCTAAACGAAGACGTTAAGTGACCGTGAAGAAGCACGCTTTTCATATGCTTTACTATGCAGTTAAAGGGACACTGACAGGCTGATTTACCGGCTAAAGATATATCTGCTGGTATTCATCAGAGGATCAGGAATACAACTAG